>JAIUJO010000113.1:1055000-1257500 GCA_023846275.1 Vanilla planifolia
ATTATTATTGGGAGCTTAATTTAGAGTTATGATAGACAAAGACCCATTTATTATTAATGCTTATAAGGTGATGTTAGGTGGTGGTTTAGTAATAAGTTGGAAACCAACATCATTCATGTTATTACAAATTCTTTTGTTTTAAGAAACAATTAACAAAAACTAATTTTAGCTAGTTTTTTGGTATAGCTTGTGATAGATGTGAGAGATGTTTTGGTGACCTAGCCAATCATTGATGGAAATCTTAAGATATGATTGATGTCATAGATAATAATATGACATGGGACTCAAGAAGTAAGGATGATGGTCATATGAGAAAATCTAGATTCTAGTAAAGAAATGAGAAAGATAAAAGGATAAAAATAAAGATAAATATGAATGTATGAAAAGAAAAAAGATTATATAAGTATCATTTGATATTAGTACTACATGATAATTGTATACATATATTAGCATGATGGATACAAACATATATATAATATTTTAATACATACACAAATACATACACACACACACACACACACTCACACTTATACTTTACAAATGCCATACATTCTTGTTATTGCTTTATTGTTATTTTCTTATCACATGATACATTTTCATGCCACTTTATCTGTTTAGTGCTAAAAAGTTTCTTGCTAAGCATTTTTTTCTTATTACCTACTTGCATTATAGGTTAGGATTAAAATGTTCACAGTGATACCATCAAACCCAGTGTGAGAGGATGTTTTAATTTGAGGGCTTTGTGAGAAATTATGTATGAGAGAAACTCTTATTGCATTTGTATGATAGATATTTTATAAGAGTAGTATTTGTTTTTTATTATTTATGACAACTTTGATACTTTTGTTTGGCTATCTACTTAATATTTTTACTTATGATGGATTTTGCTTTTGTGATTTGACAACACTATTTATTTTGAAGTCGTGTTCTTGAGAATTTGTTATATACTTTGTGTTAACTAAATATTTTGTATTTTTAGAGCACTTTTTTGATGTTTTTATAGTTTGATTAGGCAAGATGTGACAATAGTAATGCATATAAAAATATATAACTAATGCATTAGCTTCTATAACATCATATAGGATAAAACTAAAGCAACTAAGTCATGAACATAGGCAATCTTCGTTAAAGCTCTCTTGGAGTCCAATGCTATGCCTCTTCATTTTTTGAAATTTTTTAGCCATAAAACAAGCTAAACTAGCCATAATTTGCTCAATGGAAAAACTATGCATATAAAATAGTACAACATTAGTTTCATGTCACATGTTGGGTGAAGATTATATTATAACATTAAAGTAACAAACAAGAATAAAAATAAAATCAACATTTTTCTAAAAAAATAAATCTCTTTTTTCATTTTAGGGAAATCCTATAAATTTAAACCTTTCTTTTATATTTGTGCAAGTTTTCCTTTCTCTTTTAGTTTGGTTCTAGAAAAGAGCTTATTGCATTTAAAACATTTTGTGCTCATGCACTATAACAAGATATGCACTAGTGATGGTTTCATAGGCGCCACCTTTGACCCATGCATTAGAATAAGAAGCACAATTTAGCAACTACCATTGTTTACTTCAAAAATCATATTTCTACTCTTCTCAGAAACTCGTATTTTTTAACTAATTATTATTTTTTTCCTATTTAAGGTCTCACAATAATGTGAAAATGGTAACATTCCTATCAATATTTCAACTTATTTTCAAATAAAATAAGGTCTCACAATAAGGTGAAAATGGCAACATTCCTATCAATATTTCTCTATATGATACCCATAGAACATCAAAGTCTCAATTGGTGATTCACATCATGCCATATAACATGATCTCAATCATATATTGAATTTTTCCTTCCAAATCTTAAATTTTGATTGGATGCACTATGCATTCAGCAACAATTTATGAAATAGATACATGAATTACATAACATTTCTTACCTTGATTTGCAATTGTAGTGGTCTCACCATAATCATTTTGTTTTCTAAGTTTCTTTTTCCTTTCAACTTGAATTTCTCAATTTTTTCTCAATGGTTTTAATAAGGAAATTCCCAAAGTATCCCTTCTTGGCTTCTCCATTGCTCTTCTCTCTCTTCTTATAGCTTGGTTGAAACCCTCACAACCATATGCCATCCTTTTCTAAAGCCATACACTCATTGCTTCTCCTTCATATCACGCCAAATCTCTCCAATTTGTGCATTTTGAACATCTTGACCTTCCTTCTTCTAAAGGATCTATCTTTACCTTTTTTAATAGTTTTATTGCTTGGAATGGTCTCTATCAAGGCTTTTACCTTTTAGATGACTAATGGTTTTAGGATTTTATAAATAAAAATAAAATCATTATTTGAAATTTATTTTTTAAATTATATTTCTAAAATGTTTCCATCAAAATGATTTCTAAATATTTTCCAACCATTCCATGTGATTCTTCTTAATGAGTTCTACCAATAAGCAAATTTTCATACTTTTGGTATAATTTAATATTTTTAATAATTTTTTAAATCTAAAAATGTATTATAATAATCATTTTATTATTTTCTTTAGAAATAGTTTGGCTTTTGATTTTTTGGTCATGGTCTTTCTTGTGACACAAAATTTAATTTTAACCCCTTTATAAACTCTATGTCTTGGTTCAATTTCATAAGTTTTTTATTTTATTTAGTAGTTTGAATAATTCTTATAACATCTAACACATATAGTTTTATTGCTTATTTAATAACAACAAGCTTTGATATTTCATTTTGTCTCTTAGCAAAATCCAATTTCCATCAACTTGGTGCCAATGAGAATGCAATAATTTGTATAGTTACTTTTATGGTTCAACTACCTCCTTTGAGTTTTCATACATCTTTGTTAGAAGTGTATGGTTTTTTTGAAATAAATTAAATAAATTTCTAAGAAACGCAAAATCTTTCCAAAAATTTCAAATATTCTAAAATAATTATAAAACTTAATTTTTATTATATTTGAGATGCTACACTCCATTAGTGCAATGTGCATAGTAGTATATTAAAATTGTAACTAAATGTGAAAATATTGTATGCTATATATAAAAATGCATGAAGAGAAAGAGAATTACAAAGATAAACTCCAATCTTTGATAACCAGGCTTGTATTTTGCATAATTTTGTTATGTTTGTATGATAAAAGAAAATGTTGAATTGTAAGTGCTTTAGTATTGTTTCATGCATTGTGATTTGAATACTTCCTATATGTTAAATTACCTAAATGGAACTTATATATTTATTTAATAGAGTATGATGGATAATATTTCTTATGTAATAAAATAATATAGCCTTCAGTAGTGATGATCTCATGATGAGGTGAGATATATCCTTAAGTGGTGATGATGTAATAATGAGATAAGATGTAACATAAGTCATGATGATGGCACAATGAGGTGAGGAAATAACTTAGAGTGGTGATGGTGTGACAAGAAGTGGAGATATACCTTTGGTAGTGATGGTACCATAAGGAGAGATAAAATGAGCCTTGGGTGTTGTTGATGTTATGAGAAAGAATGATATGAGAGGTTAGTGGTGATGATGCCATGATGAGATATATAAGGTATAAATTGGAGTTGTTTTCATGATAAGTTATGACATGACCTAGGTGGTGCAAATGCCATAGAAATGTGACTTATTTTTGTGAAGGATAGAATAAAGAAAATGCGTTTATAAAAGAACGTAAGAAACTCTATACAACATAACTATTTATGTTATTATATTTATAGAAAGGTCATAAAAATTGGCCATTAACTTATTATCACATATTATATTGTTATTTAGTCCATTAAATGTTATAATAGCTAAGCGCATGTTTATTAACATGTGCATGTACAAATGGCGTACATCATAACATATGCAAGGAATAATGTTGAAAGAGGTTATGCTTTTAGTGAGTATATTAGTAATTAAAACTATTTAGTTTTAATAAAATAAAGATGTAATCAATTAGAGTAAGATGTTTGATTGTATGTGATATGTGACAACTTTTAACTTTTATATATTATTATTATTTATTTTTTCTTTTAGTTAATTCTTTTTAAAGATAGAAAAAAATCATTTTATTGTATTGTTGAAAATACATGGAATTATCTAAAATGAACTTTCAGTATCTGTGGTTCATATGAGTGTTAAATTTTGTGATACTCAAGAAAACATTTATATGGACGAATAACTTTGGCATCAAAGAGGTTTAGAAACTAATGTAGGTCAATCTAAGTGGGGTAAACAACCATTGTGGGGATATTCCTACACATTTAGCACTAATACACCACAATGTGATGCTTTCTATCTACTATTTTTTTATATATAAATTTTATTGTTGCAAGGTAGGTTATATAAAATATTTATTGAGTGACAAAATGTATCCTTATGAAAGACCAAGCGAGGAAGCTATTAGCATCAATAAGGAGAAAAGACATGAAAACCAACTCTAAACTTGGAGGGATGTGGTACTAGAATAAATAATTGATGAGTTCCTTTTAAAATGGGAGAATATTTTAGCTCAACCTTAAAGACAAGTAGAGGCATATTAGCTAGACAAGTTGGTGGAACAATTTCATTGTTTGCATCATCCTTATTTTGCTAATGTTGCTAATCCAGTGCATGAAGAGGGTTTCTTTGAAGATATAGATTTGTTATTTGAAAGAATGCTGTGTCCAAAAAAAAGTGTCACTAATAGTGACTATCTTGAGTGGAGCTACTATGTTTCAGGTTTTGGGATAAACTAAGATAAAGTTATAAGGATGACTTCACTTTTGGATATAGTGGTAAGAATTCTACATAGCTTTCAAAGGTTGATAGGTATTAGTAGTAGTACATGAAAAGATGCACAATGGTCTAAACAATCTTAAGCAACAAGACATGACAGTGGTTGTGTATGCGTAAAAACTCTACATTGGCCAAATATGCCCTTGAATTAGATTCCATGAAGGACTATAAAGTGCTATTAGAGATGTGATAGGTCCATTGAGCTTCTCAAATTTTAGAGAGTTGGCTGAATCAAGTGGATACATTGAGTGCAATCAAGGCATTGTGGAAACTCATGTGGAAGCTAGGAAAAAGAAGGAGCCTACATCAAAACAAAATGGAGGGCATGGCTATATGAGATGATGACCATTAATGTTGGGTCTTGGGAGCCTACTTTGCTAGATAAGTGAAGAAAGGGAGGAAATGAAGGTACAAAACTATAAGAAAAGACACTGGGCATATGTCATAAAGAAGAACCAATCAAATATTGTAAATGCCATGAAGTTGCTCACATTGTGCGGCATTATTTTTTAAATGGGAAGACACAAGTTTTTGAATCAAGTTTTTTAAAAATTGTTTCCAGATAAAAAATTATATATTTGAAAAGACACTTTTAATGTAAGCATCTTTAGTTCCACTTTTGGTATAAGATCTATTCAATTTGAAAACCATAAGCTATTTCCTTTATTAAAAAAATTCTTTTTCTCAAAAATCTTTTCATATACAAGTGGATTTATTTTAAAGTCATAGACTTTGCAAAACATATGTAAGGAATTCAAACCATATTCTTTTTTGAAAACAAATGCTATGTGAAACAAAATTTTCAAATAAGACATCTCATGATTTTCATCAACCTTATAGAAAAATATAAGAAAGTAAGCTATTATTCTTTTTTTAAAATGTTAATCCCAAAGATAATGAGTTTTCTTAACGAAAAGAAAACAATAAAGCATAACTTGACTCATACTAAACTTTTCTTATCACAACAACATTAATATAATCATAAAATCAACATCCTAATACATGTTCTCTATCAGTAATGAAGTAAAAAAAGTACTAAATCATTCTCTAGCTCATTGTTTCCTTGGATTTGCATAGTATGCATCTATATTGCGTAAAAGTTTTAAGTCCAAATAGTCTAAGGTTAAGGTATCCATCATGGGCACAATAGGAAAGGCTACATACACTAAATACATAAAAAAATGGGCTTATGTCACATGTTAAGATTCATAAACATCCAAAAAACATAAATAATAACTTGTATTGTAAATGTATATAAATTAGCATATGTTCCAACCATGCCAAGCATGTAATTGCATTTGAATAATTAGAAAATTTCAATTTCTTATTCATATTTATTTTCCCTTTGGTCTCTTGACCATTTTAATTAACAGAATTCATAAATTAATTTCTTTCTAATGTTTCATCTTCTGTTTATAATCAAATAGGCTAGTTGTCTCAACAAGGGTGAATCATTTAGAACTATAACAATGCTAAATCCAATAGAATTACCTTGAGTTTACATGACTAAGTCAACTATCTCTTCTTTAAATGTCTTAGAAGCAAGCTCTATATATGGTTATATCCAATATAGGATGACACTCATTGAGTATACATGACACTTGTACATATCCTTTAGATGATTTAATTTAGGTTCTTTTTAAAAGATTTTCATAGTTTGATTTTTTACTTTTGTTTTTACAAAATCAAGCAAGTAATTGTTTCTGTTTTATTTTTCAAAATATTCCTATATCTTTTTATAATTTGTTGTGTTCATATGTCATATTTAAAAGAAAATTTTCATTTAAATCATTTCAAAAAGAACCATACAATATAAACCAATATGAACAATAAAAAAAATACAATGTGATTCATTTTATGTGTCAATAAAATTTTAGATATATAATAAAATAAAAATCATTACAATACATCAAACATCACTTTATGTGCAATTCAACCTATACACTTCCCATGACTTTTAAAGAATTAAATTTAACATACTAAGGCTACATGATCATCAAATACTAAGAATGCATACTATGATGTGCATAATATGCCTTTTTTTTGAGTGTTGGCCACACCTAAAAAGTTTGTTTTGCTCACTTCTTAGTAAAATTTTCCAAAGTAATTTCTTTTCCTTCCTTAGTTTAGATGCACAAAGATAATTCCTTTAATTCTCCTAACTTTCTAATTAATCTTCTTTCTCCTTTGTAGCAACCCCAAAATAAAAATTCCCAAATTTTCTTTCTCTAACCCCGTCACCCAACTTGTCCAATATTTCCACACCCCCAAAAAAATCGTATATTTCCTCCCCAAATTGAATCCAAATCCTTCCCTAAGATGCTAAATCCCATTCTTATAATTTTGGTTTTGGAGCTCCCATAAACGATTTCCAAAGGCTTTCTAAAACTATTTAGTTTCTTTTCTTTATTCTATGCAAATGTTCCCATTTAATTTTGTGCAATTCCCAATGGTTCTCCTCATCTTCTCCCATCATTCATGGGATTCATTTTTGTTAGTAACATTCAATTTCTCCATTTTCCATTCAAGATTTTATGTTTTAGGAAAAACTCAAAATTAATAATAAGGTTAACTAAAACCTTTGCCTTAATGAAAAGTGCAAGATTTTGGTGAGCTATGAGTTGTACTACATAGTTATTTAGTTTATCTTTTAAGGGAGACTAGTTATGTTGCACCATCAACTTTTGGTTGAGGAGGTTATATTGCTGCTCCTTAATCACAAATGCTGTAGTCATATATTTGTGATATCATTTAGAGGGAGGCACCTACATCCCTTGGTATTATAAAATGTATGTTGTTATAGAAGTTACTTATTATTTTATTATTTGATTATGGCATGTCGCACTCTTTTATCTTTAGATATAACTGATTTTTTTGTAATTGTACAAATGACTTCATAAAGTCCATTATTAGTTACTTCAATTATGGTTGATAATGTGAGGGTAGATAAATTCATTATTATTAGTACGAAAGAATTTGATATCATTGTAGATTTGGACTAACTAATCACATATTAGGTCACGATTAACTATTCGGAGAAGATAGAAAGATACATATAGTTAAAGATTGTACGTGTTTTTGATATCCACTTGTAAAGCAGAGAAATTATAGTGAAAAGATTGTACGTGTTTCTTAGCCTTTGTAAATATTTCTAAGCACACAAAATTGAAACAATAAGATGTTTCTTTGGAAAGATAGTACTAAGATGTATTTCTTAAAGATCTACCAAGATTACTATATAATAGAGAAATTGAGCTTGAAATTGATTTGATTGTTTATGCTAAATCGATTTCGAGGGAGACATAGAGTAATGTCTATGGAATTATAAGAGATGAAGTCTCCATTACATCAATTATTCAAGAAAGATTTCATGAGGTGTAGCACATTCCCATAAGGTGAACTTCTACCATGAGAATTGATGAACTATTTGATAAGTCATAAGGGATAATGATGCTTTCAAAGATAGACTAATATTCTAATTATCATTAGCTATAAATTAGGAAAGAAGATATTCTAAAAACTACATTTATAATTAGTTATTCTTTTTAAGAGTTCTAGGTTGACTTTAAATTTTTTGCCTAAGTGTTACTTGTTTGATGATAACAAAATCACTAGTTTTTTATGTTAACATTTTTCTTTTAATTCTTTAAAATCATGCATCTCAAGATTATTTAAGTAAACTTTTATAGAGTTTTATTATTATCTTAAAGATTAAATTGATAATGTTTTAGGAGAACATAATTATCACCAACCATGAGGATTGAGTACACCTGGAGAAAATCATTTTGAAGTCTTTTTATTTGGTTTTAGCATGTTAAGTCCTATGACAATATACTTCATGCATTAGAACAAATGGTGAGGTTTTGAGTGTGAGAGCTAGTTGGTTTTCAAACCTCTTGTCCACTCATTTCCTATCTATAGAATAGCGTTATTAAAGGTTAAAAATAATATATTATATTTATAAAACAATCCAAACTACTTAAAATGAGAAATCATAAATTTCTCCAAAATTGAGCATAACATATGGTACATTGTCTCTATGTTATAATACATTTAATTTATCTTAGTAGGTACATATGTTGAGAAATGGTACTTTGAGAAAAAAACAATTTTCAAAGAGAATGGTACATTGAGAAAAAAATTATTTTCAAAGCCTTACATATGGTATATTATCATTAACAAATAGTATGTTGTGCTCGATATGCTTTATACATTATGAAAATGGATGGTGTGAGGAGTGCTTAACCAAAAATCTAAGGATTGTGTATGGTATATTAATATTTAACATATAATATGTTTAGATCATTTGGGGTCAGGTATTGTAGTGTAAATCATACTTGAGAATTAATCATAATGTATATTTATTTAACTAGTAGCAATTGAGACCTAACAAATAGTATGATCTTTGGAATGTATGATATTTTTAATTTCTTTTTTTGCAAGCAATGATTAGTTTGAAAATATTTTAGAATATTTTGAATTATCTATTAGAGAGTCATTGGGGATGTTTGGAAGAATTGGAAGTGTTGCTAAAAATTTATTAAAGGCCTCCAAACTTAGATAAAATGTAATGAACAATTGTAATTCAATTAAAAGTATTTGCTCTTAGAGATCATTATCTTTATTGATGACATAGAGACAAAATGAAGGCTATAACAACTTGAAATATTCTTTATCCTTCTTATTCTACTTTCAAAATAGTTTTGCATTAAACTAAGTTGAACTCTTCTTTTAAGTTAATTTATATTGATTTAGAGTATTTTATATTATTATTAGGTTATAAAACTTTGTATTTATGGGCATTATTTTTGTACCTATGCCTATTATTGGGCCTTTGCTTTTGTTTTTTTGTTGGTATTTTAGCCTCCTTTATAATGTCATTTTGCCCAATGATTGTAGGGTCCTTCATCCTTGTAATTTCTTTTGACTGATGTTGTGTAGGGACTTTTGGCCAACGTTGTAGGGTTTTTTGACTCAATGATTTGTAGGTCTTATGGAACAATGTTTGTATGCTCTTTTGGGTTTGGCGTGGTGTTTATCTACTTACTTTTTTGAAAAAAATATTTAGAGTTTTCTTAGACTTTTATCCAAGGATTGATGTAGATCTAATATTTTATCAAAGCACCTAAAAATCTCTTCTAATCATTCTTAATAACTTTTCTCTCACAAAACTTTTAAAACTAACAAGATTTTTCTACTTATGTTTCTAAGTGTAATCAAGAATCTTAGTATTTAATTTGTTTATTTTGAACAATTTTTATAATTGATCCCCTTATGTTATATGGACATCTATCTCTCAATTTTCTAATATTGCTACCTTTGGTATTGTTAGATGCTTTAATGACATTTATGAACTTGATGAATAGGGCCTTTTGATGGTGGTTAATTCAAATTATGATTATCCTTATTAATGGCATCTTTCATACTGAAGTAAACAAAAGTAGCAAAAAAGCATCTAAACTTGGTGTTGCATAAAGTAAAAGGTCGTTAGTTGTATGCTCAAATTGCACTTCTAGTTGAAGAGTGTCTCTTTCATTGGACATGTAATAAATGTAAAAGAGATTTCTAGAGAGTCTGAAGAGTAGTTATAGTTGTTGAATGGTTAATGCTAATAAATGTTGTTAAAATCAGAATCTTGTAGGATTAATAAGTGATTATAAGAAATTTATCAAGGCTTTCTAAAAAATTATTGTGGATTTGATAAGGCTTATTAAGAAGGCACTCCCATTTTAATGGGATGTAGTATGTGAAAAGAATTTCCAAACTCTACAAAGAAAACTAGCATAACACTAGTTCTAGTTTTACTTAAAAATTATATTGAATTTCAAAATTACCATGATGTATCCTTAAATAGGCTTGGATGTGCATTTATGAAAAAGGGATAAGTGATTAATTATGCTTTTAGACCATTGAGATGACGTGAAAGCAATTTTTTGCCAACATGATCTAGAGTTTCTTGTGATTATGCATGCATTAAAAATATGGAGACATGACTTGTATGGGCTAATGCACAACAATTTTAAGGGTTAGTAGAGCCTAAAGTAAATAGTTTCACAAAATAGAGTTGAAACTCATGCAAATAAGTTGGTTGTGTTGTGGCATTGACTCTTAGCCATGATGTTTTCTTTGGTGATAAAAATCTTAATTAATGTTAATGAATTTGGTCTAATAAATTTTAGATTTAAATAGTTTTTTGTTTGTTCATGAAAAAAATAAAAGAAGAAAAGGAGAAAATGTTAGATCTCATGAAGATCATTTTGGTTGGAGTGATAGACCACTAAGAGATATATTTTGCAACTTTATTTTTAGGTATTTTAATTTTTTTATTAGAATATTAAGCTTGATTGAAATTATTTGTTTAAAGTACATAAAAAATTAAATTTTATTTAACTTAATTATCCTAAAAATTTTAGATTTCTAATATCCTTGATCAACATATCTTGATATCTTAAGAATTAGTTTTTCAATATCTATGAAATTTTTGTTTCAATAATAATTAATATATATAAATATATATAATCTAATTTTAAGTCACTTAAGCTATCCTTAACTAATGAAACTCATAAAAAAGGTTTATAAATAGGTGAATTCTTAAATAAAATTTATTTATGAAACTTTTACAAAAAAGTTCAAAAAAAATTCTCAGGTCATGTCTTTGAAGCTATAAGCAGCTAGTGCTTATAATCGCCTCATTATGTTGTTTCCTTCCTCATTGAACTTTTAATTCTTTTTTCTTTTACCAATCAACTAAGCTCTCATTTTCTTATTTTATAACTAATTAAATTAAAATAATTATACATTATTGAGTAGTTTATCACACATAAGAATTAGTTTGTATGAATTTTTATCATTGCTTTTCTTTTCTTTTTTTGCTAATTTTATTTTGTTGCATGATCATTGTAGCTTATTTTTTTGTTTCATTGTCATGAGAGTTTAGTTGACCCATCTTTTATCCCAATGGTGAGATGTACTATAAAACTCACAATATTATTCGAGGTCTTATAATTAAGCTCTTTGCATAAAAAAGTATTCATTCTTAATGAAGTCAGTTGGTTAGAGAGTAATTGCATCCCCAAAGAGTTGTACATGTGCCTTTGGATGCATATAATTCAATTTTAAAGAAAAAAGAAAAATAATTTTGAAAACAATTAATGTCTCAATTCTAAGCTTTTTTTGGTAATAGGTTTTTATTTTTTAAGGATTTTTGTTCTATTTTTATTTTTTTCATATAAATTTTGACCTTTTCCTCTTTCCTATGTTTTATAATGTAGGAAAAGTGTAGAAAAGATAGAAGAATTTTTTGAATTTTCTGCTTTGAGGGAAGCTTTGTTGAATTCTCTTTGCACTTATATGACAAATGATGTTAAAACCACTTTGTTTTTTTTTTCAAATTCTTTCATACCTTTCTCCAAACTATTTGATGTATTATGTATTGTATTCATCATACTATTTCATTGAAAAAATTCATTATTCTATTTTTTTATATTTATATTATTACCTAATAAAAATATGCTTATTTAAGATTTCTATTAGGCTATTAGGACCAACATTACTACATTTGTACTCTCATTATATTAATATGCTATAAACTCTTTTTACCATGAGTTTTATCTTTTTACTATGAATTCTGAATTAAGAACTTTTAATTCATTTTTAATTCCAATTTGATAATGAATGGAGCTTGGAAATTTGACTTTATCATTTCATGTAAACCATCAATTATTCTAAATCAGTCTAATTAAAAATCTTGATCTAATTATTCTTCATGCTCTAAATTATTGATGTTGTAGTTCAATCAATACAAATCAATGCAATATTTGTTTAGGAATAAATAATTCATAGTGGGTTGGAGTATTTTAGGAAGAACTATAATGAATTTGGGCATTTGGAGTTATTAAGGTGTAATAGGGGCACATATTATGTTTTTTGACTTGTGCTTCTTGGCAGCTATCTCGTATTGGATGTATTAGGACCTAGAAATTTTCTATGATGAATGTACAGGAAAACCTTCATTGGATTTGCCCAAAATCTTTGGAATTCATTTATTTCTCTTAGGAGTGGTTTTCTTTAGCTTTGGTGTATTTCATGTAATATGGTTATATGGTCTTGGAATATTGGTGTCTCAGTCTTATGGACTAACTAGAAAAGTGCAATCATTAAATCTAGCAATAGGGTTTTGATCCTTTTGTTTATGGGGAATAACATCTGATCATATTGTAGTGGCTATATTGGGCATATTAGTAGGTTTATTCCATGGCACTGTCCATCCACCTCAATGTTTATACGAAGGATTACGTATGGGTAATATCAAAACTATGCTTTCTAATAGTATTGTTGTTTGCTTTGCAGCTTTTGTTGTCGTTAGAACTACGTGATATGGTTCATCAACTATCTCAATCAAATTATTTGGCCCCCCTCGTTATTAGTGCAATTTGGGGTGCTTCCAGCAAGAAATATATTAATGAGTTGGGGCTAGACTGGCTGAAAATATGAGTCTATCAAAAGCTTGGTCTAAATTAAGAAAAAAATTAGCCTTTTATGATTACATTAGTAATAATCCAACAAAAGGAATATTATTTAAAGTAGGTTCAATGCATAATGGGGATGGAATAGCTATTGGGTGGTTAGGTCACCCTATATTTTGAGATAAAGAAGGGCTCAAACTTTTTGTATGTCTTATACCTACCTTTTTTGAAATATTTATGGTAGTTTTGGTAGATAGAGATAGAATTGTGATAATCAATGTTCCTTTTCGAATGGTAGAATCAAAATATAGTGTTGAACAAGTAAGGGCAACTGTTGAATTTTATGGTGGCGAACTCAATGGAGTCAGTTATAGTGATCCTGTTACTATAAAAAAATATGTTAGGCATGCCCAATTAGGTGAAATCTTTAAACAAGTTTGAGCTATTTTAAAATCTAATGGTATTTTTTTGTAGTAGCCTAAGGGTTTGGTTCACTTTCGGTTCTACATTTTCTTTGCTCTTTTTTTAACACATTTGGCATGGTGTTAGAACTTTGTTCAAAGACATTTTTGCTAGTATTGATCAAAATTTGGATGCTCAATTTGAATTTGGAGCATTCCAAAAAATTAGGGATCCAATTACACAGAGACAAGTTGTATGAAACAGGATTCCTTTGCTATTTTTCCCATTTTTTAGTATCGAAATTGTAAGTTTCAATTTTGAATTGATTTAGTAAATGATAAAAATTGAATAAGTGTGGAAGTTATAATTGTAAAAATTGTAAATCATGATTGAAATGGAAGAATTAGTTTATACATTTCTTTTGGTTTTGATTTTAGGTATCATCTTTTTTGCAATTTGTTTTGCTAACCACATAAAGTTCCAACCAAGAAAATAAAATGATTTTTTTTATCTGCATTTATCTCCATTCAAGTAGTAATGAGCCCCATGGGATGAGGGGGGGGGGGGGGGGGGGCGCTCATTATTTGAACTAGTTCCCACGTTCTTCGCAAAGATCTCTTAATTTTTTAGAGGGTTGCCCAAAAGTGGTATATAAGGCATGCCCAATAAAACATAAAAGTAAACTAGATATAGAGATGGTGACAAGGATTATTACTTTTATTTTTTATTTTTTTGCATAATTTTATAATCACAATGAATTATAATAGTGTTATTTATTTACAACTACAACAAAATGTTATACAAAGTCAACAAATTTCAAACAACAAGGAAAGAGGATTTATGGTTATAAAAATCATTGAGAATAGCTCTTGATTTGGGCCAGATGGACTGTCATAAGGAGTTTATTAAAACTATTGAATTCAAAATATAAAAAGCAGCCTAAGGGTGGGGTATTGCAACACTTATAAGAGTCACAATTGCTCTATTTGTCATATTTCTATATTATTTTTTTGAAATATATAATTTTTCTATTTTATTGGATAGAATGCCAACAAATTAGTTTATAAAACTTGCAAGTTCTAATTTTTCATTAAAAAATGTTTTTGTTAAACAAACTTAAAAATTCAACTTATGATTAATTAAAAATTACTTAGAACTTGGGTTGAAAGATGGTTCTGGTAGTTGGATAATGAAATTGATTTGTTTTGATATTTAATTTTTGGAATATTAGCATGTGACTTGTTATAATTGATCATATTAAGTATATATAGAGTGGACTTGTAATCTTTATCAAGATGATTCCAACTTGTTAGATATTTACTTTAGTATCTAAAACATGAACTATATAGAATAAAATAATATCAAGAAAAGAAATATTTGAACTATGATTCATACCTATTATTCATACATCATAATTGGACTAAAAAAGAGAAAGAAATCTTTGATTTAGAATTTAATTTAAAAAAGATTTGTTTTCTTCAAACTTATGTTAACATTGATTGAAAGAAAAATATTTTTCTAAAATTTATGGACTTGTTACATTCATTGAAGAAGTGATAATCAAATTATTTTTAATCATAGAACCTTTAAATTTAACTTTTTTTATTGAATTTCAATCATTGTGGTTTTAGTACGAATTTTGTAGTTTCAATTAATTCATAGGGTCTTAAAAGAGAATTCTTATAAAAGAAATTGGGAAGAGAAGGTTCGATAAGCTTGTCACAACTAAACTAAAAAATCATGGATGAGCCAACTTGAGATTGTGTTTCTTGGCATTATCTTCAAAAAGAAGAGATTCTAGATTTTTCTTACTTTCTATCTTTGGGTCAAATCATGTCAAGTGGCTGAGTCCCAAGAAGCTTTGAACTCTTGGTTCTGCATCTGTTGAAAGCAGTATTTGTGTGTTTTGCCTTGAACTCTATGAGATGAAATTTTCATATACGACTCTCAGAGGGGGAGTATTCCTTGGGTTATCTATGTTAATAAATTATATGATTGGTTCAAGGAACGCCTCAAAGTACAAACGGTTATGGATGATATAACTAGTAAATATGCTCCTCCTCATGTCAACATATTTATTATCTAGGGGGTTATGCTTACTTTTTTTTGGTACATCTAGATACAAGTTTTGCTATGACTTTTTATTATTATACAACCATGACAGAGGTTTTTCCTCTGTTCAGTACATAATGACTGTGGTCAACCTTGGTTGGTTACTTTGATTTGTTCATCGAAGGTCAGTAAGTATGATGGTTCTAATAATGATTTTACATAGGTTTCATGTGTATTTGACTAGGGGTAGGGGTGTGGCAGGGGAGGGGGTGGGGGCTTTAAAAAACTACAAGAATTAACTTGGGTTATTGGAGTGATTTTGGCTATATAGATCGTATCTTTTGGCGTAGCTGACTAGTCATTACCTGGGGACCAAATTGGCTATTGGGTAATTAAAATTGTAATAGGTGTGTTTGAAATTATTTCTATAATAGGATTGCCTTTGGGAGAATTATTATGTGGTAGTGTTAGTGTAGGCCGATACACTTTGTCTTGTTTTTATAGTTTACATATTTTTGTATTGCTTATTTTTATTATCGTATTTATGTTAATGCACTTCCCAATGATATTTAAGCAAGGAATTTCAAGTCCTTTATAGGGAAGACAGATTATAGATATTTAATTTCTTATATCGGGGAGAAGCAAGTGTCTTTGTCTTTCATTGTTACGAATATGAATTATTTCAAACATAAGACATGTGGTTTTGATAGTTCTCTTTAACTATGAAATGAAGTATTGAAATATTTGATTTTATATTTTATATTGATACAAATACGAATGGTTGAAGTCATTTTCCTAAAATAAAAGAGGATGGATTATGACTGTATATGACTTGAGCTATGGATTGAGCCATGCAGATATAAGATCGAATTTACCGCATTAGAATTGACCACAATGAATGTTTATCCACAGCCAACAGCCAATCCCCTTACGTATATGATAGGTCAGTTCACTCGAGGAGAATCTTTTCTAGGATCAAACCTGAATGAAATTTCATGTATCATAGGCTCCGTAAGATCCCTATAATAAGTGATTTGGCATGATGCAATGTTCTATCTATTCATTTTTCTTTTTTTTCTCATTGAGATAATTTGCAATTTTATTTTATTTATTATAATTATATAATAAAAATAATATAAAACATAATAAAAAATAAAAAGTAAAAAATTATAAATTATAATAAAACAATATAAAAAAATACTTATCGTTTTAATTTACTTATAGTTTATGCTAGGTATAATAATATTTATACTAGAAGTTTATACTAGCTTATAATCATTTTTAGTATGATGTTTCTTATGAATAATAGCTTATTTCTTATGAATAATAATAGTTATTTTAGTTATTTCAATTTTCATTATACTATGGAGATGCATTCATTTCCTTTGCATTGACGTTGATCTACCGAACTATCAAAGTGAAATAAGGGATGAAATAAGGGATCTAAGGAAGAATAGAGGTTCTAATACTTTAACTAGGTAACAAGTAGAAACTTTGTCTTTTTCTATATAAGGAAATCAATATGTTCCTGGGATAATAAGCAACCCAAAGATATGAACATGAGGCAATCCAAAAAACATTTAAATATGGTCAATTTTGTGAGCCTACTTGAAAATTGGGCATTTACTTTTAAAAACTAAATTCTTTATACTTTTCGATACTAATAATAATAATATTTTCTTTAATAATATTTTCTATAATATCATAATAAAAAAATGATCAAAATACAAAATATAACTAAAATAAGTATAGATATCATATAAATAATATCATATTCATATATTCATATATTCATATAAGATAAATATCATAATATACATAATATAATGTAGAAATATTAAAACTATAATAAGAATATATTCTTATATTCTTATATGTTATCTAATATCTAATAAGTTATATGATATCTAATGAATTATATGGTACACATATGTAAAATAAAGAAAATAAAATATTGATTTTTGAAGGACTTTTTTAGGTTCTATGAATCTCTTTATGCAATTCATTTGATTTTTTTTAAATTCTTGTTTGAGATAGATGAGCAAAAATTCTTATAAGAAGCAAAAAGGTTATGCTCTATTCTTGAAAAAACGGACTAAAAAGGTCAGCTACCTAGCCAACTTTCAAAATGAAATGCCGTCACTGTATGGTTAGCTTCTTTGTCATTTTTTTGAAAAAGAATCTTTTCTTACTATCTTACTTAATTTAGTATTACTGTATAGTACTGCTATTACAACATAATTACATACTGATATAATTCGAATTGAGAAATGAGTAAAGAATTTGAATTTTAAATTTTAAAAGGATGGGTAGAGTAAAAGAGTGTGAATTATACAATTTCACAATCAAATTATATGAAATGAAAGAAGAGGCTCCGGTGTATAGAGAGGACCTCACCGTTTTAGAAGTTGCCATAAAGACGAGAGAACCCACTATTCTTTTTTATCTAACAGCAGCATAATTTGGTTTCTTTAGGGGATGAATCCATAAGAATTCACCTATTCAAATAATATAGAAACCTGATTTGAATAATCCTATATTAAGAGCTAAATTAGCTAAGGCAGTGGTGCATAATTGTTATGGAAAACCTGCATAGCCCAATGATCTTTTATATATTTTTCTTGTAGTAATTCTATGTACTGTTACTGTAATGTAGGCTTAGTAGTGCTATAGCAATCAATGATTAGTGAATCGACACATCCATTTGTGACTCCGTTGAAAATATTACTTGAATGGTATTTTTTCACATATTTCAAATACTTTGCATATTGTCCAATATGTTAGTAGGTGTTCTTTTAATGGTTTCAGTACCAATAGAATTATTGACATTACCATTTTGGAGAATATCAATAAATTTCGAAATTCATTTTATCATCTATAGATCGGTCTTTTTAATCAATACCAAAGTAGTAGCTCTTTCGTTAAGTATTGGAGTAACATTACCTGTTAAGAAATTCCTAACTTTTAAACTTTTTCAAATTGACTCAATCATGAACATGAAATACGACGATATAAGTATCTAGGGAAGATCAAGAAGTGGATCTTCCCTAGATCTACTAGTGAATCAAATCTTATTTAGATATATTCTTATTAGAATCTATTTTAAAAATCTTTTTATTCTGTCAGGGATTCAATGCTCATTCCACTCGTTTTTATTTCTAACAAATTGAAAAAAAATCTATTTAAAAGTTTTTAGGTAAATTAATTGAAAAATGTTTCTATAGAATGTCATATATCTATTTTACATCTTTTAAAAAATTTAAATTTTTAGAAGATCTTTTTGATAATAATTCAGTAGGTCTAATAATGTTTGTATATTGGATATTTTGAGATAAATATAGGTGTTAGAAGATAATTTTGATTGGTCAACAAAAATACTTATGAATAAATGCTCTTTATGTTTCTATTTTGATTAGTTAATTTTTCTTGAAAAAAAAGAAGATAGATTAAATCTTTTTTTCATTTTCCTCCAAATCGTCTTGCATTGCATGTAAAAAAAGGGAATAAAAAAATCAATCAAATTACGAGAAACTTCATAAAGTGCTTTTTAAGGAGTTAAACTTTCATTTGTCCTATTTCAAGAAAGAGTATCTCTTGTTTTCATTCCCATTCCCATAAGTATGAATACTATTGTTCACATTTGAAACAGGGGTGGATACAATATTTATAGGAAAACTTTCATAGCTTGAATTGCTTTTGGATTTTTCATATGACATTCACGATCTCTCTCGATTTGTAATTCAATGTACAAATCAATTGGTTTTGTAAAGTTTGTTATATGGTGTGTTGTGTCAACTATTTCTATAAAAAGTGGTGAGATGATATCTCAAGAAATTATCTGTTTTGGACCCCTCACACAAATGTATGCATCCTGAACCCTATTGAGATTATACAATTTTTTTTTAATTTATTAAAATCTCATATGTTGATTCTTTAAAACATTGTATCATAAACTATTAATGTGGCACATTTTCAAATTTTGCACGTGTAATACATGTTCCTTCTATTTCTCCAAATAAAGCCCTTTGCATAGCAATACCTATGGTATCAGCTTAAACTTTCATATGTGAGGACAAAATGAAATGACATAATAAAGATGTTTATTATCTACTTTGACTTAACATATTTCTGTTATAATGTTTGAGTGTATCATGCTAGTTCTTCTTCAGCCATACTACTTATAATACTTTATACTTTTATATTATTTATTTTTAAAGCTATCGTATTTTTTATTTTTTTGAATTAATGATCATTTGATCAAATATTTAAATCTTTTATTTCACTTAGAATATCTTCAATTTTGAGTTTTACATATATCTTCTTTTAGGAGGACAGCACCCATTATGTGGCATAGGTGTTATGTCACGCATGAAACTTCATCATTTTCTACTTCTACGAATGGCCCACAATATCGTATCTCTTTCTTGACCTGTACTCTTGATCTAACTTTTGCTCGTTTCATACCTCGACCATCTACTGTACTAATAACGTTTAATGCTGTGGCTTGAGTCGCATAGGTATTCCTCTTTTTATGCTTTTGAAACCAAAAGCACCCAGGGAATACAGAGAAAGCACCCAATGTCATACATATGTAACAGTAACAATAATATTGTTTAACCTGGTTTGAATATGAATAATTCTTTTTTTGTATTTTAGGTTTATTCTTATATTTATGTGAACCAACGTGTGTATTCTAAATGACGTATGACTTTTATCATATTTTATTGTCTTATATCATAAAAATTAAAATATAAAAAAGAAGAATTATAAATCCACAAATAGATACGATAGACATCATTTTCTTATGAAAAATAAGCTTTCTTCTTTCCCTTTATTTAAAAATGGAATTGGTTTTTTTCTTTCTCTATCACATTTTATGTCTCGAATTGGAAAAAATTTGCTCTAATTCGTCTGTGCCTATGTATTAAGCAACATTTTTGACAAATTTTACGAACAAAAGTCCTTATTTTCATATTTCTCATCTGTTGCTTTGATTCGAAATCTATTTTAAGATTTTTTTTGATAAAAATATAAAAATAGATTTGGTTTATTTTTGCACTTAATAAAACTAATATAAAACTTACTGAATATTGAATCAAAAATTTTATAAAATTTTAGAAGAATGAATAATTATATGATGAATGATTATTCGTTATATCCTTATTAGAAAGATGTTTAAAAGAATCATTTACCATTTTTTTTTGGAAGTCTAGTAATTCAACAAGTTATATGTCTTTTAGACCATGCACTTAGGTAGTCTACATATAAAAGAACGATCTATTTTTCCTAAAAGATAAGTTATAATTAGATTTGCATTAACTTGGAACATACCATTTAAATGCGATTCAATAATTAAACCCTCATAAATAAATTTTTGTTTTTTTGTTATTTCATTACATGTAAATCCTTTTATTTTATATTTGAAGTATTAACTAATAAAGCATGAATTCATTAATTCATTTCTCATTTCTTTGCTCTAGTTATTTGAAGTTTCATATAAACAAAAAATAATAAATTTGAGACAAAATTGGGAAACTATAGTTGAATTGTCATGTATAACACAAAATTTCGCCAATTTTTTATAGTATGGCTTCTCGATTTGTCATCATATCTCTAGAAGTAGGAAGAATTACAATCCCCAATCCACCAAAAAATCATAGGTGTTCTTTGATAGTTGGAATAGATTCGTCGATTGAGTCGGCTTATACGTTTTATTTTTATTTTATTTTGTTTCTTAGTATTTCTGTCTTAAGGTTGAAACCAAGAAATTATTTTGACATTGGTTTTTGTTAGATTAATTGCTATTTGAATCCTTCCCTTTTGATTTATGTCTGCATTTCTTATAGGAGTTAATATGTCGACAATAATGTTTCTACCTATGATGAATTCTAGTTATGTGTTCCTCCTCATTTGAATAAAACCATGGTTTTTCTGTTTCATTTTTAATTTTTAAATTATTAATTGAAATTTTTTAAAATTTGTCAAGTCTAAAGAACTTTTTTAAAATTAAAGTATATACATGGTACACAATCTATCAATAAACAATCTACAATATATATATATCTTTTATTGGAATACTCCTTATATCATTATATAATATAGTTTATTTTTTTAGTTTATTATGATTTTTTATACTTTAATATGAATTTATTATTTATATTTATTAATTATTTAATTACTAATTAATTAATTTAAATTATTTATTAATTATTAGTAGTTATTTAGTAATATTAATTTTTATTAGATTTTTATTTATTATATTTTTTAGATTTAGTTTTATATTTGAATTAAATAAAAGATTGTAAAGATCAATAAAATAAAAATATCAAATAAAATAGCAAATAAGAAGTAAGAAGAAATGTAATAATATGAAATTGTCAAATAAATAATAAAATGAAAATAAAAAATTCATCAAATTTAAGTTAAAAATTAAATTTATTAATAATTTATAAATTTAATAAAAAAACCAAAATTCGAAAATGAAATAAAAATAATAAAAAAATAAACTTAAAGAAGAAATATAATAAAGAAGAAATAAAATAATATAAATATATTCTATAAATAAAAAATAAAAGAAATAATATAAAATATTGAAAGAAATAGATAATAAATATAGATAAAGAAAGAAATAGAAAATAAATATAGATAAATAAAAATAATGATATATGTTACCTACAATTTGATTTAGAAGACTATAAGACTTAGGCGCTAATGAAACTTCTTTAATAAATTTAAAATGTCTCAATTCCATAGGATTCATACCAAAATTTTGAGTTCCTTTTGGCTTTTGTGTTTTATCAGTGATAACGACAAGATTATGGTAATATTGTATTATCATGTCATTATTGTGTTTTAGTTTTTAGCGGATACAGACAATCAAAACTCTACTTATTTTAGATCTTTTCTATAAACATGTTGGGCACTACTTCGATTACAGCAATAATAATATCGCCAATATACGCACATCTGGGGTGACTTTGAATTAGGGATCAATCAAAACTCAAAATAGACAAGTGCGGATGGGGATTCCATAAGAGTCTCCTCCCTCTTCCCAGTCAATCTATTTAAATGCAGCATATAAGAGAAACACAAGAAATATTATCTATTTAGAGATAAAAAAAATCAAGTGGATTTATTTTTTGTCTCATATTTTTCTATTTCATTCTTTTTTTAAATATGAGATATGTAAATATGTATTCATATGAACTTATAATTTAGGTTTTTTAGATTTTGCTTTTAAAACAATTTTTATATGACAAGTTTTTTTGAATTGGATAATTACATCCCCTTGTTTGGGGTGTTGACTTTTTTACAATAACATCTCTATTAATCTTAGCTTTATTAATAAAAATTAGCTTCATTCAATCCCATATTCTAATTTGTTATTGTAGAATAAACTAATTTTAAAATTGGATAAGATAATTGATAAGGCATCAGTTCCAATATCATGAATGTTTCCTCATAAGAATGTTCTCGAATCTAATCAATTACTCTTCCTGCTTTAAAACAGACATACGTATAGACTTAACTAATAATTTCACTTATGTATTCGAATTTTTGCTTTTTATTATCACAAAAGTTCTCCTCTGCTAATGAAGGATAAGTGCCTAGGTAAAGTATCGGTAATAATGACTAATGATGATATTACTTATCTTTTATTTTATGTCTCAAGAAATTGAGTAGGTGCGAATTCTCCTAATTTGTGACCGACCTTATGATCTGTAATATAAATTGATAAATGTTCTTTTCTATTGTGAATACTGATTATATGGCCAATCAATTGTGGGTATAATAGTGGATGTCCTAGACCAAGTCATTATTATTTCTTTCTTCTCCTTCATGTTTAGTTTATCAATTTTTCTTGATAAATAATTAGCTACAAAAGGATTTTTTTAGTGAATGTGTCATAAGTCGCTTACTCTTTTTTCTTATATTTTTGAAATTGACATTTCTAATATTTTGATCTGAATATGAAGTATAAAGGTAATAAAAATACAATAATGATGAATAGAAAACTGAGAAAATCCTTTAGCTAGATAAGTTAAAGGGCGGATGTAGCAAAATGGATCAAGACAGTGGATTGTGAATCCACCATATGCTGGTTCAACTCTCATCATTGACCCATCCAATTATTTCCAAAAAATTTAATTTTTAATTTTACTATTTACAGTGACAAAGAATCAAAGTATCACTATATTTGTTCCTTTTCTTGTTGCTTCTTTCAAGTGCAAGATAACCTCAAGGGCTTGTGGGTTTTTTTCTACCAATTCAAGCTCTTCCCTTATCACCCCTATGAGGATGGTCGATAGTGTTCTTAACTACTTTTTTGACTATAGAACGCTTACTTAGCCAATGCTTTGCTCCTCCTTTACCTAAACTCTTTTGGACCACCCCAACATTACCCACTTGCTTGATTGTTGCTAAGTAGTTTTTGGATATCAATCAGATCACCCCAGTTGGTAATCTTGGTGTGGTTGATTTACCCTCTTTTGTAATTAGCTTTGCTATGGTGCTCATTCTCTGGATAATTCTCCACCCTCTATGAGTTCAATTTCTATGTTATGTATAGCCATGCTTAAAGGCAAATCGGTTGAAGTAGATTCTTCTTTTTATCAAGAAAAATCTCTTTCCAAACTATACAATCTTCTTACAAAGCATACAACTTTTTAGATGTATATGATAATCTCTAGATAGATGGATTTGATATGAATCATATGATAAAGTACCACATGAGTTAAAAATCCAAAAATGTCGAATCAGTCATGCTATGATGTTCTACATCTTAGGTCCCTTATTTTGTCATCTAGCTTATGTTCTTCATGTAGCATTCATACCCAATGACTTCATGAAATTACTTTGATAATTCCCATATTATGGGTAACATAGTAGACATCTCTCTTTTCCCTAGGGTTTTTTTCTAATTACCACTACTTAGCTTTCAATTTACCCTTGACCATCAAATGAAATGTGAATAAGCATCCTCCTTTCTTTGAAATAAGGAGTTCTTTTTGTTTTGTGCATGCTTCAAACAATTTTGTCTTCTTCACACTATCATATCTCTGAAGTTAATAATTTTTTATAAGAAACTACTAAACTCAATCACTTGCTACTTTACTCAATAGTTTCCTATATGGATCCATCCCATAGAGACACTCCAATCGTATCAGTGATTGATTTCTAGGTTTCAGTGTAAACCTAATTAGTGACTTCTTATTGCATAAATTAATAACTCAAACTGCACTCAAGAGTAGGGCATTTCCTATTGAGATAGGAACTTTTGCATAAAAAATGATGGTATCTCCAATTATAGCCCCTTTGAGATGTAAAATATATCTCTTCTTTGAGACAAATGTATGTCTTTCGATTAAGGTTGTGTTATATGATTATGATTCTATCAGATATCTCTTTTTGATTATATCAAAAATCTATTTTATGGTATAAATTCTTATGACTTCCCCCTCTATGTCTTATAGTAATGATCCTATTGGCATTATGACATTTACCACAATGAGGCTATCCATAGATCAAATTCTTTTCATGGATTGGATTTCACTTGATTGTCTACGGTTCTATTGTGTGTACTCGAGATAAAATTTTTGTATGAATGTATTGCCTTGTTATTAAGCATTTTGTTTTAATTTCTTTATAAGAAGTGGGATATGGCCCATAATAGGTCTTATCCTTCTATCCTTTGTTGGGAGTTTTTGACTATTCATAGCTATTACCTTTACACCAATGAAGAGTTCAATCCATTGCTTTATTTTTCTTTTAGTTTATCTTGATTTGACATTAGAAGTTTATTGAGTTTTACACAATAATTGAAGAAGTTTATCTACAAATACTATATATTTGATTCCATCCATTTTTTTTCTTATGAATTCTTTTATGGATAAGAATTCTAGCTTTAATTGTTCATATATCATATATTATGATATGAATATACCATACCAATTTGGTATATATAAATGATGAGATTCCATTGAAACAAAGCCAATCCTAATAAACTTATGGAACATTTCCATTGGTGTGCACTGAGTAGGAATTGAACCTACGAGTTTGCCAATTATGAGTTGGGAACTTTAACCATATAGCCATGGAGGCTTAATAGGGATCATCATACATTGTGAATAACCAAAAGGTATTGACATCAATCGGATGAAATTAATCAAATTATTGATTATAAATACAATAATTGAATGAAAGGGTATGTTGAACCCTTAGTTATGGTTAATATAGCATATGAACGAATTTTCTTTTTCTAATTGGGAGTATTTGGAGGAATTAGTAATGAAAACACATCAAACACATCTGGTAATGAAAATACATCAATTCTAATTTTGAATCTTTGAATTGAGAGAGGTCAAGAATTCTCACTCTCTTGAATTTGTGGATTAATTTCTATTATGTGGTAGGATCTTTCACTCATATTTTCTTTCATCAAGAACATTTTCTAAAACTCTTTAACCCCCAAATTTTGGGTATCTTACTTTCATGTATTTCATGGGGTGCAACAATCAATCAATATTTTAATTTTTTGATCAAAGGTGTAATACTGCTTATCAAAGATGTATTAATAGTACTACTTATTCAAGGTGTAAGACTGCTTATCAAATGTGTAACACTACTTGGAGTAGTGATATTTATATCTTGTATGAATAATTAAAAAATGATCAAAAGAAAAAATTCCCCATTTGATGTGGCTTTTGCCTATACCTATGAATTCTATTGGACTACAAAATGAGACATTAGAAGAATCTTTTTGTTCTTCCAATAGAAATAGGTTGATAGTTTCACTATTGTCAATTTGAAAAAAGATTTTTGAGAATTTTTTCATAGATCAAAGAGAGAACTTTTTCGATAAATCCAATAAAGAGAAAATGTATCATGCTTGAATCTATTCAAGTTTCACAATGGTGGAAGAACCAGATAAAAAAAGAGAGGTTCTAGTTGTTAAATATCTAATGAAATCATAATTGAAATTGAGATCTCATTCAAAGATAAAGATAACAAATATCTAGAGTTTCTTTTGTTAAACTATATAGATGATTTGATTTGCAAGTACCATGACTTAAAATTGTTGATCGTCTTTCTCTAAGGAAGAGACCAAACATAATCAGCTTGAGTTTAGGATAGTTATTCAAAGTCTTAAGGAAAAACTTGATTTGTTATCTTATGTTTACTCTTCGTGAAAAAAGACCAATTGAGGGGAATAATTTCTTCAAACAACAAGGAGCTGATGCAACTATGCAATCTAATATTAATGATGTTAAGCATGTTTCCCATCTCTTATTAAGAAACAAGTGGGGTATTTCATTATAGAATTGTTTCATGTGGTAATTTTGTCAAGATCTCCTCATTAATTAGGGAAATAGTAGCATGAATTATAATTTTTGAGGAACATCTTGAGAGAGAATTGGATTGGGTTAGACATGTGTGGTCGGTAAAAAAGGATTGGTTTTTTAAGTAGGGTATGGAATGTATTGTCAAATATTAAATATGATTCCACAAGATCTATTTTGTTTAAGTAACGAATTCCAACCAATGGAAAGGATTTTCTTCTAATCAATCCAGAGATCATTTTGATTCTATTAAAGATAAGGATTCAAAATATCAGACATTTGATTGATCAAACATAGATTCAACAATTCAAAGAGAGATCGATTCTTTGGGATCCTTCTGTTCTTCAAATGGAACGAACAAGGATAGAATCAGATCAATATTTGGAAGCAATTGAAGAATCTCTTAGGAATCTTATAAGATCAATTTGTTCCTTTTTCTTTGACAAATGGTGAGAACTTCATTTGGGTTCAAATCCTACTAAGAGATCCACTAGTGTTAAAAAATGGTTAAAGAGAACAAGATATTTGTTTTGCCCTTCTAAGCAAGCACAAAAGAACGAAATTATTGATATATTCAAGATCATTATGTCTTTACAAAATATTATCTCAATTCTTCCTTTGGAACCAATCACATCCCTGATATGGATAGTTCTAATAAGCTTTCATTTTTTTTAGAAACATTGTGGTGTAACATGTATCACCCTTTGTTCTAGTCATGGAATAGATGAAAAAAATCTAAAAATGGTTTTTTTTAAACCAGAAGAGAGTTTCTAAGAAATGGTAGATATATTCACTCTATCGATAACTAAGCTGGATCTAGTGTATTATAGGGGATTTTCTCTTTCTATGGATTCTATGGGTTTGATCATAAAAAATTCTTAAATAAGGTATTTAGATTTACAGATGAATTAAAAAAGAAATCTTTATTGGTTTTATCTCATTTTTACAAGAGTGAATCTCTTTCCCAAAGGATAAAAAAATTTGTCTAAATCTATTTTGGGAATGATTTGGGTGCGATATTTTCTAGCAACAACATCATGGAGGAAATCAATCAATATACATTGGTTCAAAATCTTATTCAAACCCAATATAGTACCCATGGTTATATCAGAAATGTATCGAATTGATTCTTTTTCTTCTTAATGAATAGATATGATCTCAATTTTGAATATGGAATTTAAAGGGATCAAATAGGAAATGAAATTCTAAATCATATAACTATAATGAAATGTATGATCAACCAACATTTATTGAACTTGAAAAAGAATCAAAAGAAATGGTTTGATCCTTTTATTTCTCAAATTTAGAAATCCATGAATCAAGATCCTAATGTATATAGATACAAATGGTTTAACGGGACCAAGAATTTCTAGAAATATTTGGAACATTTTGTTCCTGAATAGCAGAATCTTTTTCAAGTAGTTTAAGTAATGTTCGATCGATTACATCTTAATTAATATTCAATTGATTGGTATGAGGCTATATACAAAAAAGATTTTTCTAAATCATTTCATTTCTTTTCATCTAAGTTATTGAAGTTACTTTTATCAAAGTTATCCAAGTTACTTCCTTTTTACATTGATAGTATCGAGAATATCTTCATTCATAGCTTTGAGATCCACTTCTATGAATAGAATGGTTCGAATGATCAACTTTGCTATTAGTTGTTAGAATACATAGGTGTTCAAATCATTTATTTGAAGAAATTAAAACCCTTCTCCTTGGATGATCGTGATAGTTCCTAAAGATCAAAATGATTGATCAATGAAGAAACGATATTAACATCTTTTTTTTCAAAACTATACCCAAGAGAATGATTAACCCAGTCCATACTAGAAAAACTCACAACAAATAATTTGAGAATATGGATTCACATTTCTTAGTGATATCCCACAATTGAGACAATTGGCTCAATCTCATGAAACTATTTTATAGAAGTTCATTAATATCTGCTTTTTATAAAGCATATCAACTTTGATTTTGAATGTTCAACATCACTTCTAGTTTTATTGTAACAAAGGATTCCTTTTTAAAGTGGAAAAGACTTGTATCAATAATTATGATCTTACATATGGATAATTCTTCAATATCTTGTCCATGCACAACAACATATTTTCTTTGTAAATCGATAAAAAAGATATATTTTTGGAGAGAGAAGCTATTTCACAAATCGAGTCATAAGTATTTGATATCTTCATACTTAACAATTTCATACAAAGTGGTGATGAAATATATAAGTTGTACAAATTATAGAAATCTTTTCATTTCCAATTTGTTCTGATACATTTTTTTGTAGAGCTATTTACTCAATCACAAATATTTCTACAAGACCTCTCATAGAGGAACTAATACAAAATTTGGAAAGAGCTTATTTTCAGCCTCTTTTAGATATGAATCTATTTGGTTTAGAAGGGAATAAATTACATTAGTATCTTAGTTTCAATGAAGCATGGGTTTGATGCACATTCTTGTTTTGAGAAAGATTTACTATCTAAAAATTCAAAAACATGGAGTCATCTAAATAAATGCGTTAAGAAACGATAGATATATAGAAAAAATAAGATAGTTCTTTTTCAAATTTCTCAAAATGGAATATGTTTTGAACATATATGCCATAGTTACCTATTTTGATAATGTGTAAATATCTAAAATTTACCATTTTAGATATTATTTCAATCCATTATTGATATTAATGTCAATACTAAGTAGTTGTAAAAAATTTGTCCTAAGTAGCAGTCAAAACATTGTATCCTTTTTTCATGATATGATCTGTGGATCAGACCTATCACATCCAATTCATTAGAAGATTCTCTGAAAAGATTCTTCTACAATAAACTCTAGCATAATGGTTTTGAAAAGTGAGATTTTGAGTTAATAGTTATAGCATTTTCATCTTATTTTGTTCAAAAATAGATTCATCAAAACAATGAGTTACTAGTATTGATATCGACACATCTAATATCCAAAAAGTTTTGAGAGTTTTTATTGGGTCACTCTAATGTTTGATGAGTGAAGGATTAAATGTTTAGGATTTTATCCTCATGGATGTATTTAATATGAAACAAGTTTACATGTAAATAATAAGTCATATACTTTCAAGATGGTGAACTATTTGTTTTCAATGCCCCTTGGAGTGTTCAGTAAGTTTTAAGGATTGAAGATATGCATGTCAACTTTGATAAGGTTTTCTTTTATTATGAAATAGAATGTTAGCTAATAGATTTTAAGTCACTCTTTTTTTTGTAACAATTTCAAATCATATTTAGGCATCCAAAATTATTCAATCATTTCCTTAATTTAGCAAATGGATAGAATTTAATTTTTTAATCGTAATTTTTTTCTTGGTTCAAATCCAACTTAAATCATTCATTGATTTAAGAAATATGATTCTATTTTTTAATTATTTTTCTTTAGTTAAATCTTACTTTTGTATGTTTGCTAAATTCTATATTAGGTTGATTTTTAAACCTTGATTAAATAAAAAATTAATTGTATTAAATTTTTTATAATTAAATAAAAAAACTTTAAGTCACATTCAAAGCTGTGCCCAAAAGCAAAGCTCATAGACTAGGCTTTAAGCTCGAAGGGGCATTCAAATATGCATTGGGACTAGTGTCTGGAACCAAATTGGGTCAGGCTAGTCCGCTGAGTCCTGAACCCAGTTAAGGTGCATAAGACACGAAATTAAGTTATAATATTGTAACCATACGAGTGAACTAGGTGATTAAATCCCAGGCACAAAAGAAGGGAGCTAGTCTAATTAGGGTACATTTAGCACCAACATTAACAATTATAAGTGCAAAATCACTTCTTGTTCTTTAATGTAGGACTATATTCCTACATAATCTATAGTTCCTAAAGCATGCAAAATTTCCTCACATCCAATCGTTGATGAGATGACTCAAGACCCATCTTTAAGCCTTACTTCTAAGCTCTAATCAAATAGCTAAGATCACATTCGCCTTCATAGGATGACTTTGTTTATTTCTGTCATTCAAAATAATCAATCCATGATCTGATGGCCTAAATCTCTCATATTCGAATCCTATAGTTTAGATCTAAAACTTCTTTACCATTGATGAATCGAATTATCTAGATCTCATCTAACTTGAGCGAATGGCCCAGAGCTAATCTAGCTTGATCCAATCATCTAGAACTCATTTGCCTTTACGACATTTGATAGAACAGTCGAAATATCCTCTAAGATGATCCAATGGCTCTAGTCAATTATGCATAATAGCTAAATAACTAACCGTTATATATGCCACTATAGGAGTCATTTTAGAATATTTTTTGAGTTATTTGGAAAAGTATTTTTAAGTTATTTAGTAGTAGCCTTTCAAATAGAATTTGCTCATCTTTATAATAGTTATGTCTAAATTATTTTTTATAAATACATAACTATTATGAATGAAATGACTAATAAATATGAATAAGATTTTAATATCTCAAAGAAGGGATACATCATATTCTACTAGCACAAAAAACTGAGTTGAGGATGAGCCCATAAAAGTATGGGTTATAATTAAACCAATAAAAGTTAGTAAGTTAGAGGTGAATTGTAAAAAAAAATTTCAAGTTGTAACTTTTTTACTAGTAGAGTTTTTCCTAACCTCAGTTGTGGGTAGAGATAAATTCTAGTTTGAATAAAATCATCTAAAAATTTTAGTGTAATATTTCCACTTTTATTTCATATATTCTTAATCATAAAAATTAAAAATTAATATATTTATAAATCAAAATTTTCTATAAATATAAAATTATTTTTGTAATTTTATTTGAAAAATAAATATAATTCTAAAAATAGAAAAAATATTTTAAATCCTATAATTCTTCCTCCTCTTATTGGATTTATACACTAATTTTTACTTCAATTAGTATGAGAACAAGTTCTCTATATATATTGAGTCAAATCATTAGAGTAATTTTTTATTTGTGTGTAAATTGATTATGTTATTGATTCTAATGATTTACTAATTTTTAATTTTCTTAATATTGACTTTAATATTTTCATTCTTACTTTATAATCAAATTACTTTATTTTGTTAATGTTCTTATTTTATCTATTTATTTATGGATAACTTTACCCATAGTTGATAATAATAAAATTTTAGAGAAATGATTTTCATCATCTTGTCCTTCATTATTTAAGGGTTAAAATTTTTTTATTTGGAAAAATATCTTCAAAACTCTTTTTCAAAAAATTGATGATAATTTGTGGGATCTTGTTATTCATTTTTTTTATTTTCTAATAATAGAAGTAATAAATCAAGAATATTAATTCAATTAAATGTTAAAAGAATAAATTACTTATTTTATGTATTGTCTTAAGAAATTAGTGTGAGTGCATGGCTACAACTTGTTTTGAGATGATGTAGAGATTAGATAGGTTGTATAATGAGAATGAATCTCAAGATATTGGTGATGATAAAAAGGAGATGAACCATAAAAAGAAGTGAAGAAGAAACTCAATTTAGAGGTGAATTATGATGGTAACTTATATCAAGTATTTCTAATTCTATTAATGAGTCTACTTTTGAATATTGTGATAAAATTTCAAATTATTTTAATAAATTACTTATTGAGTATAAAAAACCAATTAACATGTATGATGATCTTGAGAAAGTTTATGCCAAATATGAATCTAGAATAGCTAAATTACATGAATCATGCAGTTAAAGAGGAAAATAATTTCTTAACTAATCAAGTTTATGCTTATATTTCCAATGTTTCATATTTGAAAGCTTCAAATATAGAATATGAAAACGAATTATCTAAGCATACTATATGTAATTATTCTTTAAAATTAGAGAATGATAATTTAAGAAAAGAAAATTCTTTGCTTAAAAAAACCTAAAAAACTTTGTTCACTTGAAAAACAAATGCATGATCTAAAATCAAAGTATGTTAATTTATTTTCTCATATATCTACTTGTATTCATTCACATGCAGCTCTATATGCTACTTCATTCAATCATGTGAAAAAAAGTAATGGTTACTTGAATGCTTCATATGTATTCAAACATACTTCATGTTAAAGTCATGTGGCAAGAAACAATGTATACTTGCATGATAGTTATTGAATGAAAAAGACATGTAAATGTATTCAATGTACCACTTATTCCTTCTTTGTATATATCTAATTATCAAGTTAAATCTCACATTATATGTAATGATTTTTTTTAAATTTGAACACCTTGCATTTGATTGCTCAATTACAAAATCTATAAATCTAATGCATAATAAATATGAGTTGATTCCTAAGGGAACCAATTTTATAAATTTCTTTACAAAATTATAATATCCACATCTTACCACTATAAAACAAAAAATGGTTTGGGTTCCTAAATTGAAAGCTTAGGTAGTTTGTAGGTGTCTCTATATTTTAGGACCTATAGACACAAGTATTATTTTGTCAGTTTGTGTGACTTATTTGCAAAATGTTTATAGTACTTAGCTTATTTGGCTTAGTTTAGAATGCCAAATCTTTTGTGACTTAGTATCGATCAATATTAATCATTTAGAACTTGTTTTTCAATCATCTGATAATAGCTATTATGTTAGCTTTAATATTTAATGTTATAAAATATTAGATGATCAAATGTCATTGCTTGGTAGAATAAATGGTGATACTTATGTGATTAATTTTGATCAATAAAAAGCTAATGGATTAAAATACATACTTGCACTTTCAAGTGAGAACACTTTATGACATAGAAGATTAAGTTATGCTGGTCATGTTGTTATTCTATCGTAAAGAAAATAAGCAAATTAGAGGTCCTATAAAGCTAAACAAAACTAATTAGAAAATATGTGAATCATGCCATAAAAGAAAATAAGTTAAATTATTTTTTAAACCTAAAAATTATTTAACCGTCAGTGGACCTTTAAAGATAATTTATTTTGTTCTAAAAAGAGCAAAAGTTAAGGAGAAGGAAACTTAGGTTTGTGATTTATATTAATTTTTCTAAATTTATTAAAGTTAAGTATTATAAGAATAAAAAGTGCGACATCATAAGCCTTGTTGAATTTATTAAAAAATTAAAAATGTAAAATAAAAAATTTAACTAAATATCTATGTGATTATTACAAGGGATGGAAAATATGAGATCAATTTGTCTCTCATTTTGAAAAACATGTAAGAGTGCATAAGAAAACATAATAAATATTACATGTTTGGAGATAATTTATTTGATATTAATCATAATTTTTCTAGATTTACATTAGTTATTGTTTTTAAATATAACAGTGGTAATGAAAAATTTTATTAATTTGATTTTAAAATTAGATAGATAAGAAAATATATCCTTTGTTTGATGAGTCAACTACAAAAATAATTAATGAAAAAGTTTAATGATTAGGAGTTGTTGATGAACCTTGTATTAAAAAATAGAGAAAGTAAATTAGATAAGAAAGAATATACGAAAGAAGCTAATTGATATCTATTTTGAGTTTGGTGGTATCAAAATCCATAGAAATCAAATAAATGATATGTTAATCAAGGAGTTAGAACATGAGTTTTTGTGAGAGAATTTGATCATAATATATTTGTATTTATCACAAAAATTATATTTGTTCAAGAAGCTTTAAAGGATTTTGATTAATGTCATGAATTGATAATTAGAGAAAAAACTTGGGAAAAATTAAGAATAAGATTTGATTCTTAGGCCTAATGATCAATAATTTATTAAAGCTAAATAGAAACTCAAGAATAAACTATACAAAAGTGAACTATTGGAGACAAGACTAGGCTTGTTATTTGGGGTATATAATTAACTTCATCATTGTAAAAATCACAAAAATATAAGATTTCATTTTATTAGAGAGGATTAATAGAGTTAAAGTATATAACATTAAATTAAGAATTAGCTTATGTAATTGCAAAATTCCTTCAATGGTATAATAGAAATTATATAAATTATACGTGCCTTTTAATGGTGTCTAAGGGAGATAAGGATAATGGTTTAGATAAAATTTAGATTAGTCATAAAGTGAGAGGGAGTATATAGCAAAAGAGAGCATGAAGTAAGGAAGAGAATATATATTTTATTTATATTATCTCTTATGATTTCTTAAATACATGTTTTTTACTTGTTATATTTTTATTTAAATATTTATGTTTTACCATATCAAAAATGAGAGATTGTTGGGTCACCATTGTGTTTGATGAGTTAAGACTTAAATATTTAATATTTTATTCTAATATACTTGTTTAGTATGAAATATATTTATATATAAAGAATAAGTCATGTACTTTGAAGATGGTGAATTAGTGGTCTTCAAAGCCCCATAGAGTGTTTAACAAACTTCAAGGATTAAAGACATGTACATTAACTTTGATAAAATTTTGGTTTTACTATAAAAAAGAATGTTAGTTTATTAAGTTTAAGACACTCTCTAACAAGGGGAGAACCAACCCTAATTAGGCTCACATACAGAGTGTTAATAATTACAAAGTGCAAAATCATTTCTTATTCTACAATGTGGGACTATTTGCCACACAATCTGCAATATCTAAATTATACTTAATTTCTTCATATTTGATTGTTGATTAGATGGCTCAAATCTCACTTACCTTTAAGCATTACGTCTAGGCTCAAATCAGATGACCAAGATCATGTCCGACTTCATTGGACAACTTTGTTTCTTTTCATCATTCGAAATGATCTATCCGTGATCTGATGACCCAAATCTCTTTTTTTTTAATTTGATGGTCTAGATCTAATCTTTTTTTTATTATTGATAAAGTGAACAACATAAATCTCATTCAACTTGTTCAAATGGCCCAGATCTAATTGAGCTCAATCCAACAATCCAGAACTCATTTTCCTTTACAAAAAATGTCGAATGGTTGAGATCTCCTCTAAGGAGATCCAATAGCTCTAGTTAATCCCACCTAATGGATAAATAACTAACCATTATATATGCCATTGTAGTAGCCATTTTAGAATATTTTCTATGTTGTTTGGAAAAGCATTTTAAGTTGTTTGATAATAACTTTTTAAATAGTTTTTGTTTGTCATTCTAATGGCCATCCAAATTTTTTCTATAAATACCTAACCATTATTATTGTAATAACTAATAAATGTGAATAAGATTTTAACATCTTAAACAAGGGTTGCATCATATTCTACTGACATCAATTTTTCCTGAGAGCACCTACAATTTACAGCTACTTGAAATTCCAAATTTTTTTTAACTAAGCATAATTCTTCTAAACTTCTATTTTCTCAATTCTATTCATATTTTTAACTCTTTGTGCCTTTTTAAAATCATCAATAAGCATAAAACAATTTGTATATTTTGATCAAAAATTTATTTCTTACTGTAATTTTATTTTGATGGGTTGGGTAACACGACATTTGTGAAAGCCTAAGTTTGGTTTGATCTCATAAAAATTTGAGTTTAGGTTGAGATCATAAAAGCTTAGGTTATTGTTGAACCTATAAAAGCTAGTAGGTTGGGGGTGATTCATGAGAAAAATTCTCAAGTTGTAACTCCTTTAGTAGTGAAGTTTTTCTCGATCTCGATTAAAGTGAACGTTGGTTCTAGTTTAAACTAAAATACTTAAATATTTTTGTGTATAATTTTAACTTTTATTTTCATTTTTTTAATCATAAAATTTATAAATGCATATATTTGTAAATCAAAATTTTCTACTGATATAAAATTATTTTTATAATTTTTTTTAAAAAGAAATACAATCCTAAATTAAAAATAATTTATTTTAAAACTTACAATTCACCTCTCTCTTGCGGGATTGGCACAATAGTTTTCATCACAATTTTTCAATTCAATCTTTTTTACTTCTTTTTGTTGGATATCTCATTTCTATACATCTTTTCTTTTTTCTACAAGTCATTAGGTTTAGTTGGATATAGTTAGAATTAGAAAAGAACAAATATTTGATGATTCCATCAAACATAATAAAATTTCAAGAGAAATCCTACATCTGAATTGAATTCTTTCTAATTAAATAATTTCTTTCTAGCTTTTCTAAACAAATTGGAATATTTTTTAAACGCAACACAAATATGGGTTTTTGATTTCAACATGTTATTGGTTACTTATGAGTTCAAATAAATATATTTTTATTGGAATATAAATCTCATCAATCCTATAAGTATCATTTTGAAAAGAAAGATGAGGCATCTGAGTTGTACAACTAAAAAGATGTATTCATTGGTATTAAAAAGAAAAAGGTGAAATTTTATTTTATTGTTGGGAAAATAGAATCTTTGATCATAAAAAATTTTTGTATTCAAGGTAAAGAAAAATAATTATTGATTTTGTTCTCCACCTTAAAAATAAAAAAAGAATTGATTAATTTTTTTAGTCTAAAGCAGTTTTCATTTATTCATCAATGACACTGGTTATCAAATGATTGAACAATCGACATTTATTTTCTTATGATACGTAATTCATAAAAACTATTTAATGAATTATGAGTTTAATAGATTCTCTTTAGCAAAAAGATGGATATTCCCTACTCATTATTAGATAATCACTGATTCATAAACCTTGGGGATGGTTGATAGTTTTCATTCCCCATCTTATGATGAAATTCCTTTTTTGCTACGCTTATGCCCTTATAGTTCTAGAGGTATTTTAGTGATAGGTTCTATAGGAATTGAACTATCTTATTTGATAAAACACTTAGTGACAAACTTCTATGTTCCTTTCATTATAGTATTTATGTCTAAGATCAATAGCACTTTGTTTTATGATCTAAGTTACGATGTGCTTGATCTTTATGAGAGTAATGGATTAGATAGACACTATAAGTTTATATAATAGTATTCGAAAGGTCTATATTAAGGATATTATTTGGGATAATGATGTTTACCTTAAGATTATTGATATTGAGAATGAGAATGATAATGATATTGATAAGTTCAATATGGATATCATGATTATACTTATGTTTATAGAGTATCTGGATTCAAAAATTAAAATAAAAGACGTTAAACTAGGTGGGCCTTATCTTGATATCATCATTCAATTTGAATTACTATTAGAATTATAATTAGAATTTGTAAAAACAATGTCTCCTTGCTTAATATGGATTCCAAACATTCATGATTTGAATATGGATTAGTCAAATTTGGTATCATTATCCCTCATTTGATTAAAGAACTATCTTCCAGGGATTGTTCCACTAGAATGATTCTTGTTATTACGTCTACTCATATTCCATAAAAGGTGGATCTAACTCTAATATCTATGGAAAAATTAAATACATGTATTAAGGTATGAAGGCTTGTTCCTCCACAACAACAAAAGCACTTTTTCACTCTTTCATATACTAGGGGATTTCACTTAAAAAGGGGATATTCTATGCTAATGGATTCGATACCCTAACCAAGGGTTCCAATGTATGAGATCTTGGAGGATTTATCAATAATGTCCTATTGATTAATATTACATAGAAGCAATCCATTATTAAAATGAATTAAATTATGTTAGCTCTTCATAAAACAACTTAGACTTTTCAACCCCATATAATGTTGTCTTAGAATCATGGATCCTATTCTATTAGATAGGAAGGACTATCACAAAAAATGTATTTCTAGGTAATTTTCCCTTAGATCCTATATCTATCTATATGAATATAAATCATGTTAAGTATGGGGATTTTTATTTATACAAATGGTTATTCAAACTTAGAATTAATATGAAGAGATTCATAATACTTCTTTATCTTTTTAGTTGTTCTATTAGATTGGTCACTCATGATCTTTGTTCTAGCATCATGAAAAATATCAGATCATTTCTTATGGATTCCTTGAGAATTATTCAAATCTAGTTCGTGACCTATTACTATTACTATTATTAGAAGTAGAAGATGCTCTAGCTTTAATGGAATGTCCATAGATAAAAAAAGATTGTTATAAGTTTGATAATAATGATAATAATTGAGTGACATTACTTCTTAAACATGAACCAAGGAATCCATTAGATATCAAGCAAAATGTATTTTGTTCTTATGGACAATACCAATTGGGTTTGAGTTTGAAGAAGGGAAGCAAGGGTTCTTGGATCCAGATAAAATAGAGGATTTCTTCAATCAAATAGTTTGGGCACCTCAAATATGGTGCCCTTGTGAAAATTTATTTGATTGTATCAAAAGGTCTACTAAATTAGGATTTTCATATCAAGCTAGTTCACTTTAGGGCAAACAAAGCATTGATCATCAAGATCAAAAGGATGAGCTTCCAAGAATTTATCATCAAGATAAAGAGAAAGAGGATGATAATGAGGTTATGAGCATTTCTCCTAAAGATAACATTTATCTTTATTATTAAGATAAAAAGAGGAAGAGCTTTTAGAGAAAGAGGATGAGCTTCCAAAGAATGACTCTAAGATGGAGTACTAGATACCAAATAGATCTTACACAAAAGAAGACCATTTTGTAACAAGCTAATTCATTTGGGACCCCATGGATCTATTATTTTCCCTACTCCAAGAGCAGTTCTATGTTACTGTGTTTTCACATCAAGACTTCTTTGCAGATGAAGAGGTGCCAAAGCCAAAGGGGCTTCAAAAAAACTCCTATTTCTATTTATAAAGGCTAGTTTATAAAAAATATGGAAGTATTCAAATTATTGATTCATCATAGGAATAGAACCAATAGTTTATTATCTAAGGAATCTTTTCGTTCTAAGATTCTAACTGAGAGTTATCAAAATTTATCAAATTTTTTGTCTAATTGAATGGTATTAGATCAAATGTATAATGCATTATTGAGAAAGAAATGAATTTATTGAATGAAATGAAACATTGGATTAGTATAATAGAGGAAATATTCCTCATTATTTAGTTATAAAGATATGTGCTTATGAAAAGGGGATTCAATGTAACTGAATTAGCCAATGGTAGAGTTGTGGAAACACTTGTTTCCTTCATCTTTTTGCCTTAGCTCCAAGAAAAAATATGCTACTGCTAAAATATGAAAGAATTGAAATCTTAGATCATTATGTGTGGATGATATGAATTGCCAAAACAAGAATTCTTGAATGATGAAAGAACTTATTACTATAAAAAAATTTTGACTAATGAAACCTCCATATGAAGCATGTTTGCTTAAATGGTTGTTGCTATTTTCTCCAATAATGAAACATTTGTTGAATTAAATAACAAGTTTAATCATATACTCAAATACTTGGGGGGAGGGGGTGGGGTGTGTAGTATGCATGATTTCCAAACAGAGACCTCATTCATTAGATAGAGAAGATCACCAAAATTTTGTTATCCATTATCGAAGCTTGGACTCTAATGGTGAGCATCACTACAATACTTCGTATCAATATATATGATTAAGATACCTGACATATCAATAATGATGTTCCAAGTATCTTATATGTTTATGATTATTTTTTGAAGGGAACTCAAACCTTCACAATCTTTAGCACATGATTTTGAGTCTTGCATGTCTAAAATTTCACCATCAGTTTATCTTCAAAGTTAATCATATCCTAAGAATATGATATTTATCTAGTGCAATATATAGAATATATAACAAGGGGGACTGTTGAAGTATTTCCATCGATCAGTCATGCCATATAGGTCTAAGTCAGAAATTAAATTGTTATGATTTGAATTATTTGGAGGAATATATCAAGCTATATATAGAAAAGATGTCAAATCAAACCTCTTTTTCTATTCCATGATTATAAGTTTATAACTCTAGCATATTTCTATTTTTGGCAGAAAAGTTCTAATAGTTCTTTTATTTCTATTAGTAAAAGGGTTGTTGAAATAAAAAATAGACTTAGAAGCTAAAAGAGGTTATCCTAAGCAATTGCAAGAATTGGGTTCATCAATATTTTTGGTATAGTAGATGCTATCACACATACAATCATACTCAATTCAATGGAATTTTTTTTTATCTTGAAGAATATTTTTCAAATATATATATATATATAAAATAGATAAAAAAATGCTTATAAGTAGTCCTATTACAACCAAGAAAGAGAGGCCATCCATACTAGAATAGATAGAGTTTTTCAAAAAATTATTGTAAAATTGAGAATGAAGTTTTCATTATGTACATTCCAGAGCATGGTTTTGTAATTGCATCCAATCTACAAAAATGTTCCAATTATTTTGAACTCTCTTTTTGGAATGGATAGCTATGGAATCCCCATGAATAGGATTCCCCTCTTATGAAAGTCTCTAAGAAGGCTAAGTTGATTCATGATTTATATTTTAACTTTCTTTTCTTTTTTGGTTGTTTCAAGAAAGATTGAGTCTGATTCTTCCTTTTTCTATTGATTTTTTTCCGATCAAGACGTATGAATCCATGGATTTATGTATTTATATAGATCTTATTCATGGATAAATTAAAATGTGCAAAAGCTCAATTTTCTTGTCATTTTGTGAGTCTCTTCGTTTTTGTGTATGGCATAACTACAGCCTTTGGATGAATTTATTATTTCAAAACTTAATTTGAAAGCCATATTTCAATTTTTACCCAAATGCTTTTAGGATGCTCCTAATAACCAATGAATGAGAAGCACTTTTCCTTGTGTAAATCCTATTTCAATAGAACTTGATGAGTCAATCCACTTACACATCTTGCTTTTAATATTATATCAGAAGTAACTCTATGTATTGCTTTATGTAAAATAGATAATGGATTTTTTGTCTCTTGTTGAATCTTTTTCATGGCTTGATAGATAATTTTATAAACCAATGATTTGTTTTCATGTTTTAGAATACAGTTAACCAACATGTTAACTAATCAATTGCGATAAGTGGATTATCTTTTGCAGTTTCTTTTTCTACAGCACCTCGACACGACATAAGAATGAAAGAGGTTCAAGAATCAATTTTCTTATGATAAGGTCTAAAAACAAATCACTTACTTTGGCTTTTTTGACCCCTTAATGTAGGGTTGATCTCACAAGATATGGAAAACTCTCTCTCCAATTCGTACATAAGACTTTCCACAAAATTAGATATCTATATATAAGATCGAGTATAGAATTTTGTTTACTCACTTTGCCTTTCAAATGAGTATCCATTTTCCTCCTTTTCCTACTGTGATTGGAATCTTGTATTTTATATATCCATACAATCAAGTCCTTGGGTTTCCAAAATAATATAATAGAAAAAGAAGTGATTCAAATATCGCTATTAGACTCGGATCTATTTCGAAAAAGTCAAGGTATTTCAAATTTTTTGTTGAATAGAAAAAGTAAAGGAAAACCTTTGAAGTTATTCCATTAAGTGACCTTGGACATATAGTAGTTCTGAATCAAATCTCTCTAGAAAGAAGATCTTTTGTATTATGGGTAGCCTACTCCAGTCTCACAAAAATTTTGTCATTGGGTTAGCCATACACTTCACATGTTCTAAGCGATTCACCCAGCATCATCTAATGATACAAGTCTTGGATAAGAATCTAGAACACACTAGAATGCCCTTGTCGGTTATCCTTTACTTTGACAGCATCTAAGATTCCTCGAATAATGTGATATCTCACACCAGGTAAATCCTTAATCCTTCCTCCTCTTACTAATACTAAAGAAGTTTTGCATAAATTGTGGCCACTACCACGTATATAAGTAGTAATTTGCAATCCAGAGGTTAATTGTACTCTGGCAACTTTATGTAAGGCAAAGTATAATTTTTTGCTGGTGATTGTGGAAACGTTGATAGATAAGTCACCCTTACTATCACTCTATAGAATCGTATGTGAGATTTTCATGTCATACTACTCGTTCAATTCTTGCAAAAGCATTGGATCCTTTTCATCATTCAAGAATCTCCTTCCTTATTCGACTCCATCCCAAAGAGTAACTCAGGCCAATCCATTCATGCTTTCATGTCAAATACCTTCCTGGTACCTCCCAAGGAAAATTTAGAATTGGATCCAAAAGGGACAAGTTATTGTGAGCTTATTCATGTGGTTATACACTATTTAAATAAGAATTATTTGATGATAAAAAAGATCATGGCTTTTGTTCTTTGGTGAGTCTTTGGAGATCCTTTCGATGGATGACTTATGTTGTGTTTAAGGGATATTTATATGATCTGATCGATATTATTGGAGGTCTTTTAATAAGAGTGGATTATCAAATCACAAAATAATCATGTACAAATTTATGCAATGTAGTCAAATAAATATATTATATTTGAAGATTCAAAATTTCATATATATGGAAATTGCTATTGTAAAAAGGGTTATTTTCATTAATGGGTCATGATGACCATTGTGTAGGCTTGACTCCTAAAAAGTGATTAAGTTATATTATATTCTAAAAACCCTTAAGATTAGAGAAGGTTTTTTTTCACTAAAATTAGATGCAATGTGATGATTTAATTAAGGTTTAAAGTTTGGCAAAATGAATATATTAAGGATATAATAATCCTTATTTAAATAAAACATAGGATAAGATTTAGACAAGAAGGAAAATAAGGGAGAAATCAAGAGGGATTCAAAAACTTAGGGAGCTAGCACATTAAGGATAATTCTTGAATGCTTGTAGAAGGATTGAGAGCATGAACTTGATCCAAGAGAACACAATAGAAAGAGAACTCAATTTCAAGGTATAGTCCTTTCCCTTATTTTGATTGAATTTTCTCTCAGAAATGTTTGAGTTAAGGAGATTTATGCATGCATAAGATTCATAGAATGAGGAGAAAGTGGTATGGAAAGGCTTACTATGATGTTATTCAAATTTTGGATGAATAGAAAAAACTTATGGCTTCTTACAAAAACTTGTAGCTCTAAGTCATTGTCCAACATCCTACTTGAGTGATTGGTGATCCAATAGAGAATTATATAAGAACAATAGTTCTATCTGACACTTATTTAATATTCTAATAGCCATATGACATGCGATCAAATCGTTCAATTATTTCTTATCAAACTATTTGATGACTTTTTGGATGGTTAGCAAATCATTTGATTTCATTTTCTTTATTTCTTTATTAGATCTTATAATCACTTGATTGAATCATTTGAAGTAGAACTGAGTTATAATTTTTCTTTATGCTATGGATTTATTTGTTTACAATTCGCCCATGGTTTCAATTACCATCATAAAATGCATCAAAACCTTCCTCTCCTCACTTATGCACCCTCATAATTTCTTTTTTACATTTAATAAAGGAACTTGAATTACAATAAAAAGTGAGAAGCTAACCTTTACTTGAAATCTAGATTTTCATTGCATATCTCCTTTCTTTGATCAAAATCTTTCTTCGATCCTTCACCTACATTCTCTTAATCCCCCACAAAATCAAATAACTATCCTTAATTATTTTTAAGAATTTAATATATAATTTTCTAATTTAATTTTAAAAACTTTATTATTTTATAAATTTAACCTTTCATTAAATCAACTATTGAATTCTAATTTTAGTAAAGTTCATTAAACTATGGGTATTTTTTTGTACCCTATTTTACTAAAATACTCCTAAATATATAATGAAAATTCTTATATTTATAATATTTAGAAATTCAATTATAATTCTAATGTCTTTATTTGGATATGTTATATAAATGCAGACTTGAAACTTTAGGATGTTACAATCCTCTTTTTTATAAGAATTTTATGCTCACTTTAGTGCAAACCTAACAAAAAAGAATCTAATGCACAAGAACTAACTAAAGCACCTAAAACTTAAACTAAGTTGAATGAGCATAATGTTAATAATGTTGTTCTTGTGATAGAATCTAAAAAAAATGTTGTCCTAACAAGGCCCTAGATTGTACTCTTAAGGAAGGCCAATCATATTGTCATAACCCAATGTAGTCTCTTAATGTTTTCACAAGTAGTCTTGCTAGCTCAAATGACACATCAAACAAGCACTTAACTAAGGACATGTGATGTCATAATTCACTTGAAAAAGATAAATAAATAGTTTTGGATAAGCATTTATACAATATTATTATACCCATCAAATTTATTAGTCAAGGTATCTCATTCTAATTTGAATTTATTTTATAAATTCCTATTAAACTTGTGAAATAAAGTCAGATAATTACTAAATATATTTGATGAGAATTATATAATATAATGGTAGAAGATAGTATAATAAATGATGGTTAAAACTGGTGTAGAGGCACAATTATCAAAATCATATGATTATCAAATTTAGAAAATGAGGTGTTAGTTTAAGTATTATAGTAATCATACAGGTATGGAGGAAATGGATCATACAAGTAAGATAATAAGGAAATTATAGTAATCATATAAGCATGGTTAGCTAAGAGAGGCATCATACATGAGAATTGCCAAGTTACGATGGGTGATTGTGGTGCATAAGATATCATATAGATATAGATACATTATCATATAATTATGATTAGTGGGACCATTTGGCAATAAAGGTAGATCTATATCTTCTTATAATACATTATAGGTATAAGACTAGTTTGATTCATATATATGGAATATCCAAGCCTTGTATTACAATTACTTTACATTTGACCATTGGGAATGAATTTACCATTGATCCAGATGTTGGAGGCAACCTAGAGTGCATTAAAGGAAAGAAAGTAAAGGTTTTATCAAACTTACAATCCATGATTCTTGGGATGAGTATGTGGGAAGAGAAATTTAAGCTGGCCTGATAAACATTCAATGATTAAAGAATTAATGAATGACTGTATAAGGCTTTAGCTTATGTTAGGGGTAAGAATTTTAGCAATACCTAGCTATGGATGCTTTTAAAGAGACCTACCTAAAAGAAGCTAAGCAAAGGAAACCTACAAGCAAGGAAGAAATTGCAAGTTCGATTTACAAAGAGGAAGGACTTCCAATTGTTGAAGACCTCTATTATGTTTAAGAAGTAGGTATCTCTTAACTTGTACCTAAAAATAGATGAATTCTAGATATTTAAATCAATTATTTTGTTAATTAATGCTTGTTAACTGACTTATTGTTCATGGGTTGTTTAAAGAAAGTGTGATACGTGCTTCATTTTGATACCTTGTCATACTGTGTTATGTTGCTTTGTTGTGAGTATTATGCATATGCTTCTTAATTAATAAAATTAGATTGAATTCTTGTTTTGATAAGAATATGATGCTTTTATTGAGAAGCCAACATGCTGTAGCATAGTTATATAAGAACATGATGTGTTATATATTTTTAATTATGAAAATAACTTATTGTAGCTTTTGGATCTAATAAAGAATATTAGATATAAGTAACGCTTTGTAAATCTAGCATATAATAGACCAAAATTTAAAGTAGTATACAACATATACTCACTATCTTTTGAAACTAGCTTATGATAGCTCATAATTTATTTTTGAACATGAAATATAAGCAATATTTTGCAAATCTAGCATGTTAATACTTACGATTTAGTATAGAATATGAGATATGAGCAATGCTTAACTCATGATTTAATATAAAATATGAAATATAACTAGTGCCTTAATAATCCTTTATGTTGTAACTCACAATTTAGAAAGAATGTTGGATTTACTTATTGTTTTGATAATATTTTATGCTATAGCTTTTGGGAATGATAAGGAACATTAGATTTATGGGAGGTCTTGCTACTATTCTATGATATAGCTTTTTGGTAGGTAAAGAACATTAGACTTATGTAATTTGTACTATTATTTCATTCTACAACTTTTGGGTGTACAAAGAATATTAAAATTATGTAATGTTCACTATTTTTCATGCTATTAGTTTTGAATTGACAAGTACTAGCAAGTGTATGCACTATTTTGTTATAATTCATATGCCATGGCTTATGGTTAATGCGTAAAAGTTGATATATAATATTTAGATTAATAAAAAATACGAAGTTTAGGTATTTTCTTATTACAACTTTCAATTAAGTGGAAACTTTTGAGAAATTTGCAAATCTAAATGTCATTCTTATGATTGTAGGTGTTCTTTACATCATTTATCTGATACATGGTTGACTCTTAAATCTAAACATATTAGAAATGGAAAACATGGTTTGGACATGACAAAGTATAAATAATGATGCATAAAATTTAAGAAAAACATGGTTTGGACATGCAATGGATAGTGTGCTATCATATATTGTCAATGCACAAAATTTGGGAGACGATTTTAGCTAAAGATAACCAATAATAGTTAGGAAAATTCTAGCATGATGGCTTGGGAACTATGAGTACAAATTAAGAGAAATCTAATAGGGTAATCTAGGAATGATTTTACTTAAATGTGTCATAACACACCCACATAGCCTAAGTAAGAATTCTTCCTTAAAACCAATCTTATGTGTTGATGTTTATGACCAAATGGGGCTATTTGCCTTGGGTTAAGCTTTTGGGTTAAGTGATAAGGCTTAGCTATAAGCATAGAAAGCATGAAGACACTTTGAAGGGACCTTGGATGGCTTTAGAGGGAGAGGAAACTCTTGGATACCTTATGAAGAGGGGGTTGAGAGTCTCAATTGAGCTCTAAAAGAAGGCTAAGGTCATTTTATAATCTTAAATGAGTTGGTAGGAAGACAAAGTTTAGCTCAAAATGAACCTTATGATAATGTTGTAGGCATGTTATTAAAGTCTACCTAGAAGTTGTGGAAACTCCTTACATGATTGACTAAACAATAGTTGAGATTTTTGTTTCCTTAAGATAGTTCGAGGGGTTGAGTGTATGGCTCAACCATGGATTTAAGAAGGGATCTTAAGGGGCTTACAAGGTAAGTGAGCTCTAAAGCTTCTTAGTAAGGATACTTCAAGGGCTTTAGTTGTACTTTGAAGATGGCTAATGGAAGTTGTGGTCTTGGTAAAGTGTAGTAGAAAAGGATTCAGTTTTTCATCAAGGACCTTGGTTGAGATTAAACATAGTCTAGGAATTGTGTAATTCTTAAGGACCATGAGTTGACTTGTCAAAAGCTCTAAAGGTAGAATTATGGTTGGATTAAATTTATGAAGTACTTGGTTAAACCTTGAGCACACTTGGGATAAGGCTAAGATATGATGAAACTTTGAGAAGTGGAGCTAGGCTTAACTAAGAGGCTAAATGAACACTTGGATAATTGGCTTAACCTAGCTTGGTTTGATAGACAAGAATATGAGTAGTCTTCAATTAGACTCTAAAGTCATGAATTGATACCATGATGGAGCTCTGAGGAGTAGAGCTAGGCTCAACCAAGGGGCAAAATGAATGCTTAGATAGTTGGCTAAACATACTTTGTTTGATAAGTAAGAACATGAGTAGCCTTAAAGTAAGCTTTTACGCTATGGATTAACATCTAAATGATGGTGAAGAAGGTGTATGTAGTTGAGCAGAGGCCTTTGAGAAGGTTGATGGGACACAGTTTAACTTGTGAGGTAAGAGAGAGAGAGTGCTTTTAGTATAACCCATGTGAACCCAAGTTAAAGTTAAAGATTATGAATAAAAAGGGTATGAATCATGGACTTATAACTTGGCTAAGTACACAAGTGCTATTCTAGATAAGATATTGGATTTAGTTGAACTTTTGGATTAAGAAAAAGGGAAAGAACTAGAAATGTACACGAAAAAGTAATAGAAGAGGATCACCCCAGATGGACTAATTTGGGTAACAACTTAGATCAATCCAAATAATAAAATATGGTTTGTGGAAACCTTGGTTGGTTTACGTAATTGATTAGGGTTTAGAACTCTAACTATTTTTAAATAAATTCATAAAAGTTATTATAAACAAGTTTGTTTGATTATGACATAGAGTAAGATGTTGTAGACCTTAATTGATGGACTTCTCAGCCAATTCAAGGTGGGTCGAATATAATAAATGGTAGGACTCCCACTTAGAATGGTGGTTGCATTCCTTATTGCTACAACATCACAGGAGGATCATAGGTGTGCTTGAGCTTATGGTAATGGAGCGCATCAAGTTGTGAGGAATTTTACATCCTTGTGGGATGGTCCATGCAATTGGAAGGGCTTAGGTTGTGGACTATTAGATCATATGATGAAATAGGAGTATTATACTTATGATGAGTACCTCAGTGGCTTGCAAAACTGTCAGATTATTGGTGAGTCACTATGGATCTTCCATATTGATCTTAATTATGATTGTATTTATACTTTTTTGGCTTAGATGATATGTGATAGTGTTGGTAGTTATGGTTTTATGCTTTGACTCAACTTTCTAATTTGTGATATTTATCTTATTTCTTTGACATGTTGATAGTTATACTTTGTTATTATATCATTACATGTTATGTTATTAACAAGACAAAAGTGTTCTTATTGAGCATGTCTCAACCCTCTTATATTATTTGTGGGTGTAAGAGGTTAGTTGCTTTTACAACATTAGAGTGGAGACTAGAGTCATCATTCTTGTGGTTCCTTCATAAGATAGTGATTTGGCATGTCCTAGTCATAGTTTCTTTATTTTTAGCATTGAGATGTATTCATCAGACTTGGATACATGCATAATTAGACATGGCTATATTGGACATCTAGTTGGATATGTTGATGTGGTTATTTATGATTATTATATTATATTAATATTATTATTTGTAGGTATAGATTATTTTGGTTCCATATACATTCCAATATACTTGGTAGGTTACTTAGCCTAAGGTGGACTAGTTTTTAGCTCAATTGAGGTCTTGGTTGGAATAGCAATATGGCTCATTTTGGGTGATACTCTACAAACTTGTTGATTAGTATAGGGGATCACAACTTCTAGTTTGAATGTCAAGATTGAAGAGTGAAATGTGGCTAGTCGAGTACATTAGCTGATGCTTAAGCCTGGTTGCATCCTAAGAAAAAATGTGTTACAAAAGTATGGTGTGAAAACTATGCTGCCCTTAAAAAATTTCATAAGAAGAACAAACATGGATCCTCTATGTTGGATTCAAAAGCATTCAAGGAAAGCTCTCTATGGAATCTTAACCTGTAATCTCAGATAAACAAATTTTGGACTAATGAAACTCAAACAAGATGATTTCATCCTAGTCTAGAATAAGTGACCAAATAAAAGAGTTAGAAGAGAGCAAGAGAGTTAGATGAGTAAAAAAAGGAACACATAGTAGTTCAAGATCCTTACAAAATGCTGATTAAATAATTTCTAATGGATAGTACTTTTGTTTGAAATATAAGAGAGACCATGAATAAGAGTTTAAGCTTTCACCTTAGAGACTTAATTATTACTAACAACATTACTTTAGTCGCTCTTATGGAACCAACATTACATTTTAGTAAGCTACTTAGCCTTGTTAAGAGATTAGATTTAGAATATAATGAAGATAACTCATGTAACAATATTTTGGACTATTGAAAGGAAACATTAAATGTCAAACAATGTGTGATGATGAGTATTCATGTCATTTACTCATTAAGAAAATAAAGGATCAAATTTTCGCCTACCATATTTTTGTTTTTGATAAATTTTTTGGGGTGAAAAAAGGATACTTGGGCTAAAATTATCCCAAATTGCAACAAAATTTGAAGGTTATTATGATAGTTTATGAGTATAAGGGATCTTCTAACCCTGGCCTAATAATAATGAATAAATTTAATGATTATATAAACCAATATAGCTTAAGAGATCTTCCTTACACTAGATTGACTTTCATATAGCTTAGTGAATCAAGAATGAATATTCCACTTTTCTTGTTAGCATATGATGTAGAGCTTGACAAGTATGAACTTCAAACACATATTAAGATATATTATTAACTAAAATATATACATTTATATCATTGCCTAGGATGTGTTAGGTGTAGTGAATGATTTCATCGTAAGGAATTCTTTCCCTATGGGTATTGTAAGTGCCAATTTGGTATTAATTTCAAAGAATTACACTCTTGAATCATTTATAGATTTTAAGCTAATTTGCTTGTACAATTCATTGAAAAACTCTTTTGCAAGTTGTTAGTAGACACAATACACATAGTTCTACCTAAAATCATTTCACCTGAATATGCCAACTTTGTATAAGCTAAAGATATTACAGATAATATTTTATTAAAGAAAGAATTGATAAGCTCATTCAACAAGAAAGTAAGAGGTAGGAATGATGTCATTAAACTAGATTTAAAAAGTAAATTTGATTGTTTATCATGCTTATTAGGAACATCATAGACAGCTCTTGGCTATCCATTATAATAAATTTCATAACAATTTGATTCTTCGAACTTTCTAGGTGTCTTAAACAAGGAAATCACATCTCTCCTCTATTATTCATCTTATATATTGAGGTTTTCAGCATGGATAATAAAAACTAAACTTCTTTTCTTAGAGTAATTATAGAAACTAAACTTTTAGTTGGCCCTTAAATGTCCTCACTATCTTGGTAAGGATTCTTTAAATCATGTTTTTTTTTGTGATTTGGTGGGAAATGTGTTTTCTTTCTTTGTGAATGCATTGATAATTTTAGTAAGGAAATAATGCAACATACAAGCTATATACTTCATAGCTAGTGCCAATTGGTTAATATGAATTCAACAATGGGTGAAGTTCTTTAGATTTTACATCTACTAATCTATTAGAGCATTTAGAAAGTCAAGAATCTTAAAATGTATATGAAAGTAAGTAAATAAAACTTAAACACTCTAAATAATGTCATTAGTAGTTGCCAAAATGTATTAAAATGTTTCTCTTACACAAACTTCTCAAGAGGACCTAATTGTAATTCAGTTGGCTTCCTTCCTCCCATTCAATTACATGCATATTGGAACATGTGAAATTGTTTTTTTGGATCTCACCACTTGCCAACAAAAATGAAGCACAATGCCATGGAAGCAGCAAGAGTGATCTATCTAAAGCTGGCATAATCATTTAAGATCATAAGGTCAATACAATAGAAGGTTTTGCCTTTTTTGCTGGTAAATGTTCAATAAGGGAAGCAAGTGCACTTGCTATTAATAATGGTTTGGTAATATGCAAAAGCAATAATATCTTAGTGATTATGGTTGAATAAGACTACATTACATCACTCAAAATAATTCAGTGGCTTCAAAAAATTCATTGGAAATTAGTAGAATGCATTCAACAAATCAAGGAAGAGATAGAAGCATTACGATTACTTAGCAATTCATTCATAAAGAAGGAACCAAAATAGCTAAATCAGTTGCAAAAGTAGTTGTTCAACTACGAAACACACAAACATGGGATTGTTATAGCATTCCATCACATTACAAAGCATTAATGAATAAGGATAATGCTGACATGCCTTACATTTGTATGTCCTACAAGGTATGATGCCTCCTCATTTCAAATCATATGAGATATGATGCTGATGTCGATGGTTCTTTTTCCACCATGAAAATAAAGTACAAAATAATCATCCAAATAGTACTAGATTTCATTTCAATTTCTTCTTTCTCATCACAAAAAGGTTGTACCACTGACTGCATTAGACAAATATGATATAATATTATCGCTAAATGATTGAATCGTAGAGGCACTATTCACTTGGTGCATCACCATACTTTATAGTTGTTTCATTCTTATACGAACTAGAATCAATTACTATTCACTTCTTGTACCTATCATAGATTGGCAATTTGGTGATTATACAAAAACATTTGCATATAATAGAATTTGTGTGCATAGCTTAATATGATTTCATGAACAAAATCCTTGGACTAGTGTGATCCTCAAATCAAGAGCTGAGCTTCATACCTTCCATATAAGTTTAGCTTAAGATGAGAATTAAATAATCTCATACATATTGTTCATTCAAAATTGCATTATAGAATAGACATATACAAAAATCAGTTTAGTTAGTGCATCAACATTTTATTATTTTATTAGTGTCTTTGTACAATGGACTATTTTGAAGCTCAAGGCAACTTGGTACAATGTTAATCTTGGGTAGTACTTTTTGTATTTTAGTAATACTAGTTGAGGCACTTGAAAGCTAGAAATATATGAAAATTGGGGAAAAAAAAGGCAAAGGAGAGGAGGAGAGAAATGTCTTTGGTGGTGGGAGTAATCAAATAAGAGTTGGAAAATAAAGAAGAAAATTATAAGAGAGTGAAGTGTAGGCTACAATCAAATATACTCATAGTTAGAAGTAGCAAAAATTATTTATCTTAACAAAGAAAATAGCAAGGGAAGAATAAGCCAAAGAAAAGTCAAGAACAAGAAATACAATTTTTGTTAGAATTGGAAAGGATGAATAATGAATGAGTTTTGTTATTGTATCAAATTATTTTATCCATTTCCTAATTCTAGTAGCATGAAAAAGAAGTACAAAACTTAAGGTTAGAAGTGGTTTTGAATGTGTGACTCTTAAGCATCTATATTTGTTATGATCACAAATTGTAGTGGTCTTCATCCTTTAAGTTTAGGTTTAGATTTCACAAGAAAATGGCTAAGTATTATCATTTGTATGGAATTTCAAAAAAATGTATGTGATAGTTGTAGGAAAAGTATATTACAAGACTAGAAAGAAACCATTTTCTCAAGAAAACATACAATAAGATAACAGATGGTATGCTATGCTCAAATGAAATGTGTAATAAGAAAGAAAGAACAATCCATTTAATTGAAGCTAAATTATTTAGTTTAACTTATAGTATATTATAAACAACATATGGTATGTTGAGTATATTTTGGAAGATTGATGAAAGGAGCGGATGGTCTATAGAAAACGATTTGAGCATTGGCATACAATGCACCAGAAAAAGTAAAGAATGCATCAGTACTTTAACAAAATAAGAATTATGGAATAAATTATTATTACTTAAGTTACATTTAATTTGTGATGCTAGGATAAAAAGAAAACTAAATAATGGATCATAGCCCATCCTTGAGATTTCATGACATTAAATCATATATTGGTAATATAAATAAAAAAGCCATAAAAGAATTAATTAGTATGTATGTGCTTAAGAATGAGATCATGAAATGTTGTGATATTTGAATATATGATTTTATACATATTTGATATATGTTTACCCACTACATATATATATATATATATATATATATATATATATATATATATATATATATATATATATATATAGTATATAGTACAATAATGATGAAGACAATTATGAAATATTATGCAAGCATGTTATAATTTTGATGTGCTTGTTAAGAATTATAATTTAATTATCTATAATAAAATAATGATGTAATAAGATAGAGTAAAACAAGTCTTGACCATATGTAGTATATTATAACTTATAACTTTTTTTTATGTTGCTATTCTTTTTATTTATAGTTTTAATATGTTACTAGAAAAAGAGTAAAAATTTTATTTTATTTTGAAGTTAAAAATTCATTGAATTACTTAAAATGAAATTTTAGTATGTAGATTAAAAATGATTCTAAATTTATGTGATACTTAAGAAAAATGCAAGGCATCATCAAGATTTTATTATTAGTCAATTTACTGTTGTAGGTTAACCTGAGTTAAGTGGATGGCTATAATAAGAAAAAGTTCATATATTGTTTGCATTAAGACACTATGTTATATTGATTGTTAATTATTTTATTATAAAAATTTAAATATAATATGAATTTTGCACAAAGATTTGCCATAATTCATTAAGATTCACTTGACAAGTGTCAGCTAAACCCTTGGTCCACTATATCAACCCTTATAATTCATCAAGATTTCCAACATATTGGTATTCTTTGATAACACTATTATCAACAATTTGGGTTTATTCTAGAACATTTTTTTATCATTGATTTTCTATCTAGGATGATTAAAGGGTTTACTCATCTATTTAAGATAAACCTTAGGGTTTTTCTTTAAACTCTAATTAGTTATATATGCACTCTAAGCATTCCTCCAAAACCTCAATCAATTATGTGGACATTTTAGAGTTTCATCGAAAACTCCATCCATCTATGTTGGCATTGTAGGGTTTCCTCAAAAACTCTAATAATATTTTTGGGCATTCTAAGATTTTCAATAAAATCTTAATCATCTATCTGGGATTTTTAGGGTTGTCTTTTACAAATATCTAATCATTTATCTAGGAATTATAATATTTCCCCCAAATAACTAATCATCTATATCATCATTCTAGTGTTTCCTCCAAAACCTTATCAATCTATCTAAGAATTTTAGGGCTTCCTTCAAAAACCTTAATAATCTATATTAACATTCAAACCTTAATCAGCAATCTAGATGTTTTAAGGTTGTCCTCAAAATAATAATTAACTATCTATGGAAATCTTAGGGTTTCTTCAAAATCCTAAATAATTATTTAAGATATTTTAAGGTTTTTTCTAAATGCTAAAAAATTATCTAGGGTTTCGTTTAAAACCTAAATGTCTTATTATGGTGCATTAAGGTTTCTTTCCAACCTCGAATACATCATCTAATATACCTTAAGGTCTCTTCCAACCCTAAATACTTCATCAAAGGTACCATAGAGTTCTTTATCCTTTTCTAGGCTATCATTTAAGCTTTCACTTATGCCCATAACCTTGTAGTTAAACCCTAAGAATAATTCAAATCCATAGCCATTTCTTTACAAGATTGGTTTACATGAATTTCATTAGTGACTCCTAAGCTTAACAAGTTGTCCTAAGCTACTATCTCCTTTTAATAGTCTTTTGAGCCACACACAACTCTATTCTATCATCTAAGGTGTCTAACCCATGTCTTAATAGCATAAACAACTTATGGACTTATCCAATAAGTGTAAGATGTGTTTTTGGTTCAACTAACATTTACAAGAACAACTAGTCCCTAAGTTGAGCCCTACCATCATTCTTAGGCCAAAACCAAATCCTTAATTATTACTAAAATTCATACACAAGTTCTAAGATGAAGAGGCTATCTAAACTAAGGTCGAATCCAACGCATGCTCAACAGCTCAATGGGTGTTTATATTCTCAGACCAACCCTCAACTCTTTCTTTGAGGTTTCTTTATTCTTAAACTACAACCTAAGTATCCTTATAAGCCTAACTTGAGAGTATCCTCAACTTATTTGAGGTCTACCTTGGAGATACATAATCATAGATCAATTCTCCTAAAATAACAATGGCCACATCAATAATAACTCCAATTATAAATAACCTTATTTTTCTAAGTCTACTCTAATCTCAAACACTAACAAATCATACATGGAAAATTCCTTTAGAAGCCATATAACACGATTATGACATTATGATTATGTTAACTTTTAGTTCACTGAGCATATTTTTTTTCATAGTGAACTAGGAGAAAACATTGTAATATGAATGTCTATACAAATGAGTAGTGAGAGCCAATAAGTAGTATTCTTGTCTAGTGTGATTATGGGGTGTCATTATGGTATGATTTTGTCCAAATTTTAATAAAGAGACTAAAGATGGGAGGTATTTATTTAATTTATTGTTGAAAGCTTTGTTGCAGTATGATGATGCCCTTTTTTGAATAATAATAATAATAATAATAGATTTTGAGTGGACATCTTTAATTTATGAATGGAGTTGATCATAAATGTCTAATGAGCTATGTCTTGATTGATCTGGCTTACTTGGTTGAATTTGGGGGTACTAAAGTAATTAAATGATTCTTAAACTATTGTGAGCATTGGATGCATTTGTTTGATACCAAGGAAATGCATCATATTGAAATAAAGTAATGACAGTGAATAATTGATGCTTCGCACAATACGATGATGATTATCATACTATACCAAAAGTTTAGGTAGTCATATCAAGATTATTAAGTTCAATGAATGCATTGTAGTATTTTGTAATATGTTGTAGATTCCAAGTGGCTTATTTTAAGGTTTTTGTTGCAATTGTTATATGGTAATTTTCTACCTTGTTGCCTTCTTTGAGAATATAATTGCAAAGGATAATTTCCATTCCCATCTCTTAGATGATTTGCTAAGAGATGTTGACCAACCTCTAAGGGTTGTTCACCTTACTTTGCATCATTTTTTGAATTTCTTTACACTCTATTTCGAAGATAATGTTAGGTAGATCCCTTGTATTGCATATTTGAAGACCTAAGAGTAATTGCATAACCTTAGCTTCTAACATTGATTTGTACTAATGAAAATGGAGATAGTTTCCATTATTTTATCTTTATGATTATAGATAAATTCTCCATTGATTGCCCACCCATTATAACCTTGAATGAACCCATCAAAGCTAAGTTTAAACGTTCAATTTGGAGGGAGATAAATACTTAATGACGAAGGAGCATATTGTGTTAGCTTACAAATACACACCCATTGGAATCGCACCAATTTCGTTCGAACTTGGAGCTATACTTAGGCTTAATCTTATTTTGATTAATCATCTTGACCAACCATAGCAGTTGATTAAGCACTCTTTTTTTTATTTTTGCTCTATTCTTCCAAACATATTTTAGTACCAATGCATTCTTCACCAAATATCGTTAGTCATCTATCGTCACCTAATCGTCTTCTGCTCTCGATCATTGTTGTCTAGTTGCGTAATATCACTTGATCAACCAACTTTGTTAGGTCTTCTAATGCTCCTTGACCACCCACCATTGGCAGGTTACCAATCAGCTACCACCCTCCAACCGTTGCTGACCGTCATTATCCATCTCGTCCACTGCTAGCATCCTAGACGTATCTTCATTGACGTTTGATTATCATTACATAATTTTTCTTATGTCATATTATTTTCATATATTTTAATATTCTATATTTAATATGGTTGACCTACTTAGAGTTAATGCCATAAAATTTTAAAGTTTTTTTGGATTTTAAGTGATTTAATTCTAAAATTATCTTTTTTTATATATTTTATATTTAATATAATTGATCTATAAGAGCTATTGTCATAGAACTCTAAAGATCTCTTATGGATTCTTAAGTGATTTAACTCCAAATATGTCTTTCTCTTTTTTCTATACTTATGATATGTTTTAAATATGCATTTAATCTATAATAAATCATACTAATAACGGATTAAACACATATAAATAAACACATAAGGATGTAAACTTCTTTAGTAGAGATTTCATAAAAGAAAAAACCTTAGTCATGTCAAATATTGAATAAAATTGCTTATATTTCAAAATCTAAACTATAATATTAAGTATAAATTCTATCATAAAAACTCACATCAACCATAATATGTAAAATACTAAATATTAATGCACAAATGTCATGAATATGTACTTCATAGTGCCATCTAAAGAACCAAATGTAAGCCCTATATAACAATGTTCTATTTATTTAATCATCTCATGAGTAGGATCCTCATCAATGACCTCATAATCTATATTTCTATGTACATGACTTAACATATAAGTAGATTTTATAAAGTTTAATAAATAAATTATTATGATAATAAAATATAACAATATGATATAATGAAATAAATAAATATGAAAGTACAAATAAGATAAATCATAATTTGGATATAAAACCATCAAAAGTTTATAAATAAAGTGCTTTTTCATATTTATTAAATTATTTAAATTTTTAATGTATTTCATTCCTTAAGGTATTATTTTCTCTTTGATAATTATCCTTTGGATGCAATATTATTTATATCTATATCCAAATGATCTTTGTCATAGGAATTAATATGCCAATATCCATTCCATATAAAAGTATGGGGCCCTAGATCAATACCATAGTTATCCTAAATATAGCACTATTTAGTATCCAAATCATTTATAGAAGTATAAGGTCCTACACCAATACTTGAGCCTTCTGGTTCAAAATATTATTAGCTCTCCAATTGAGGTCATGATACCAATATCTCATAAGGGTATAAGGTCTTAGACCAATATCTTATCCACCTTGCAAAGACTATTAAGGGCTATATATGCATATAAAATTAAAATAATGTCTAGGAAAACCTTATTTTCTTATTTTTACTCCTTTTCAAAATATATAAACTTATATTAAACACGTTGCTTTAACTCAAAATAAGTTCCATATTTTCCTTTTTAATTTAAATATCTCATGTTAAATGTTTGATTTCATATACACATTAATTATCATGTAACCATGTAATTAAATGGTCTAACAAAATGCAATGTCATGTGCTAATGAGATACTAATAGATTTTCCCAAGATTACTATGCCATTTCTTGAAATACACAATGTTAAATAGCACATGAAAATATCTTATTTAAGAATAAATCATGTATTAATTTAAAGCTATAATCACACCAAAGCTATCTAATTTATCGACATAAACATGCCATACATTAAGTGCATCATACTAAGTGTTCCTCGACTCAACTAGGATAACCCAATAGTACTTAGATCCAAATGATCTTCCCATCATAAGATGAACACATCATGTTATACATTATTTTTAACCATTCAAAGTAGTTCCATAACAATTTTTCAATTAACTTTCACTACTAATCTTATGATGTCGCATGTTTCATTTATCGCATGATATTTAGGGCTTAACACTAACGTACATTCATTTTCCTAATACTAGATTCTAGATAATAGATCATATATTGGGTTGTCATATTAAATGTTTTGGTCAGCACATAGTACATTGACTACAAATGACCTTATGTATATAGAAATTCTCAATTAATTTAAACCTAAACATATTGTATTTTGGGTCTAACATATGATATGTACGTTTACTATATGAGAATAAAACACTTTTAAAATCATTTGATATCCATTCCAATGCAATCAAAATGAAAGCCAAACTTTAAGAACAATATTTTATAACATGGAAACAACTAAAATCTCATTTACTTTACATATAAGATCAATGAATCAACCAAAAGAAAACTTCTCTTCTTACCTTTGAATTCCTTTACTTCCAACAACGATTGTAGCTCCTTGTTGAATTTTCTCTACTCTTCTCATTGTAATCAATCCTTTTTCTTGTCTTTGTTTAATAGCAGCTCCCTAAATTCTTTTCTCCTTTTTCCTACACTTCTTATTATAATCGACATCTCCTTTTCTATTATCTCTCCTTCTCTTCTTCTTAGTTTTCTCTTCATTCATTCTCATTGATTTCTTATTACTTAAATACCCTCAAAAAATCTCAATTGTCCTTGTGTCCTTTTCTTAAAAAACATTATAACTATCTATTTTTTTCTCAAACTTTAGAAATACAATATTATTGGGCTCCTCATAAAGAGTTTCTTTCAATGATATCTTTAAATAAAATTTCTAATTTTCTTTTAAAGTGTGACACACTTTGTAAGATGGAATAAATACAATAATACTTTGATCAAGAATGATAATAAGATTTAACTTTATTTAATTGAAATATATGTGAATACAATTATACTAACTTAAATTCAAGATTTACAATGTGTTACACTGAGCAAAATTTCAAAATATTATAACAACATAATTAAAACGTCTCATGTTAGTAGCCGATATTGTGTTAAGTTGTAAACTGCTCATCTTAATACACAATTGTGCTTCTATCAATTTTTTGATGCAAGCTACGAAAATACTCCCTTTAGCTCAATGCATATACCAACATGTTGGCTTTTTCTATAGCGACGTACAATATTTATGTCGTAGTCCTTAGTTAACAACATCTTTGTCTGAGGTTGTGTTCCCTTTATATAAAGATATACTCTAAACTTTGATGATTGAAAAATGTAAGCCTTCAAAAAAAATAGATTGTGCATCAAAATCTTTAGGAAAAAACAATATCCAATAATCCAAGGTCATGCATGAGGTAATTCTTTTTTGTGGTCAAAGATTTTGAGAAGTATAAATTATAACTTTCTCAATTTCCATCCATAGAATTTCCAATGTTTGTAGCAATGCGTTAGTATAGAGTCAAAATTCTACATCAATTGTAGGTATAGCAAATTTTAGTGCAACTAATGTTTTGCTTATAGGATTTATCAAAGGTTATGAATGAGGTAATTCTTTTTTTGTGGTCAAAGATTTTAAGAACTATAAGTTACAACTATCTCATTTTTTGTTGATAGAATTTTCAATCTTTGAAGCAATGCATTAGTATATAGTCAGAATGCTAAATCAATAATAGGTATAAAAATACTAGTGCAACTAAAGTTTTGCTTATAGGTTTTAAAAATTATCTTTTCAATTCTACCCTAATTAAATGGAATTCTCTTATGTGTAAGTCTAGTTAAATATGTCTCAGTTTGAAAATCTTTTGACAAACTTCTTGTACTATTTAGGTTGTGTGAAAAAAATTCTAAAGTATTATACATCATGTTTCTTGCCCTTATATTACATAGAAAAATGGGTCAATAGAAAGAAAACATCATCACATTAATGAAATAACATTAGCTCTTCTACATCAAGCCTCTATACTTCAAAATTCTTAAACATGTTTGGTTGTGCCAAATATCCTTGGTTTTGTCAATTAAACATGCTTGGTTGTGCCTATTAAACATATTTTCTTGTGCTAATTACCCATTCCTAACTCAATGTTTTACTTGGTTATAGAAGTACACACCAAGGTTATTGTTGCTTATATCCACCAAAAAAAAAGAATTTATATCTCTTAGAATGTTCTTTTTTATGAAAATGACTTCTCTTTTGTAGATAAGCTACCTTTAATAGGACTCATCTTTATCTTTTCTTATTCTTGGATAAGAATTCTTTATTTATACAACAAACCACCCTTGGTTCACCCTCATACTAAGAATCTCTTAAGGTAGGTGCCATAATCTCTGACACCAACTTGGACAACTTCTTCCAATTTACATTTGATAAAAGTTTTCTCCAATCACCTACCTTAAAAATGCTTTGTATCCTTACCAAACCACTAGCCTCATTTATGCCTACAACATTCACATGTTAATGTTTTCACTCCTTAACTAATATCTATAAGTATACAAACCCAATATGCTATAGTACCTCAACTTCTAGCAAACAACCCTTTCTTGCTACTTTGCTTACTTTCATTACAACATTTGAACCTACTTGCTTCACTTAAGCATTTAAGGATCATGTATGCTACACTACAATGGCTACTAAATTTGATGCTTTACTTCAAAATGATACTTGGTGTATTTTTCCAAAAATGTGGTTGGTTATAAATAGGTTAACATAATCAAATATCTAGAAGATGACATAATAGAAAGATACAAAACTCAACTACTCGTAGAAGGTTATCGTCAACAAGCTAGGATTGATTACGTTGACACCTTTAGACTCGTAATCAAGTTAACAATTGTTCTCTTGCTTCTCTCCATTGCTTTCATTCCTTACTAGCAAATTTGTCAATTCGATATCTCAAATGCTTCTCTTCATGGGTGTCTTTATTATATAGTTTTTTGGAGCAACTTCCAGGTATTGCACACTTATCTTTTCATTGACATATTCGCTACTTATGAAAATCTCCATGTGGCCTTAAGCAAGAACCTTATGTCAATAGTTTTAGTGGTTGTTTTTCAAACTCAGAGCTTTCAAAGCTTCAAAATACATTTACCTTTTTTTCTACCAATGCATCTATTCCTCCTAAGCTTGCTACATTCTCATTTATATGGATGATAAATTTATAAATGGTAAAGATCTTGATGCTATTGTGGCCATCTTACATTCTTCACAACATGAATTCCTTACTAAGGATCTCGGGCATGCACAATATTTTTTGGGAATTCAACTTTAACAATATTTATTAGGCAAACTTTTATCTCAAAATAAATATGTTCTCTTCCCCAACATGCCAAAATTGAAGGTGCACATGCTATATTAGTTCTAGTTCCAGCCTCCTTGACAAGTACATCATCTATTATGGATGATCCAATTTTATGTCATAATATAGTTGTGCTTTAAAATATTTTTTCATTACCATACTAGACATGTCTTTGGTTGTCAATCGTGTATCTCAACATATGCATGCTTTAAAATTATGATCAATGGACTTTTGTCAAACGTATTCTTTGCTTTTTAAAAGGAAACATTCATTATAAGCTTCTTTATTGTTAGTCCTCCCATAACTTACATGCCTTTAACAATATTTTTTTGGACTAGTTTGAAAACCTTTTGACAAACTTCTTGTAATATTTAGGTTGTGCTAAGAGACTCCAAAAGTATTATTCATCATATTTGTTGATGGTATATAGAATTTCTTTACTTTGTAAGCTAGGGTTTCAATAAAAGGAAAATTTGAGAGTGACAAAGTACTTGAAGAGAGAGAAAGGGAAATTTTATTAATTTGAAGTGTGTTTCGCAATGAAAAATAACAAATCTTGGTAAATTAAAAATTGCATAATTTTCTATATTACGTTGATGCATTTGTTGCTTGATAGGTTAAATTGAGAAATAAATATTTGATTGAGTATAAGGACTAGCACGAAAAACCAGAAAATTCATGAGATAAGTACTTTAACATAAACATTATACGTGTATAGCTGATGTATTAGTCATTGTTGAAAGTAGGATCTTGCATATGAATTAATAGAGAAAATGTGATGCCGATATACTATATAAGAATTTCTACTTTTAAGTAGTTATATACATTTAATATTAACAATATAAATGTGAAATTTGTTGGCATGATTAACCATGTAAGAATAACATTGATGTACTAATACAAAAATATATATATATATATAATTAAATACTTCAAAAAATGAGGATTATACATATGAAAATAAATTATTAGAATTATCATCATGAGATGGCTAGTGGCCAGTGTGCCACATGATTAACATTCTTATCGTGAGGTAGTTTGTGGACAATGTATCACTCTATTGTAATTTGCTAGGAAGATATTCTATTAAAAAATATGAAAAAATTAATTACGATTATGTATAAAAATATGATATGATAAATCAATAAGAGTAATTTCTATTATAATCAAATAAAGTGAAATGAGGACACTGATTGACTATCCTAAGAGAAAAAGAAAGTAGTAACACTATTTATCATAAAGTTTACTTAATTAAGTGTTAATACATACTCATAAATAAGATTATATTAAGAAAAAGATTGAAAATATAATAAGCTGAATGAGCCCATTAATTGTTTAGAGAGTGTAGCATGATTTTCTTTTGATAACATATAATATTTTATTTCATATTTTAACGTGAATGAGACTCTATTTGAATAGACTGTTAAGAGCTATATATACATATAAATTTAAAATAATGTCTTGGGAAACCTAATTTTCTTATTTTTACTACATTTCATAATATATAAAATTATTTTAAACATAATGCCTTAAATCAAAATAAGTTACATATTTCCCTTTTCAATTTAAATTTCTTATGTTAAATTTATGATTCCATGTACTCATTAATTATCATGTAACCATGTAATTAAAATGTCAAATAAAATATAACACCATGTGCTAATGAGATACAAATAGATTTTCCCAAGATTACTGCTCCATTTCTTGAAATACACAATGCTAAATAGCATATGAAAATATCTTATTTAATAATAAATCATGTATTAATTTAAAAGCTATATTTACACTAAAGTTATCAAATTTATTGACATAAACTGCCATACATTAAGTGCATTAGATTATATGTTTCTCCTTGACTCAAAAGTCTCACCCAATAGTACTTCAATCCAAATGAACTTCCCACCATAAGATGATCACATCATGTTGTACATTTTTTTAACCATTAAAAGTAGTTCCATAATACTTTTTCAGTTAACTTTCACTGCTCACCTTATGATGTCGCATGTTTCATTTATCATATGGTATTGAGAGCTTAACACTCATGTACATTCCTTTTCCTCGTCAATGCTCAGCTCTCTCTCCACTACTAGCTTCTAGATAACATATCATATATTGGGTTATCATATTGTATGTTTTAGTCAACACAATGCATTAACTACAATGGACCTTACGAAGTGGACTTTCTCGGCTAAGTTAAACCTCAACATATTGTATGTTGGATCTAACATACGATATGTTCTTTTACTATATGGAAACAAAACACTTTAAAATCATTTGATATCCATTCCAATGCAATCAAAACCAAAGCCAAACTTTAAGAACAACATTTTATAACATTAAAATAACTAAAATCTCATTTACTTTACATATAAGACCAATGAATCAAGCAAAAGAAAACTTTTATTCTTACCTCTAAATTCATTTCCTTCTAACAACAATTGTATCACCTCTTTGAATTTTCTCTACTCTTTTCACTACAACTAATCCTTTTTCTCCTATGTGTGTAGTAGCAGATCTCTTAATTCTTTTCCTCCCTTTTCCTACTCTTCTTATTATAATCAACATCTCCTTTTTTATTTTTTCTCTTTCTCTTCTTCTCTACTTTCTCTTCACTCATTCTCATTGATTTTTTATTACTTAAATACTCTCGACAAATCTCAAATGTCCCCTATATCCTTTTCTTCAAAAACTTTATAACTATCTATTTATTTCTCCAAAAATTATAAATACAATACTATTGGGCTCCTCATAACTTTTTTCAATGATATCTTCAAATAAAATTTCTAAGTTTCTTTTAAAATATGACACACTTTATAAGATAAAACTAATACAATAATACTTTGATCAAGAATGACAATATTTCAAAGATTTAACTTTATTCAATTGAAATATATGTAATTACAATTATACTAACCTAAATTCAAGATTTATACTATATTACACTAAGCCAAATTCAAAAATATTATAACGACCTAATTGAAGCTTCTCATGTTAGTAACTAATATTATGTTAAGTTGCAAACTGCTCATCTTAATACACAATTATGCTTTTATTAATTTATGATGTAAGCTTCTCAAGCGTTCCTTTAGCTCAATGTATATACCGAAATGTTGGCTTTTCTATAGTGATATACAATATTTATGTTGTAGACCTTAATTAAATCTAGCCAACATCTTTACCGCAGGTTGAGCTCTCTTTATATAAAGATATACTCTAGACTTTGATGATTGAAAAATTTAAGCCTTCAACATAATAGACTGTGCATTAAAATCTTTAGGAAAAATAGTATCTTTTAATGCTAGGTCATGAATAAGATATTTCTTTTTTTATGATCAAAGATTTTTAGAAGTATAAGTTATAACTTTCTTATTTTGTTTTGATAAAATTTTAAATATTTGTAGCAATGCATTAGTATAGAGTTAGAATTCTACATCAATTGTTGGTATAGCCAATACTAATGCGACTAAATTTTTTCTTATAGGTTTTAAAATTTATCCTGTTAATTCTATCTTAGTTAAATGGAATTGTCTTATGTGTGAGTCGTGTTAAATATATGATAGTTTGAAAACCTTTTGAAAAACTTCTTGTAATATTTAGGTTGTGCTAAGAGACTACAAGTATTATTCATCATATTTGTTGCCCTTATACTACATAACAAAATGGGTCAATAGAAAGAAAAAATCATCACATTAGTGAAGTAACATTAGATCTTCTACATCAAGTCTCTGTACTCAAAATTCTTAAACATGTTTGGTTATGCCAATTATCCTTGGTTTTGTAAATTAAAGATATTTGGTTGCATCTATTAAACATATTTAGTTGTGTTAACTACCTTAGTCCCAAAACACAAACATAAAACCCATTCCAAGCTCTATGTTTTCCTTGGTTATAGAAGTATACAAAGAGGTTATTGTTGCATATATGTACCAAAAAAGAATACATATCTCTAAGAATGTTATTTTTGATGAAAATGACTTCTCTTTTGTAGATAAGCTACCTTTAATAGGGCTCATCTCTATCTTTCATTATTCATTGGAAAGCATTTTTGGTTTGTACTTCGAACCACCCTTTGTTCAGCCTCATAATGACAATCTCTTAAGGTATGTGCCATCATCTCTTATAGAAACTAGACAACTTCTTCCAACTTACATTTCATAAAAGTATCCTCCCATCACTTACCTTACAACTGTTTTATATCCTTACCAAACCACTAGCCTCATTTACACTTACAACATTCACACATTAATTTTTTCACTCCATAACTAATATCTATAAGTATACAAACCCAATACGCTATAGTTCCTCCACTTCTAGCAAACAACCCTTTCTTGCTACTTTGCTTACTTTCATTACAACATTTGAACCTACTTGCTTCACTTAAGCATTTAAGGATCATGTATGCTACACTACAATGGCTACTAAATTTGATGTTTTACTTCAAAATGATACTTGGCGTATTGTTCCAAAAATGTGGTTGGTTATAAATAGGTTAACATAATCAAATATCTAGAAGATGACATAATAGAAAGATACAAAACTCAACTACTCGTAGAAGTTTATCGCCAACAAGCTTGGATTGATTACGTTGACACCTTTAGTCTCGTAATCAAGATAACTATTGTTCACTTACTTCTCTCCATTGCTTTCATTTCCTACTAACAAATTTGTCAATTCGATATCTCAAATGCTTCTCTTCATGGGTCTCTTCATTATATAGTTTTTTTGGAGCAACCTCCAAGTATTGCACACCTATCTTTTGATTGGCATGTTCGGTACTTATGAAAATCTCCATATGGCCTTCAACAAGGACCTTATTTCAATAGTCTTAGTGGTTCTTTTTCAAACACAGAGCTTTCAAAGCTTAAAAATAGATTTACCTTTTTCTTTACATATGCATCTATTCCTCCTAAGTTTAGTGCATTCTCATTTATATGGATGATAAATTTATAAATGGTAAAGATCGTGATGCTATTGTGGCCATCTTACATTCTCTGCAACATGAATTCTCTATTTTTTGGGAATTCAACTTCAACAATATTTATTAGGCTACCTTTTATCTCAACATAAATATGTTCTCTTCCTCAACATACCAAAATAGAAGGTGCACATGCTTTATCAGTTTTAGTTTCAGCCTCCTTGACAAGCACATAATCTATTATGGGTGATTCAACTTTATATCATAATTTAGTTGTCCTTTAAAATATTTTTTCATTACTATACTAGACATGTCTTTGGTTGTCAGTCGTGTATCTCAACATATGCATGCTTTAAAATTATGATGAATGGACTTTCGTCAAACGTATTCTTTGCTATTTAAAAGGAAACATTCATTATAAGCTTCTTTATTGTTAGTCCTCCCATAACTTACATGCCCTCAACAATATTTATTGGGCTAATTTTATAGTTGATCACCAATCTTAATGTGGTCCTATACACATTCAAATTTTGAGAAGTTAATAATGCAATAACATAACCTATCTAAAACAATATTTTCAAAAACTTATAGTTTTAAACTTTGAAACGAAATAAGACTCTTTAATGTGGAATTATGTTTTATAAATTCAGTGAGAACATTATAAGAAAAATATTTTGACAAAAATTTAAGAAAAAAAGTTTTATCAGAAAAACAAAATATTAGCTGGTGTGTGTTTATGCATGATATATATCATTCGTGCACCTACAGGTTCAGATAGCTTTGAAATTAATGCATTTCTGAATAAAAAAAAATTATGGATATCTTTGGGCAAGCTTTAGGAAGACACCATAATAGTACATAAGAAAAATTAAGAGAAAAGCGATAATGTCGAGAGCGATTATACGTAAGACGACTTACGCAATGTCAGTTAGTATTATAATTCACCCATTTGGTGCTCGGTTGTTAGCATTAGCTATTTTACTTAGCCAACGTGTTTAAGAAAATAAATGACGTACTGTCGTACGCGTAAAGCCTTGTAAATATCTTATTTAAATGTATCGTCTCCCTTCTAATTTGTGTGTTAGTGTTAGCTTAAAACGTGTATACATATTTTATTGTTTTCTTAAATGTTTTCTATAACCATTTCGTTCAATCTTGCTAATAAGCCCAATGATATTTGACAAAGAAAAATAAATTTAAAATTGCATGTGCGGGGCCCTTTAAACTTTATGTTGAAAAAACCAGTTCAAATCAATTAATAATATAATTTTTTAAATTGCAACCAATTCAGCACCCAAGAAATTTGTTCTTTTGCAAATAATAAATATATATAAATTATCAAATTATATTTCTTTGCCTAAAATCTTTTATGATTAAATCAAAGATGTTTATCCACTAAATAGACATTTGAAGGTTTTTAAAACTGTATTTTTATATACAATTTGGGACCTTAAATTATTAGAAAATTGGCAACCATTGTTTTTATTAAAGTGAACCAAAGTTTAATAAATCAAAGATAAAAAAACAAAGTCCCTTAATAATTGAGATAAGCAATTATGAATGGAGTATTTTTAGATGGCAAAAAAAGTATTAACAAAAAAAGGTAGTCATTTAAAAATTATGTCAAACTACTCAAGACTTTAAAAGTTGACAAGTATAAAGAAAGAGGTTTTTTTTTAATTTTTTTGTCTAAAAACATATGAAAATAAATGGAATAATCTATTTATCTTTCCTTTTGCATAGTAGAAGATACTAAGGATGAAGTAGCCATTTGTATAGGGTTATATTAATTTTCAGCTTGGTATTCCAATTCTATACCCCTTTTAAGGCCATAAGGCTCAACTTTACTTGAATCTCATCTAGCCATCCTTTACTAAACAAAAATTTGAATTAATACATAAACAAACAAAAAACATGGAAATTTACATATTCTACTAGGTGCCAGTGTCCTCCTCAATAAAGTCTTAATGATTTTCATGACTTTTCCAAGAATGTCAACTACTTCAATACCAATTTATTAGACCTTGCCAATATTGCTCTTTTAATATCCAAAATAATTATACATTATCAACTTGATTTGAGTAATAAAATAGAAAATTAGGATACAAATAATCCTTTAAAGAGGGAATGACGATATTTCACTTAATTCCTATAAATATATATCTAAATAGTATATATATATATCTTGTTAGGGGGCTTCTATTCACCAGCACAACTTTCAAGCTTTTCTCATTCCGCCAACTCGCCTTTAAGGATTTCTACTAAAACGTCAGAAAAGTCACCCCTTCTCTCTTTTCTCTTAGAGAAGGGGTCTAGTGATTCTATTATAATTATTATGATTTCCACTGCTACTACTTCTTTTACTATCTTGCTTAAAAAAATACCCCCACTTTTTGTACACTTTTAGGGGAAAAATGTACATTGATACTAGATAACTTTGGAATAAAATTCATTTTATTAATACTTCTAAGATCACTTGTACTAGAGGTTCATTAGAAAATGTCAAAATCATACAAGATACATTACCCGAGTACTTTAATGAGTAACTACTCATCGCCATTGTATGCCTAGTTTGCACCAATCTATTTACTAGAGGCATTCCCTATAATGTAAGCAAATAAAATAATGAGAATACATTTTAGTAGATAAATTTGAATGATACACAACATTTACATAACTAAGTGATAAAGTAATGAAAAAATAAATTGATTAATATAACATCATGGCATAAGTAACATAAGGTACTCATTACATGTACAACATTGTTCAATACTACTCTTTCAAGATAAAACAAAGCATAGTGTTGTAAAATTTCCATATATAGTTCCCACTATTTACAAATATATATACATATAGTCATTTCTTCATGACCAATGGCATAACTTATTTTTGTTTACATTTTCATTTTCTCCTTTCATCTTTTCTTATATTCATCTTTTCATAATTTGGCCTTTTTTTGGATACATTTATCCTTTTTATCATTTCTATATTTTGTTTTTCCATTTTCCAAATTTTATTTTTCTTATTTTTCTTCGGCATCATGTTATCATCTAGACCATTTCTTGTAGAGCTAGCCAATCAAACTATGTTGTATGCTTATTTCATTCTTAGAGCCTAATGCAACTTATTGAACCAAACTAGGTTCTCTCTATCAAACTATTCATCTATGTCATCAAACTATATAATCCTTCTTATCAAACTATTTATGCATCCAAAATTCAATTAGATTGCTCCCAAATTCTCATTGGACCATTAGGTCATCCATTAGATTCTTTGATGCTCATAACCTAGGATCTAACAACTTTATTGGATTGGTCAATCACCCTATATTAGAATATCTGATCACCTTCAAATGACTATCAAACTATTTTAAGAGCACTCAATAGAACAATAAAACTATTCTTATCAAGTGCTTCTTGAGACCATCTAATTTCTTGATGAGTTTGTCAAATAAATAATTAAAGCTATATGTTTTAATATGCAATTGTAATTTTCTTTTATTTTCATTCACCCAAAAGTTAAGTAATATTCTTTCTTTTTCACTTAATTTTATGCACTTTTATACATCCATACGACTACTCTTTAAGAATACAAAGGAAATAAAATTAAAAAAAAAATCAAAAAAGATTTACCTTTCTTGAAATCTAATTCTCTTCACATTAAATCCTCCATGATACATTTATTACCCTAATCCTTCTTCATTCAAGTGAGTATTATATATTTTTAATTTATTTAATAAACATTAGGAATGTAATGGCATACTTTCAGCAAAGTCATGTAGCTTAGTGCCTTTATATGAGCCTTTTTTTGATAAATTGTGATTTATTTTATCAGAAAATATTTTACATAATCTCTTATTTGTTACATGAGAGAATTGACATGATCTGCTTTTACATAAAAGTTGTATTTGTACAAATTTAATATATTATTTGATGGTGCATAACTAGTCAATGCACAATTACTCTTATAATCTGATGTACATAGCTAAATTGGTGGGATGTGTTGGAGCTACAATATGATTTTGATGACATTGTATTCAATGAAAATACTTGTTCGATGTGATAGTGGGAGGTACGATAGTAGAACAAAGATATTTAATTATGAATAGTAAAAAGGTAAAGGGAACGTACATGTCAGATGTACAAATAGGTGAATATTGTAATTGGTTGATGAGTTATCACTAGTTTAAAATAACTTACTTGGCTGATCTGATGGGGATGCAATAATATGATCATGATGGCTTTTTATAAAATTCATATGATTTTGATGTGATAACGCAAACATCATCATAGAACAAAAATGCCCAATTATGAATAGTAAAAGAATACATGGGTTTTACGTGTTCAATGCAGTAGTAGGAGGCATTATCCTAGAATGATGGTGTTTAATTATGAACAATAAAGGAAAATACGAAGTGGACATGTGTGATGTAGTAAATAGTACATGTTGTAACATGCTAAAGTACATTCTTTTGTGTGGTCTAACATACTTGGTCAAATTGGTCAAAAGTGCTAAAGGAATTGTATGATATCAATGATGTCTACATAAATCTATTTGTATAATTGATGTAGGACTAGACGAAATTTGCTTAGTTAGTAAATTCGTGACTGATGCACAACAAAGAGCAGGGCCGTCACCCTAAGGGACACACATCTAGATACGATGAGGGTTGAATGTAAAAGGCACCAGCCAATGAATCCTAACTAAATTTAGGATCGCTAGCGGCTAAGAAGTCACTAAATCGATTACGGCTACACACTTTCAAACATGCAGAAATAGGGAGTACTTAGATTGGTTAAGTACCAGTTGAACTTAAAATATAATTTATAGTAGAAGTTGCACTTCGCAGAATGAAAATATATTGAAGACAAATTAATAAACTAGGAATGGAAATTACTCGTAAAAGGAAGACGAGGAAAACAAAAACTTCAACTTGAAGATGGTTGAGCGGTGAAGGAAGATGATAAACTGGAGTGGCGTCTCACCACTTGGACCTCACGTCCCTCCTCCCAGTATCAGAGCTTTGACGAGTCGGCACGCCAAAGACACTCAGAGCACTCACGAACTCAGAATGGAAGCAAAGAACACTCAAAGCTTGTATTAACTATTCCCCCTTACAACAGAAGAGGACTCCCCCTTATATAGGAATCCATAAGGGTACAAAAGACATTTGACTCATAACATGGGAATACTAAAGGACACATGGGTAAACCAAAAGTCACCTAAAAATAATGAAAATTAAGTTCACTCATGGGAATACAAAAAGACTCCTAATTTTGGTTGGCTGGAGGCGCGGCGACGGCGGCGGCGGCGGCGGTGCGAGTCGGCGCAGGTCGGCGCGTGTTGGCGCGGGTCGGCGCGTGTTGGCGAGGGTCGGAGCGGGTCGGCGCGGGTCGGTGCGGGTTGGCACGGGTCGGCGCGGGTCGATTGGGTAGGCGCCTGGCTGGACTCATGCACAGCGGTTCGGGCTACCCGGATCTGGATCGGGCACGATCGGTTCGAAACGGCGGCGGGCGGCTCACTGTGGCGGCGGAGGTTGCGGCGGAGGTTGTGGCGGAGGCGGCAGCCGGTGGCAGGAATAGTAATTTTTGCTCCCGAGAAGCCATTCGGATTCCGATTTTGAATCCGAAAGTTGTGTTGGCTTCCAAAAGATAAGACGGACAATAATAATAGATTTTTTGTGCAATACCTGGTCCTTAGACGACGAAAGTCCTTCTTGAACATGATGTCCTCATCAATAATACAAAAATTAGAGGCTTTGTAATGAAAGAAAGATATCTAATTATGAATAGTAAGAAATCACATAGTATGATGTGAAATAAAATTTTGTATGAAAAGTTGTGAAATAATAAGATTATCCAATTTTTCTCATCATCTAAGAGCTAATCACTTGTGTTGATATATCATATGTTGTATGGTATTCTTATATATGGTTGTTGAATCTCATCTAATTTTATAAGTTGTTGTAGATCTAAGAAGATTGAATTTAAACTCTTGGCCACTTTGTTTGCTACTTAATTTGCCACTTCATTACATTCTTTTTAGATAAATCTGTAATAGATGTTTGTTGTCCCTAATGCTTGTCCTATTTGATGAATTATGTTGTCTAACTTCTAAGAGATGTTTGACTTACCTTGTACAATTTCTAGAGTACCTTTGCAATCTAGTTCGATAATAATTTTTAATAAGACAAGATTGGTACATAATTAAAGACCCAAGTGTAGAGCAATTCCTCTATCTTGTATCAATGACATTTTGCCAACAAAAGTAGAGAATGTTTTCATTATTTTACTATAATGGTTATGAATGCTCCCTCCATAGCTAGTCGGACCATTGACACCCACACAAAACCATTAATATTGAGTTTGTGCATTATTTTTTGTGAGGAAGATCATTTAATAGTTTCATAGCATTTGTATTGTAGTAATGAGAATGGAGGGACAAATTCTGGTTGCACTAGTTGAAGATCTAGTTGAGATGACATAATGAGTGGAACGCAAAAAAAAATATTTTAGCAACTAATGATGAAATGAAAAAAATATTCTTTTTTGATTGGTTGGATTCATAAAATATTTTTAAATTTGTAGATTTCTAGATGTTCCTAAAAATGATTGAAGATAGTATTTGAAGGATCTCTCCTCTAGCTCAAATCTCCTCTAACTCAAATATTGTTCCTATTTTTTATTGGTGTAACATTAATGTAGTTATCCTTCTAGTATTATATTCCTTAATTTTTTTACTATTTGTGATGATAGACCATACTTTATTGGCTTTATGATAGCTTACAAATGTATGATCTCATGAGTCTTCATGAGTCTTCAATTAGATAATGTGGGTATTTTGAGTTCCAAATTCTTTTCCTTGATTTTAGAATAAGACCTTTCCTTACAAGATCCTCTAAAGTTATATGAGTACTAACAGTTTCTTAAGATCTTTGATATAATAGTTTCTTATAATATTATAATAAGATTTTTTTTCACTTTTTAAAGAACAAATAATTTTAGCATATTAACATAATCATTTTTTTATTATGAGTATTAATGGCATGCAAACTATGATACAATATAAGATTACAAAATATCTAACATGTTTTATATTCTTAAAGAAATCTGATATCTATATTAATTTGTAATGGACAAAATTTTAAAAGTTGCTTTGGAGTTATAGTAATGGAAGTTGATACAAGATAATGGAAAGGAGGTAAGGAACAGGGAAAGAAGAAGAGGATTTTTATTACAGGAGATTAAATTCTCTTATGAAGTTTTCTTTTAAGTGGTTCTAAATTCACAAAGTTTTGAATTCTAAAATTTTAAATTATCTCATACATCATTCTTACCACTTTATATTGTTATTTGGATACAAAACTTTAGTACAAAATAAATAAGTAATTTTGATCAAAATATTAAATTATGTAAATTTCACGAATTTTGTGCCCAACTGGCTTGACCCCATGTGTGCACACACACCATATACACATTTTTTCTTGTTCTAAGGTATTGTTTAGGGGTATGGGTATTGTTCCCATGGTGGATAGACCCTCTGCAAGTGCATTAACTATAATAGTTTCGTAGGTTCGCCTACTATTTGAGTGGGGACTACATATATGGTAGGTAGTCAACATGGCACAAGTGTAGTGCACATCCCCTCCATAAGCACATGGTATCTTTGACTACTTTACTAGCAATGAATACGTTTAGTTGGTGTACACTAGCCCCTTTACTTGGTCAATATGAATAATGATTTTTGTTAATGCATCTTTACCTCCATTTAGAAAGAAGTGTTTTATATCCTTCATAAATCAATAATATTGTTTTTGTTGACTGTAGATAGCATATCGGTCCATAAGTATGAATTTTCTATTATGATTTTGTAAATATTTAGAGGTACCACTTCACAAATAACCTCATTAATATGTGATGAAAAATTTAATCTTATATTATTTTTAACTCTTATTTTAGATTCATTATGAATCCATCTTAAAGACTAGAGTCTTAGATATGGTGTAGTTTCTAGACTTAATCTCTTCACAAGACTTTTTGATATAAGAGTTTTTTTACTTCTACTATTAATGATAACACTAATAAGCTCTTTCACTCAAATTTTGATGATGAAGAGTTCTTCTCTTTGCTTCATGAAAGTGCTTTTGAGCTCACCATAAAGGATATGCTTCCATTAACTTATAGAGGATTTTAAAGTATTTTTTTAGTCTCAATTGTAGTAAGTAATTTATTTTCCTTGAACTATTTTGGAAATAGTTTTAGATGTAATATTTAATATTTTTATATTTATATTATTTTGTTATAGTGATCATAATACTTTTGATTTCTATAAGTAAGAGTACTATTAGTTATGACCATAATATCATTTATTGGAGAATATTTTGCTTGTAGCTACTATTATTTAAACTTATACTCAAATTTTTTGATATTTTATCATTTTGGTTTTGTCTATTTGTATTCATTTTTTTCTACAATAGCTATTACAACCATACTGGCTTATTTTAAAGATTGAATAAAAAAGCTATAATTTAATGGTAATAGGATCGTATAAGCTTATAATATATTTTAACAATATCTATATGTCAAATAGGTTTTCTCAAGCTTATGATTTGTCATTGAAATTTTGTGGTATATTCCTTCACCATTTGCCCTTGTTGTTGTTTTATACTGCCACTTTCTTTGCCATTCTTCCATGTTTTCCATGAGGTAAAATTCTTCTAAAATTAATTTTTAAATTATCTTTATGTGACTTCTAAAACTATATAGATTTTTAAGTAAGCATTTCACTAGGTTAATGCATAACTTGTCATTTTCAATTGAGTATATACTACCTTATTTGTTGATGAATATTTATACAAAAAAAACGTATCTTGTTAGTCCAACCAATTATCTAATTTATCTGTATGCCCTATAACATCATATATTAAGTATAATAAATACCTTGAAAGGTTGCTATCGATTCATGTGCATTAAAATGGTGAGACTAATATCATCCTTATCGTTATCTCTAATTATCTTTAGATTATTATTTAATGTAAAATTTCTTAAATTAAGAGTGTTTTTTTATAGATTTTTTTTCAAAATGTCATAGGAAAAGATTAGGATATTAACACTATTCCCATTCACACTTGTATTTTCTAGGTTAATAGAGCTATCTATGCCTCCAAGCTTGATAGTGAAATAGTCAAAATAGTTACCTTCACTAAACCCTCATCAATCTCCTGATTCTCTTTTGTAGCTTGCTCTTCAACTATTTTCTACTTTATGCTTACCATTGACATAGAATCAAAGTTCTCTAATACTAAAGATAATATGATCTATCCATGAGGCTTTCTCTTCATAAGCTCTTGAGTGTAAACCATTTTTTTTGGAGTCACAATAATGAAAGTTTATGCATGATAATGGTGAGGAGCTAAGGAAGAGAGAGAAGAAAAGAGTCTTTATCACAAGAAGATTGAATTCTCTAAGAATAGTTTTCTTTACGAGGTTTAAAATTCATGAAGTCTTAAATTCAATAAATTTGATTTTTTTTCTCATACATCATTCCTATTCTTTTATATAGAGATTTAGATATAATATTATATTATAAAATAAAAACATGTGATTTTGGTCAAAATATAAAATATTATAAATTTTGTAGTTAACTGTCCTGATCATGCACGTGCACATACCATAAACACACATTTGCCCATGTTAAGGCACTATTCACATGTGCAGATATTATTTTCATGCACACATAGGCCCTCTACATTGCATTGATTACAGTGATGCAGTGGGTCCATCTATCGTATGCATACAGACTATGTGCATAGTAGGTGGTTCACATAATGTATTTGTAGTAGTTTTTAAGTGAATATATTAAGGTATAATAAATTATTAATTAAATAAAACAAGGTTAAGCAAAGGATAAGGAATAAAAGTGAGAAATCATAAGGGATTACTGATGCTAAGTCACTAAGAGCATAAGGAGATTATTCTCGTTTGAATGAAGAAGGATTAGGGTAATAAATTTGTCATGGGGATGTAGTGTGAAGAGAATTAGATTTCAAGTAAAGTTAGTCTTTTTTATTTCTTTTTAATTTTATTTCCTTTGCATTCTTAAGGTGTGGTCCTATAGATGTAAAAAAGTACATAAAATTAAGTGAAAAATAAAGGATATTATATAACTTTTGGGTGAATGAAAATCAAAGAAAGTTAGAATTACATATTAAAACCTATGGCTTCAATTTTTTTATTTGCAATCTCATAAAGGAATTAGATGGTCTCATGAAGCACTTGATAAGAATAGTTCTATCATTCTATTGAATGCTCCTTAGATGGCTTGATAATCATTCGATGGGTGATCAGATATTCTAATATAGGGTGATTGGACAATCTATTAGAGATGTTGAAATCTAGATTATGAGCATCAAATAATCTAATGGATTGATGATCCAATGAGAATTTTGGAGCAATCCTATTGAGCTATGGATGCATAAATAGTTTGATAAGAAGAATTATGGAGTTTGATGACTCCAACGAATACTTTGATATACTGAACTTAGTTTGGTTTAATAAGTTTCATTGGGCTCTAAGAATGAAATTAACATAATAGAGAATGATAATTATTAATATATATGCATATCATGTAAGCTCTATTTGTTATGATAAAATGTTAAACACATAAAAATAAAATAAAATATTCAAGTCCTTAACAATTAGGCAACTTCTTATGCACTTATGATTATATCTTATATATTTCTTATGTGTAAATTGCCTAATTTAAAAGATCATAAGGGCATTGTGGTATCTTTAATAAGTTAATATGACCTTTGTTGGTGATGATTCCATAATGAAGTAAGAAGATATAGCTTTAGGTGGTGATAATGACACGAGCAGGTGAAATACAACCCCTGAAGCTGATGGTGACATGATTAATTGTGACATGTGCTTTAAGTGATGATGATACCATAAGGAGGTATGTTGTGATCCTTAAGTTTTGATGATGTTATTGATTTAGATTAGTTACGATAAGATGTGACATGGCTTAAGTGGTGCTAAGGCCATGAAAGGTTTGAATAATCTAGTGAAGAAAAAAATTAGAAAAAGTATGTATTATGAAATATTTATCAAAGTGAACCAAAGTCTAATAAATAAAAAATAAAAAAACAAAGCCCGCTAATAATTGAGATAAGCAAATATGAAAGGAGTATTTTTAGATGGCAAAGAAAGTATTAACAAAAAAAGATAGTATTTCAAATTATATCAAACTACTCAAGACTTTAAAAGTTCACAAGCATAAAAAAGAACTTTTTGTTTACTTTTTTCTCGAAAAAAATATGAAAATGATTGGAATAATCTATTTAAAAATGCATGTTCTCACTCCCATAAAAATGAATAAAGAGAAAGAAAAATAATAAAATTTTGATTGTGATTATGCATTCAATTTTTGCTCTCTCTATTTTTAAAGAACAAAGTTCAGTTTATCTAACAAACTAAAGGATCGTAATGGCATACTTTCAGCATAGTCATGCTGCTGAGTGACTTTATATGAGTTTTTATTTGATAAATTGTGATTTATTTTATTTGAAAATGTTTTATACAATCCCTTCTTTGTTACATGGGAGAATTGTTTTTGCATAAATGTTGTATTTGTACAATTCTAATATATTTCTTGATGGTGCATAATTGGCCAATGCACAATTACTCTTATAATCTGATGTACATAGTTGATTTGGGGGATGTGTTGGAGCTACAATGTGATTTTGATAACATTTGTATTAATTGAACGTACTTGTTTGAAAAGATAGTGGAAGGTATCATCGTAGAACAAAGATGCTTAATTATGAGTAGTGAATGTATCATGGAGGCGTGCATGTCAGATGCATAAATGGTTGAATATTGCAATTAGTTGATGAGTAATCAGTAGTTTAAACTTACTTGGCTAATCTAGATGGGATGCAGTAGTATGATCATGATGGCTTTTTATAAAAATTCATACATGTTTGATGTGATAATGAGAAGTGTCTTCATAGGACAAAAATGCCCAATTATGAATAGTAAAAGAATACATGGGTTGTACGTGCTCGATGTAGCAGTAGGAGGCATTGTCCTAGAATGATGGTGTCTAATTATGAAAAATAAAGGAAAATCCGAAGCTTACATGTGTGATGTAGTAAATAATGCATGTCGTAACATGCCAAAGTGCAATCTTCTATGTGGTCTAAAGTACTTGGTCAAATTAGTCGAAAGCATTAAAGGGATAATATGATATCAATGATGTTGTCTACATAAATCTATTTGTGTAATGCAAAAATTAGAGACTTTGTAATGGAAGAAAGATATCTAATTATAGATAGTGAAGAAATCACAAAGTATAATGTGACATAACAAACTATATGAAAAGTTGTCAAATAGTGAGATTATTCAATTTTTCTCATCAGCTAAGAGCTAATCACTTGTGTTGATATATCATATGTTTTGTGGTATTATTATCTAAGGGTGTTGAATCTCATCTAATTTGATAAGTGCCTAGTAGTATTTGATAAGTTGTTGTAAATCTAAGAAAATTGAACGTAAGCTCTTGGCCACTATTTTTGCTACTTAATTTGCCACTTCATTACGTTCTTTAGAGTTAAATCTCTAATAGATTTTTGTTGTCCCTAGTTCTTTTTTTATTTGATGAATTATGTTGTCGAAGTTCTAAGGGATGTTTGACTTACCTTGTACTATTTTTAGAATACCTTTGCAATCTATTTCAATAATAATGTTTAATAAGCCAAGATTGGCACACGATTAAAAACCCAAGTGTAGAGCAATTCTTTTATCTTGTATCAGTGACATTTTGCCAACAAAAGTAGAGAATCCTTTCATTTTTTTTACTATAATAGGTATGATTGCTCCCTCCATAGCCAATCAGGCCATTGGCACCACACAAAAAACCATTAATATTTAGTTTGTGCATTATTTTTTGTGAGGAAGATCATTTAAAAAGTTCATAACATTGGTATTGTAATAATAAGAATGGAGGGACAAAATCTACTTGCACTAGTTGAAGATCTGCTTGAGATGAATGAATGAATGGAAAGCAAAAAAAGATATTTTAGCAACTAAAGATGGAATTAAGAATAATATTCTTTTTTATTTGTTGGATTCATTAAACAGTTTTAAATTCGTAGCTTTCCTGGTTTTCCAACAAATGATTAAAGATAGTATTAGAAAAATTTCTCCTCTAACTCAAATATTGTTCCCATTTTTTACTAGTGTAACAATAATGTAGTTATCCTTGTAGTGCTACATTCCTAAATGTTTTGACTATTTGTGAAAGTAGACCATACTTTGCTGGCTTTGTGGGTCTTCAATTATTTAATGTACATATTTTGAGTTCCAAATTCATTTGCTTGATTTTAGAATAAGGCCTTTTTCAATGAGATTTTCTAAAGCTATATGAGTATTAATTCCTTTGTAAGATGATTAATACAATATTTTCTTATAATATTATAATAAGAATTTTTTAACTTTTTAAAGAACAAATAATTTTAGCATATCAATATCATCATTTTTTATTGTGAGTATTAATGACGTGCCAAAATATGATACAAACTAAGATTACAAAATATCTAATATGTTTTATATTCTCTAAGAAATCTAATACCATATTTAATTGTAATGGACAAAAATGTAAAAGTTGCTTTGGAGTCGCAGTAATGGAAGTTGATGCATGATAATGGCAAGGAGTTAAGGAACAGAGGAAATGGAGGAGGATTTTTTTGTCATCCTTTAAGGGTTTTGAATTCACAAAGTTCTAAACTCTAAATTTTGAATTATCTCATGCATCATTCTTATCATTTTGTATAGATGTTTGGATACAAAACTTTAGTGTAAAGTAGAAAGCCTACTGTTTTAACCAAAATTTTAAATTATATAAATTTCAAAAATTATTAGCCAACTAGCTTGACCCCATGTGTGCACACACACCATATGCACATTTTTGCTTATGCCACGGTATTGTTCAAGTGTATGGGTATTGTTCCCATGGTGGATAGGCCCTTTACATGTGCATTGACCACAATAGTGTGGTAGTTCTGCCTACTATATGAGTGTGGACTACATGTATGGAATGTAGCCTACATGGCACAAGTGTAGTGCACATCCCCTTCATAAGCACATGGCTTCTTTGACTATTTTACTAACAATGCATACTTTTAGCTGGTGTTCACTAGCCTCTTCACTTGGTCACATGAATAATGATTTTTGTTAATGCTTCTTAATCTCGAGTTAGAAAGGTGTTTTCTATCCTCTATAAATCAATATCATTGTAGATAGCATATTGATCCCATAAGTATGAATTTTCTAGTATGTTTTGAAAAATTTTATCCTATGTTATTTTTCAACTCTCACTTTAGAGTTATTATGAATCTATTTTGAAGAATAGAATCTTAGATGTGGTGTTGTTTCTAGATTTAATCTCTTTATAAGACTTTTTAATATAAGAGTTTTTATACTTCTAATATCAATGATAACACTAATAAGATTATTCACTCAAATTTGGATGATGAAGAGTTCTTCTCTTTACTTCATGAGAGTGTCTTTGAACTCACATAAGGGATATGCTTTAATTAGCTTGTAGAGGACTTTAAAGTATTTTTTTAGTCTCCATTGTAGTAAGTATTTTATTTAATTAGAATCTTCTTAGAAATAATTTTGATTGTAATGTTTAATATTTTTATATTTATATTATCTTGTTATAGTGAATATAATACTTCTAATTTCTATTAGTAGAAGAAGTACTATTAGTTATGACAATAATATCATTTATTAGAGAATATTCTTCTTATAGCTACTATTGTTTAATCTTATACTCAAATTTCTTGATATTTTGTCATTTTTGTCCATTTGTTTTCATTCTTTTCTTTAATAGCTATTACAACCATATTGGCCTATTTTAAAGATTGAATAGAAAAAAGATGTACTTTAATAATAATAGGATAGTATATACTTATAATATACTTTGACAATATCTACATATCTAATATAGGTATTCTGAAGCTTACGATTTATTATTGAAATTTTGTGATATATTCCTCCACAGTTTGCCCTTGTTAGTGTTGTATACTATAACTTTCTCTACCTTTTTTTCATGTTTCTCATGAGGTAAAATTGTTTTACAGTTAAGTTTTTAAATTAGCTTTATATCACTTCTACAATTATACAGATTCTTAAGTAAGAATTCTACTAAGTTGATGCATAACTAGTCGTTTTTAATTAGGTATGTGCTACCTTATTTGTTAATGAATAGTTATACAAAAAAATGTCTCTTGCTATGCCAACCAATTATCTAATTTCTCTATGTTCATTATAACATCATAAATTCATAAATTAAATATAATATATATATCTTGAAAGGTTGTTACCAATTCATGTACATTAAAAAGGTGAGATTGATATCATCCTTATCTTTATCACTAACTATCTTTAGATTACTATTTAATTTAAAAATTTTCAAATTAAGAGTATTTTGTTTTGACAGATTTTCTTTTGAGTATGTCATAGGAAAGGATTAGCATTCCACTTGTTTAATGCTTAACTAGTCGTTTTCAATTAGATATATGCTACCTTATTTATTGATGAATTATTATACAAAAAACGATATGCCTCTTATTACTCTAACCAATTATCTAATTTATTTGTAGTCACTATAACATCATAAATTCATAAATTGAATATAATATATACCTTGAAAGGATGCTACTAATTCATATATATCAAAATGGTGAGATGATATCATTCTCATCTTTATCTCCAATTATCTTTAGATTATTCATTAATCTAAAATTTCTCAAACTAGGAGTATTTTATTTTGACAAATGTTTTTTCGAATGTCATTGAAAAGGATAAAAATATTAACAGTATTTCTATTAATACTTATATTGGGGTTAATAGGGCTTACCTATGCCTCCAAACTTGATGGTAAAATAGTGAGAATAGTTATCTCGATTGAACCCTCATCAATCTCTTAATTCTCTTTTGTAATTTGCTCTTTAACTATTTTCTACTTTACACCTACCATTAACATAGAATCAAAGTGCTCTCATACATAAAATAATATGATTTGTCTACGAAGCTTTCTCGCCATAAACCCTTGAGTGTAGACCATTTTGTTGGAGTCATAACAATGAATGTTTATGCATGATAATGGTGAGGGGCTATGGAAGAAACAAGAGAAGAGGGTTTTTATCAAAAGAAGATTGAATTCTCTAAGAACGTTTTCCTTTAAGAGGTTTAGAATTCATGAAATTTTTAATTCAATAAATTTGAATTTTCTAATACATCATTTATATCCCTTTATACAGAGATTTAGATATAATACTTTATTATAAAATAAATATATGTTTTTTCACTAAAATGTAAAATACCATAAAAGTTTGCAACTAATTAGCCTGATCATGCATGTGCACATACCACAAGCACACATTCACCCATGTTAAGGCACTGTTCACACATGCAGGTATTACTTTCATGCAAAAATAGGCCCTCTACATGTGCATTGATAACAATGAAATAGTACGTCCACCTATTGCATGCACACGGATCGTGTGCATAGTAGGTGGTTGTCATAATGCATGTGCAGTAGTTTTTAAGTGAATATATTAAAGTATTAAAAATTATTAATTAAATAAAACATGGTTAAGCATAGGTCAAGAGAAAAAAGTGAGAAATCATAAGGGATTCATGATGCTAGGGCAGCAAAAGCCATAGAGAGATTATTCTTGCTTGAATGAAGGATTAGGGTAATAAATGTATCATGGAGGATTTAATGTGAAGAGAATTAGATTTCAAGAAAGGTAAATCTTTTTTGATTTTTTTTTTAATTTTATTTCCTTTGTATTCTTAAAGAGTAGTCGTATGGATGTATAAAAGTGCATAAAATTAAGTGAAAAAGAAAGAATATTACTTAACTTTTGGGTGAATGAAAATAAAAGAAAATTACAATTGCATATTAAAACATATAGCTTTAATTATTTATTTGACAAACTCATCAAGAAATTAGATGGTCTCAAGAAGCACTTGATAAGAATAGTTTTATTGTTCTATTGAGTGCTCTTAAAATAGTTTGATAGTCATTTGAAGGTGATCAGATATTCTAATATAGGGTGATTGACCAATCCAATAAAGTTGTTAGATCCTAGGTTATGAGCATCAAAGAATCTAATGGATGACCTAATGGTCCAATGAGAATTTGGGAGCAATCTAATTGAATTTTGGATGCATAAATAGTTTGATAAGAAGGATTATATAGTTTGATGACATAGATGAATAGTTTGATAGAGAGAACCTAGTTTGGTTCAATAAGTTGCATTAGGCTCTAAGAATGAAATAAGCATACAACATAGTTTGATTGGCTAGCTCTACAAGAAATGGTCTAGATGATAACATGATGCCGAAGAAAAATAAGAAAAATAAAATTTGGAAAATGGAAAAACAAAATATAGAAATGATAAAAAGGATAAATGTATCCAAAAAAAGGCCAAATTATGAAAAGATGAATATAAGAAAAGATGAAAGGAGAAAATGAAAATGTAAACAAAAATAAGTTATGCCATTGGTCATGAAGAAATGACTATATGTATATATATTTGTAAATAGTGGGAACTATATATGGAAATTTTACAACACTATGCTTTGTTTTATCTTGAAAGAGTAGTATTGAACAATGTTGTACATGTAATGAGTACCTTATGTTACTTATGCCATGATGTTATATTAATCAATTTATTTTTTCATTACTTTATCACTTAGTTATGTAAATGTTGTGTATCATTCAAATTTATCTACTAAAATGTATTCTCATTATTTTATTTGCTTACATTATAGGGAATGCCTCTAGTAAATAGATTGGTGCAAACTAGGCATACAATGGCGATGAGTAGTTACTCATTAAAGTACTCGGGTAATGTATCTTGTATGATTTTGACATTTTCTAATGAACCTCTAGTACAAGTGATCTTAGAAGTATTAATAAAATGAATTTTATTCCAAAGTTATCTAGTATCAATGTACATTTTTCCCCTAAAAGTGTACAAAAAGTGGGGGTATTTTTTTAAGCAAGATAGTAAAAGAAGTAGTAGCAGTGGAAATCATAATAATTATAATAGAATCACTAGACCCCTTCTCTAAGAGAAAAGAGAGAAGGGGTGACTTTTCTGACGTTTTAGTAGAAATCCTTAAAGGCGAGTTGGCGGAATGAGAAAAGCTTGAAAGTTGTGCTGGTGAATAGAAGCCCCCTAACAAGATATATATATATACTATTTAGATATATATTTATAGGAATTAAGTGAAATATCGTCATTCCCTCTTTAAAGGATTATTTGTATCCTAATTTTCTATTTTATTACTCAAATCAAGTTGATAATGTATAATTATTTTGGATATTAAAAGAGCAATATTGGCAAGGTCTAATAAATTGGTATTGAAGTAGTTGACATTCTTGGAAAAGTCATGAAAATCATTAAGACTTTATTGAGGAGGACACTGGCACCTAGTAGAATATGTAAATTTCCATGTTTTTTGTTTGTTTATGTATTAATTCAAATTTTTGTTTAGTAAAGGATGGCTAGATGAGATTCAAGTAAAGTTGAGCCTTATGGCCTTAAAAGGGGTATAGAATTGGAATACCAAGCTGAAAATTAATATAACCCTATACAAATGGCTACTTCATCCTTAGTATCTTCTACTATGCAAAAGGAAAGATAAATAGATTATTCCATTTATTTTCATATGTTTTTAGACAAAAAAATTAAAAAAAAACCTCTTTCTTTATACTTGTCAACTTTTAAAGTCTTGAGTAGTTTGACATAATTTTTAAATGACTACCTTTTTTTGTTAATACTTTTTTTGCCATCTAAAAATACTCCATTCATAATTGCTTATCTCAATTATTAAGGGACTTTGTTTTTTTATCTTTGATTTATTAAACTTTGGTTCACTTTAATAAAAACAATGGTTGCCAATTTTCTAATAATTTAAGGTCCCAAATTGTATATAAAAATACAGTTTTAAAAACCTTCAAATGTCTATTTAGTGGATAAACATCTTTGATTTAATCATAAAAGATTTTAGGCAAAGAAATATAATTTGATAATTTATATATATTTATTATTTGCAAAAGAACAAATTTCTTGGGTGCTGAATTGGTTGCAATTTAAAAAATTATATTATTAATTGATTTGAACTGGTTTTTTCAACATAAAGTTTAAAGGGCCCCGCACATGCAATTTTAAATTTATTTTTCTTTGTCAAATATCATTGGGCTTATTAGCAAGATTGAACGAAATGGTTATAGAAAACATTTAAGAAAACAATAAAATATGTATACACGTTTTAAGCTAACACTAACACACAAATTAGAAGGGAGACGATACATTTAAATAAGATATTTACAAGGCTTTACGCGTACGACAGTACGTCATTTATTTTCTTAAACACGTTGGCTAAGTAAAATAGCTAATGCTAACAACCGAGCACCAAATGGGTGAATTATAATACTAACTGACATTGCGTAAGTCGTCTTACGTATAATCGCTCTCGACATTATCGCTTTTCTCTTAATTTTTCTTATGTACTATTATGGTGTCTTCCTAAAGCTTGCCCAAAGATATCCATAATTTTTTTTTATTCAGAAATGCATTAATTTCAAAGCTATCTGAACCTGTAGGTGCACGAATGATATATATCATGCATAAACACACACCAGCTAATATTTTGTTTTTCTGATAAAACTTTTTTTCTTAAATTTTTGTCAAAATATTTTTCTTATAATGTTCTCACTGAATTTATAAAACATAATTCCACATTAAAGAGTCTTATTTCGTTTCAAAGTTTAAAACTATAAGTTTTTGAAAATATTGTTTTAGATAGGTTATGTTATTGCATTATTAACTTCTCAAAATTTGAATGTGTATAGGACCACATTAAGATTGGTGATCAACTATAAAATTAGCCCAATAAATATTGTTGAGGGCATGTAAGTTATGGGAGGACTAACAATAAAGAAGCTTATAATGAATGTTTCCTTTTAAATAGCAAAGAATACGTTTGACGAAAGTCCATTCATCATAATTTTAAAGCATGCATATGTTGAGATACACGACTGACAACCAAAGACATGTCTAGTATAGTAATGAAAAAATATTTTAAAGGACAACTAAATTATGATATAAAGTTGAATCACCCATAATAGATTATGTGCTTGTCAAGGAGGCTGAAACTAAAACTGATAAAGCATGTGCACCTTCTATTTTGGTATGTTGAGGAAGAGAACATATTTATGTTGAGATAAAAGGTAGCCTAATAAATATTGTTGAAGTTGAATTCCCAAAAAATAGAGAATTCATGTTGCAGAGAATGTAAGATGGCCACAATAGCATCACGATCTTTACCATTTATAAATTTATCATCCATATAAATGAGAATGCACTAAACTTAGGAGGAATAGATGCATATGTAAAGAAAAAGGTAAATCTATTTTTAAGCTTTGAAAGCTCTGTGTTTGAAAAAGAACCACTAAGACTATTGAAATAAGGTCCTTGTTGAAGGCCATATGGAGATTTTCATAAGTACCGAACATGCCAATCAAAAGATAGGTGTGCAATACTTGGAGGTTGCTCCAAAAAAACTATATAATGAAGAGACCCATGAAGAGAAGCATTTGAGATATCGAATTGACAAATTTGTTAGTAGGAAATGAAAGCAATGGAGAGAAGTAAGTGAACAATAGTTATCTTGATTACGAGACTAAAGGTGTCAACGTAATCAATCCAAGCTTGTTGGCGATAAACTTCTACGAGTAGTTGAGTTTTGTATCTTTCTATTATGTCATCTTCTAGATATTTGATTATGTTAACCTATTTATAACCAACCACATTTTTGGAACAATACGCCAAGTATCATTTTGAAGTAAAACATCAAATTTAGTAGCCATTGTAGTGTAGCATACATGATCCTTAAATGCTTAAGTGAAGCAAGTAGGTTCAAATGTTGTAATGAAAGTAAGCAAAGTAGCAAGAAAGGGTTGTTTGCTAGAAGTGGAGGAACTATAGCGTATTGGGTTTGTATACTTATAGATATTAGTTATGGAGTGAAAAAATTAATGTGTGAATGTTGTAAGTGTAAATGAGGCTAGTGGTTTGGTAAGGATATAAAACAGTTGTAAGGTAAGTGATGGGAGGATACTTTTATGAAATGTAAGTTGGAAGAAGTTGTCTAGTTTCTATAAGAGATGATGGCACATACCTTAAGAGATTGTCATTATGAGGCTGAACAAAGGGTGGTTCGAAGTACAAACCAAAAATGCTTTCCAATGAATAATGAAAGATAGAGATGAGCCCTATTAAAGGTAGCTTATCTACAAAAGAGAAGTCATTTTCATCAAAAATAACATTCTTAGAGATATGTATTCTTTTTTGGTACATATATGCAACAATAACCTCTTTGTATACTTCTATAACCAAGGAAAACATAGAGCTTGGAATGGGTTTTATGTTTGTGTTTTGGGACTAAGGTAGTTAACACAACTAAATATGTTTAATAGATGCAACCAAATATCTTTAATTTACAAAACCAAGGATAATTGGCATAACCAAACATGTTTAAGAATTTTGAGTACAGAGACTTGATGTAGAAGATCTAATGTTACTTCACTAATGTGATGATTTTTTCTTTCTATTGACCCATTTTGTTATGTAGTATAAGGGCAACAAATATGATGAATAATACTTGTAGTCTCTTAGCACAACCTAAATATTACAAGAAGTTTTTCAAAAGGTTTTCAAACTATCATATATTTAACACGACTCACACATAAGACAATTCCATTTAACTAAGATAGAATTAACAGGATAAATTTTAAAACCTATAAGAAAAAATTTAGTCGCATTAGTATTGGCTATACCAACAATTGATGTAGAATTCTAACTCTATACTAATGCATTGCTACAAATATTTAAAATTTTATCAAAACAAAATAAGAAAGTTATAACTTATACTTCTAAAAATCTTTGATCATAAAAAAAGAAATATCTTATTCATGACCTAGCATTAAAAGATACTATTTTTCCTAAAGATTTTAATGCACAGTCTATTATGTTGAAGGCTTAAATTTTTCAATCATCAAAGTCTAGAGTATATCTTTATATAAAGAGAGCTCAACCTGCGGTAAAGATGTTGGCTAGATTTAATTAAGGTCTACAACATAAATATTGTATATCACTATAGAAAAGCCAACATTTCGGTATATACATTGAGCTAAAGGAACGCTTGAGAAGCTTACATCATAAATTAATAAAAGCATAATTGTGTATTAAGATGAGCAGTTTGCAACTTAACATAATATTAGTTACTAACATGAGAAGCTTCAATTAGGTCGTTATAATATTTTTGAATTTGGCTTAGTGTAATATAGTATAAATCTTGAATTTAGGTTAGTATAATTGTAATTACATATATTTCAATTGAATAAAGTTAAATCTTTGAAATATTGTCATTCTTGATCAAAGTATTATTGTATTAGTTTTATCTTATAAAGTGTGTCATATTTTAAAAGAAACTTAGAAATTTTATTTGAAGATATCATTGAAAAAAGTTATGAGGAGCCCAATAGTATTGTATTTATAATTTTTGGAGAAATAAATAGATAGTTATAAAGTTTTTGAAGAAAAGGATATAGGGGACATTTGAGATTTGTCGAGAGTATTTAAGTAATAAAAAATCAATGAGAATGAGTGAAGAGAAAGTAGAGAAGAAGAGAAAGAGAAAAAATAAAAAAGGAGATGTTGATTATAATAAGAAGAGTAGGAAAAGGGAGGAAAAGAATTAAGAGATCTGCTACTACACACATAGGAGAAAAAGGATTAGTTGTAGTGAAAAGAGTAGAGAAAATTCAAAGAGGTGATACAATTGTTGTTAGAAGGAAATGAATTTAGAGGTAAGAATAAAAGTTTTCTTTTGCTTGATTCATTGGTCTTATATGTAAAGTAAATGAGATTTTAGTTATTTTAATGTTATAAAATGTTGTTCTTAAAGTTTGGCTTTGGTTTTGATTGCATTGGAATGGATATCAAATGATTTTAAAGTGTTTTGTTTCCATATAGTAAAAGAACATATCGTATGTTAGATCCAACATACAATATGTTGAGGTTTAACTTAGCCGAGAAAGTCCACTTCGTAAGGTCCATTGTAGTTAATGCATTGTGTTGACTAAAACATACAATATGATAACCCAATATATGATATGTTATCTAGAAGCTAGTAGTGGAGAGAGAGCTGAGCATTGACGAGGAAAAGGAATGTACATGAGTGTTAAGCTCTCAATACCATATGATAAATGAAACATGCGACATCATAAGGTGAGCAGTGAAAGTTAACTGAAAAAGTATTATGGAACTACTTTTAATGGTTAAAAAAATGTACAACATGATGTGATCATCTTATGGTGGGAAGTTCATTTGGATTGAAGTACTATTGGGTGAGACTTTTGAGTCAAGGAGAAACATATAATCTAATGCACTTAATGTATGGCAGTTTATGTCAATAAATTTGATAACTTTAGTGTAAATATAGCTTTTAAATTAATACATGATTTATTATTAAATAAGATATTTTCATATGCTATTTAGCATTGTGTATTTCAAGAAATGGAGCAGTAATCTTGGGAAAATCTATTTGTATCTCATTAGCACATGGTGTTATATTTTATTTGACATTTTAATTACATGGTTACATGATAATTAATGAGTACATGGAATCATAAATTTAACATAAGAAATTTAAATTGAAAAGGGAAATATGTAACTTATTTTGATTTAAGGCATTATGTTTAAAATAATTTTATATATTATGAAATGTAGTAAAAATAAGAAAATTAGGTTTCCCAAGACATTATTTTAAATTTATATGTATATATAGCTCTTAACAGTCTATTCAAATAGAGTCTCATTCACGTTAAAATATGAAATAAAATATTATATGTTATCAAAAGAAAATCATGCTACACTCTCTAAACAATTAATGGGCTCATTCAGCTTATTATATTTTCAATCTTTTTCTTAATATAATCTTATTTATGAGTATGTATTAACACTTAATTAAGTAAACTTTATGATAAATAGTGTTACTACTTTCTTTTTCTCTTAGGATAGTCAATCAGTGTCCTCATTTCACTTTATTTGATTATAATAGAAATTACTCTTATTGATTTATCATATCATATTTTTATACATAATCGTAATTAATTTTTTCATATTTTTTAATAGAATATCTTCCTAGCAAATTACAATAGAGTGATACATTGTCCACAAACTACCTCACGATAAGAATGTTAATCATGTGGCACACTGGCCACTAGCCATCTCATGATGATAATTCTAATAATTTATTTTCATATGTATAATCCTCATTTTTTGAAGTATTTAATTATATATATATATATATTTTTGTATTAGTACATCAATGTTATTCTTACATGGTTAATCATGCCAACAAATTTCACATTTATATTGTTAATATTAAATGTATATAACTACTTAAAAGTAGAAATTCTTATATAGTATATCGGCATCACATTTTCTCTATTAATTCATATGCAAGATCCTACTTTCAACAATGACTAATACATCAGCTATACACGTATAATGTTTATGTTAAAGTACTTATCTCATGAATTTTCTGGTTTTTCGTGCTAGTCCTTATACTCAATCAAATATTTATTTCTCAATTTAACCTATCAAGCAACAAATGCATCAACGTAATATAGAAAATTATGCAATTTTTAATTTACCAAGATTTGTTATTTTTCATTGCGAAACACACTTCAAATTAATAAAATTTCCCTTTCTCTCTCTTCAAGTACTTTGTCACTCTCAAATTTTCCTTTTATTGAAACCCTAGCTTACAAAGTAAAGAAATTCTATATACCATCAACAAATCCTTGTAGTCATTATTTTTTCCCCAAATCTTCTAAACAAAAACATAAAACTCTAATTCTAATTTTATATAATGATTTTTGTATAAAATTTCATGAATTCCAAATTAATTTTTGTGAAATAAAAGGGATTTTGGGTTTTAACTTTTTTTACTTTCCTAATATCTCTGATGGTACAAATTTGTCACAATTCTTTAATTCCCTCAAAAGTATGATAACTATCGACATCTTTATCATCATTGAAGTAGCTTTTCAACAAAACTTCTAGCCAGTGAGGGCTAAATCCCTCCCTAGGGTTCGTGTTGGGCAGGACATGGGATCAGGAGGGAATGAAAATGTTGTTCTCAAAAAACAAAGAATATATATATATATATAGTTATAAACTTCAAAAATTTATAGAAATTACAAATTAACTACAATTGAGGCAAAACAAATATTGTTGGACTCATCTTGAAAATCTCTAAATAATTACATATTTCCTTTTATATTTTAGACTATATTTTTTTTTAATTTTTTATATTTATGAGATATTTTGATTTTTTACTTAATTCGATATTCGAATATATTACAAATTCTCCCATCATAAGAATTTCATCCTCCAAATTTAGAATAACTTAAAATAATTCTTTCTCATCTCATCATCAAATTCTTAAGGTAACTACATGTTTTGTTTGATTTTGTTACTGTACTTTAACCATAGGAATTTATTTCTTTTTGAATTGTTTTATCTTTTTAGCTTAGATTCTTCTAGGCTTCTTCTCATAACTTAAGTTTGGTTGCACTTTTATGGTGTTTGGATCATATTGTACTATATAGAATGGATCGATAATGTATTTTCATAGAGTTGAAATTTTAAATACATTATGCATTCGTATTAATGTTGGAGGTGACAATACTTTATATACAACCTCTCCAACTCTTTCCAATATCTGGAAAGGTCTAATGTACCTTAGCTTCAGCTTTCTTCTTTTGCCAAATTGAGTTACACCTTTTATTGAACTTACTTTTAAGAAAATATTATTTGTTTCTTGGAACTTTAGTTTTCTATTTTTTATATTTGAGTACTTCTTTTGATGATTTAATACTTTTTGTATTCTTTTATGAATCATTTGAATTTTTTGGGTTATTTTATCTATCAAGTTTTGTAGAATATGAGCTTTGTCACCTACTTCATACCAACATAATGGTGACTGAAATTTCCTCTTATAGTGTTTTATGTAAAGCTATTTCTATGTTGGATTGATAACTATTAGTATAAGTGAATTTAATCAATGACAAATGAATATTAGCTACCACCAAAATCTAATATACTTAGTATCAACAGTTTTTCTAAAGTCTTTATCATTCTTTTTGTTTGTCTATTTATTTAACAATAAAATATCATCTTAAATCTTTATTAAGTTACAAATGCTTTATGAACCTTTTTCTAAAAATGAGTGGCGAATTTAGGATCTTGATCAGATATACTTACCTTTTGCACTCCATGTAATCTTATAATTTGATCAACATATATATGTGTCGGCCTTTTAGTTGAATAAGTAGTTCTAATAGATAAAATAATGAGATGATTTGGTTAATCTATTAATAATTAGCCATATAACATCATATCCTTGTCTGATTTTTAGTAACTCAGCTATAAAACTCTTTATTATTTCTTCATATTTTAATATTAAAGTAAAAAATGGTTGCAACATCCCACTTGGTCTCTATTTCTCTCCTTTCACTTATTACTAAATCATCAACTTGATCATAAAATCATAAACATCTTTCTTTATATTATTCCATTGAAATCTTTATTTTAAGTCATGATACATTTTTATAATTCTTAGATGTACTGATTACCTTATTCTATGAGCCTCTTTCAATAAAGTTTGTTTTCATTTACCTAATATAAGAATACAAATTTTATTCTTATAAAACAACACTTCATTTGAATTAAAATTTGTTTCATTTCCTTTAATAATTTTGGATTTGATTTATTTGATATTTTCATTTCTATTTTTAGTAACTTGAAAATCTTGCAATCACTCTATTATAATAACTAATTAAAAAATTTTCTTCTAATAACTATTGATATTGCATTTAATTCCAACTGATTAATTTTTCAAGCTTGAAATCATGCTGTAATGACTATTCCTTTGACATAATGTGTCAACTATAATATTGGTTTTACTTGGGCAATAAATAATCTCCATGTCATAATTCTTAAGTAGTTTTAGCAACCTTTGTTATATTAATTTAACTCTTTTTATGTGAAAATATATACTTCAAGCTTTGATAATTGATAAATAAATAACTTTTGACAATAGAAAGGTAATATCTTCAAATTTTTAAAGCAAACATAATTATAGCAAGCTCTAGATCATTTATAGAATAATTTCTGTTATGATATTGTAGCTATCTTGAAGCATTTGCTATAACTCTATTATTTTATATTAATATACACCAAACTCCTTGCAAATATACATTAGTATATACCTAAAATTTTATTTTCTTCTCAAGTAATATTAAGAAAAGTGTTGAAGTCAGTTTCTCTTTTAAAGTTTGAAAAAGTCTTTTATAGTTGAAATTTTATTCAAAAGTCACTGTCTTTTACGTTAATCTTGTTAATGGTATATTAATATGAGAAAATATTTTTAAAATGTTTTGTTAATATCCATCCAAATCTAGAAAGCTTTGCACTTCAAAATATATTATTAGCCCTAGATTATTCAACAATTGTTACTATTTTTTGAAAATCCATAAAGATTCCTATTACATTACTTATATATTTTAGGAAAGATATACTATATAATCTTGTTACCTAAGGTGGAAGCTCTAATTCCTTAGTTCATATAGGATAATATGTTAAAATTCTTTTTTGCTAATAAACAACTGAGAAAGACTTAAATTTAAACAATATATCTATACAATGGCTTATCCAAAAGTGTTATAAGTTTAGAATAAAAAAATCCTATGATAATTAGGTAAGTAAGAGCTTTCCCAAAAGATAATGACATGTATTAATTTCAACAAAAGGGGTCTTAACCCAAAGGAAAATTGTTTTTAAACAACACACCCAATCTCTTACATTTTTTTTATGAAGTGGAAAGATACACAAACTAGTAGAATTTATAAAATGTCAAACAAGGAAGCACACGATCACATACACTAACAAGAGAGTTGAACATAATAAATATAATTTTCAAAATATGAATAAAGTAGCTAAGAACTATCCTGATAATTTGATACTTTTATATATGTTAGATAATGGTTGAGATCTCTCCTTTTAAGCCTCTCGCTCACCTTCCTTTGACACTTCCAAAATCATACTATCAGATTTCATGCATACAAGATGCTTGTATCACACAAGCTTGATGACAACTTTTTGTTACTTCATTCAAAAGTTTATCACTTATAACATGGTTAGCATCCCTAAAATTTTCCTAGGTTAATAAAAAAAGATGGAACTTAATAAGAGATCATATGGTATTTGGAAACTACTTAATGTAATTAATTATATAGCTTTTAAGTTATTTTTTTAGTTTTTTAGGAAACATTTAAAGTATTTATTTTATAATTTGTGATGACTTTTAAAATTCTAAAATGTCCTTTAGAATTCCAAAAATATGTTTTTTAGTTTACAAAATCTCTTTTTATATTTCTAAGTTAATAAATTACTATTATACCCTTGAGATCTTTATAAATAAGGATGATCAACATATCGTAATTGATGAACTTTTTAAATGAAGTAATGATGTATTGTCACCAAGCTTGTGTGATAAAAGTGTATTGTGTATAAATAATTCGACAGTGTGATTCTGAAGTGCATTGGAAAGTTGAGCAACAGGCTCAAAAGGAGAGATCTTGACCCATTATCCAATATTAATAAGAGTATCAAATCACTAGAAAAGTCGTTAATCACTTTATTTCATATTTTGGAAAGAAATATATCATCACATCCAAATATTTAAGTTTGTGCATATAATTGTGTGGCTTTTTGTTTAGTCTTCTATGAATTCCACTTGTGTATACTATATTACTTCATCACTAATGTCAGTACTTGAGTGTGAGTTGTGCAAACCATGTTTTCTTAGGTTACGACTTCTTATGCTAAAATTCAGTACAAATCCTTAACTTCTAGGAAAGTTCTTACTTTCATAATAATCTTAAGAATTCCAATTCTAAATCTTCAATACCTTTGGGTAAGTTTTGTATAGATGTATTACTTAAACTTAGATATTTCTTAATTTTCTATGAGTTAAAATAGGTTTCAACATATTATTTTATATAACTAAGTGTTGTGTATAAAGGCCGAGCTAGAGATTACAAACGTTAATACATTAGTTGGTGAAGTGTGGTTCAATATGAAAGGGTAAATTACTAAAAGTAAAAATAATCGATATAAGTCTTTCATGAAAAGAGGAGTAGGCTAAACCCTTATAATAATGAAACAAAAAAGAGATAGCCCACAATAACCTTATAATAAAACAAGATTAATAAAAAGAAAAAAATAAAGTAGTGATAGAAATCTATACCTAATATAAACTAATTTCCTATGCTTGATGTAATTCTTGATAAGGTACATTTTAATTAATTAAGTAGAAAATAAAAAAAATAAGAACTTAGTTGATTTGAAGAAGAAAGATGAATTCAAATCTGAGTGATGAAGGATGTAGCCATAAGGAGACAGTGATGAGTACTACTTCTAATGGCTTAAAAATAATTTTTCAAATTTTCTAAAAATTTAATCAATCTATTATTTACAAGAATTCTCTAACTTATAGATATTTTTTAATGACTAAAAGTAATCACCAAACACACTAATTACAAATTTAATCAAAAAAGATGTCAACATCAGATTTAATTAAAAATTATAAAATTTCTAATGGATAGTAATAACAGTTAAAAGGGCTATTACACAAGATTCATATGATAAGAAGAATCATGGACAATTTGATCAACAAAAGTGAGCGATCAAATGGTTGGAGTTATTTTGGCACTAATAAAAAAATTAGGATTTGATCTAGACCATTAAATCTCAATCCTCATGAGATGATTAGATCTTGATTTCTACTTATTTGTAAATCAAATGAATTGATGCATGTTTGATATCAAAATTTCATGATCAAATGGTTCACGTCGCTTTCATTATTCATATGTCACTCACATTAAAAAAACTCTTTGTTTTAGCCCCACATGGTGTATTTGTTCTTCTTTTTTTTTCTCATTATAATACCTTCTAAATGTTTAAGCATTAGCCCTTATAGTTAAGGTTGGCCACCCCTTGTTCGTTCAACATTTGATTTCTTACACAACTAGTAATATATCAAATTAACAAATGTGGGAATGATGTCCTAATCTGACACTCTTTCATTCGGGTTTGAGAGTGATGCTTCGACTCAATTAGTATAATGAATAGGTTTAGGAAAAATTCCTTAACCCAAAATCTAATAAATAGGTTTAGGATAGTTTAGCTCAATAAAATTAATTTTTTTAAATTTAATTTATTATTATTGAGATAGAAGTTTTAAAGTTATGACATGAACAAAAGGATTCTTAAGATGATGATGATAAAAAAATATTAAAAATCTATTTTTTTAAGAATATTAATTTATATGAAATTTAATTTTTCTATGTCTTATAAAAATGGTTTCAATTAAGACTAATATTTTAATAAAAAAAATTGAAATATCTAAAATTAAATTCAAAATATATCTTTCTTGGTGATTTGTCACTCCAACCAAGATAATCTTCACGAGATCTGATATTTGCTCATCTTCTTCTTTAATTTCTCATATGAACAAACATATTAGCTATCTAAAATTTGAAAATTTACTCAAACTAAACTCATTAAAAAGACTTAAGATTTGTTTTCATCAAATTAGGTACAATGGTTAAGGGTTAACACCATAATAGTGAGAGGATTCATCTTCTTTATTTTGTTATCAATAGTAGTATATTAGATATTTATTTATCATTAATTACATTTATTGGGCATGAGTCTATATCATACTATTTTATTAGACTTGGCATTTATTTATTATGTTTCTTTTATTAAAGTTTAGTAGTTATTTATGGTGTTATCTTTGATTAGATTAGATTTTAATTATTTATTAATTTTGTAAATATGCTATTTATGCATAGGCCTTGTGGAAGAGAAAATGTATTAAATTCTTAGAATTATAGTATTTTTATGATACTATATTATATATTATAGGTACATTTTAATATTGTGATCTTTTGATTTTAGTTACACTTGTGGTTTTAAAAAATAATTAGTGTGATAGACATGCCCATTCATCTTGTGCCATATGAATAATTTTTTTATAAATTTATACTTCATAATCGATCATACTTATATGATATCTACCTATATACTATATGATTAGTTAAATCTCTCATTGGTAATTTCTATTCACATTGATTATCTTGATAGATCAACTAGTCGCACATATACAATCAATTGTTTCTAAGTCAACTCAACATTTACTCTATCTCATACTTATATTATTTCTTATTATATAGTATAATATATTTTTCTTCTTACATCAAGTCCTCATTATTCTTGTGTGCAATGCTTATTATACACATAATAATATGTATACATTAATGTTTATTATAATGTATGATTTTTATTTGTTTTTGAACCCATCAAACTTAGTTGCTTTCTCCTTCTAAATTGATCATTCTTATATATTATTTTCTTTTAATGTTTGTTCTAACTTTTTTTCTTACACATTAATGGCCTAAATACAGTGGTCTTGTCATATTTGTACAATGCTTAGCAAACTTTTGTCTCTATTCATCATTTTCCCAAGTTTATTCTCTCTCTCTCTCTCTCTCCTACTTAATTTTATTATATATTATTTTTAGTCATATAGTTTGGCCAGATCCTTCCCATACTTAACTTGTTCGACTCATCTAATTCTTAGCATTGAAGCATTAACTACACTTTATTATATTGATATGATTTTGTTTCATACTGTACGATACACATCCTATCTTAGGAATAGAATCACTCAATTTATTTGTTCACTTGATTATACTATACAATCTTATGATATCATACTGTACGTTATCTTAAAATTCTGAAAACATCCTTAAAAAATTCTAAAATATTTACAAAAATTTCTAAAATATATTTAAATAAAAATCATTGTTCTATTGCTCATTTTTCCTTATAATCATTAATCATTATCCAATATTTTTTTAATATCTCATGATTTTGAATTATTAAAATTTCTTGTCTTACTGCAAACAAAATTTGAAATGCCATGCACCTAGGTTTTATCAATCTTAAATAAAGAAAATAATTACTCTCAACAACATTTAATTAATCAAACTTGTCAATATTTTATATAAGATACAATATAGGAATTTGTTTTGACAAATAATAATGAATTATCATGATTCTATAAAACATTGTAATCATATAGGAAGTTTTACCAAAATAACATTTATATTTATTTTTTTTAATTAAAAATATATTTAATTATCATCATGAATCTATAACACATCAAATGCTTTATAATCACGGTTTGTATAATATGTTGGTCATATGCACATATCATTAATACTCATAATAAAAAATGATAATTCTAACTATGTTAAAATTATTTGTTCTATAAAAATTAAAAATTTTCTTATTGTAGTATTATTGAAAACTATTGTGCCAATGATATTAAGAAATTCTTGTAATTAACTAGAACGCTATTTACCCAATTTTATTTCAAAAACAGCTTTTTATATATAAGTGTTTTTAAATAAAATTTTTGTAATACATAGTTGTCCAAAGGATACATGAATTCACTAAGTCACACCACTATTTGAAAAGTGTGCCATTATCATCGTGTGGTTTATTCAATAAATTGTAAAATATACAATTAAAATTTCAGCAATGTTTTACATAATATTTGAAACAAAATAATACATTGAACTTTTACAATTTACAATTAAGGAGAGAACAAATTAAACAAATCATCACTATCAAAATTTTATATTTATTTCTTTTTATTCATTCATGTTTCATGGAATAAAAACATGTATTTTTAATTATAAATATTCCACCTATTATCACATACTTTTGAAACAAAAAATTAAACAAAAAACTCTTTTTTTATACTTGTCAACATATAAATTCTTGAGTTGTTGGATATAGTTTTGAAATACTACTTTTCTTGTCAATGCTTTCTTTTTTTGGCCATCTAAAGATACTCTATTCATAATTATTTTTCTCATTTATTAGGGAAGTATCTTTGATTTGTTAGACTATGATTCATTTTAATTAAAACTAGCTACCCATTTCCTTAAGGTTGCAAATTATATATGAAAATAAATGTTAAAAGAACTTCTAATATCGATTATGTGGATTAATATCCTTGATTTATCATATCCAATTTGAGACAAAGAAGTATAATTTCAACATTTATATAAATTTAATATTTCCAAAAGAACACATTCCTTTTGATTCATTTGGTGAATTTGATACAATTTAAAAAAGAAATTGTTATTATTAATTGATAAAAAAATATTTTTTGAAAAGTGATTTTCAAAATATTTTTTTCAGATTATGTACCAACGAACCTCGCATATTCAATTTTAAGATTGATTTTCTATGCCAAATATCGTTGGACTTATTAGCAAGATTGAAAATAATGGCATAATAAAACATTTTTAAAAAATAATAAAATATGTATAACGTTTTAACTTAATTTTTACAGCAAGTTAGAGGGAAGACGATATATTTAAAAATGATATTTATAAGTCTACGCGTACGGCTCAACATTTTAATTTTTATCGTAATTTTTTTAAACTATTTTAATAATCATTTTTTAAATCACACTATTCATCGAAAATAGAAAACGCACTTTCGGCCAAGCGCTTACAAACACAGCCCTGTTTCGCTGGGTAATTCGCCTGAATGCTTTTAAAGTTCCCGTCTTTCTCTCATGGCCACACCACTTCGCAGGCGCAAAACAATCAAAGAAATAATTACATATTAATGGCGGATCGTAGGAGGCGGCGGAGCTTTCAGCTTGATGGCTTGCTGTGGAAGTCGAGAATCGAGTTGGTGAAACTCCGTAGGCGAAGCTTAGGACTGGTGACCAGACGCAACTCTCCGGCCTTTATCTCCTCCTCGCAAATCCTGTCACTGGAGAAAGAGAGTACTCCGAACTACATGCAGATGTCGAACTCAATCCAGCAAACGGTCGATTGGGAAATGTTGGGAGAAGCAAATGTAGAGAAGGACGACGACGTAGGCAAGAAGAACAGAGGAGATCTTGGGAAGGGAGCTTCTGCTGGATTGGATATCCATCTGCCAACGGCTACGGCGGCGGATTCCAGTGCGATGTCCGTGAAGGAGAAGGACAAAAAAAATGACCCGCTTGACCGCCGGAACTGCAAGGCCGAACATACTGGAGGTCAGGTGAAGATTGGGATGAAACCTTTGCCCAGTGCGGCAGCGATGGGGAAGGAGGATAAGATGACGCGGTTATTAATGTGGCTGGCGGAACCCGACTTCAGATGGCCCATTTCAAGTTGGTAGGTGAGGAAGACGAGGCATTTGCCCATTCTGGAGAGCCGTCGGCCAACTTCCTTTATTTTCCGATTAAGTTTTTTACAATTCATCTTTCATTTTGTGTGAGTATTTAACTTCTTTATTCCAACAAATTTATCAAAGCTATAATTTTTAGGTCTATCAACATTGCAAAAAATAGAGCAAATTGTTTGAGAATAATTAGTTATTATTGTGTGATAATTTTTTGATCTCATTAAAAATTAAATATTCTTACCATAAAAATATATTTTCTTTAATTAAATTTGATAATTATGTTTATGTTTTTTTAATGTTTATAATATTGTTTTATATTGAATACTTATTCAGAAACAGGGAACCCACCGAAACCAAATAATTAATACACATTTTTAATATATTTTAATATTTTAATGGAAGTAATTAACCCATGCCCCTAAATTTTAACCGTTTATATCTAACGTGTATGACTACTATTCTAGATATAAATTTTAGTTTATATTTTAATATTACTCATATTATACATAATCTTGAACGCGAGTTACATATACTCACGTTAAGACATAATTTGTTTAACAAGAAAGAATTTAGCATAAAGATGCTGAGATTTCTATCTTCTTAAAGTTAAATTAGTACAAAAAAAATGTTTTCAAAAATAATGTTGAAAAAATCTCCATACTAAAACTCTTAATATTTTTTATTTGTATATAAATACAATAGATAAAATATATAATGTATATTGTAATGTCATCTGTGTATATTATGTATTCATATTATATAATATGTTTTAATTTTTTATATTTACAAATAAAACAAACAATCTAGCCGTTAGCTAACGCTAACAACAGAGGCCCAAATGGGTGAATTATTGAACTAACTATATCTCGACATTATCTCTTTTCTCCAGTTATTTAACTTTTTTATATGTTATGATGGTGTCTTCCTTGGACTCGTTCAAAGATATCGATATGCTTTCTTTTTTATTGAAAAATGCATTATTTTAGAAGTTGCTTGAACTCGTATTTGTGTATTGATATATCTTACATAAACATACAATAGCTAATTTAATTTTTTTCTTATAATTTTTTTCTATTAAATTTTATGAAAATTCTTTTTCTTATAATTTTGTTTCTCAACTTATAAAACTACTTATAAAATAGTGTCATTCATCAATGAGACCCATTTTGCTTCAAAGTTTATAACAAAAAGTCTTTGGAAAATATTATTTACAAAACATTTTGTGGATAAAAAATAAAATTTTAATGAAAGCCATATGATAAAACTTTTGAGGTTTCTTACATTAAAAATAAGATATTTCATAAAATAGAATCGAAAAGCTAGAATTAAAAATACAATTAACGAAGAATATATTGACAAAATACTAATGGTAATGGTGAAACTCGGTAAGCAAAGCTAAAAGCTAAGGCAAAGCCAATACTGCCTTTTCAGCTAGCACCTTAATGATGTTGGAGGGAATGAGTGAGTGAGTGAGTGAGAGAGAGAGAGAGAAAAAAAAAACATAAAAAATGCATGAGAAAATGTGGAGATTGCTTTATATATGTTTTATCATGAATAGATCAATAGAGAAAAGCATTCAAGGCATCAAATTGTCGAATTTGCCAATAAGATGTGATAATGATGGAGAGATGTAAGAACAATGATTATTTTGTTCATGAGACTAAAGGCATCAACGTAATCAATCTTAACTTATTGATGATAAGTTTTTGCAACAAGCTGAGTTTTGTATCTTCCTATTATGCAATTTTTTTGATACTTTAGTATATGGGCTAACTTATAGCTCACCACATTCAAGGACAAGGTGCAAGGAATAAAATCCCTAATATTATTTGCAAGTAAAACATCAAATTTTGTAACTATTGTAGTGCATCATGTAAGATCATTATATGTTTAAGTGAAGAAAATAGGTTTAGTTGTAGTGAGGGTGGTAAGCAAAGTAGTGAGAAGAAGATGTTTGTCAAGGGAGGAGGTATAAGAGCATATTGGGTTTGTATGATGATAAAAATTTGCTAAGGAACTAAAGCATCGAGATGTAGATGCTACAAGTGTTGACAAGGCTAGTGGTGTTATGGGGATAAAGCAGATGCTTGAGGTAGGTGATAAGGGGAAACATGTATCTGATGTATGATGTCTATGGTGGAGGGTGTAGCATAAGATGTTGTCCACATTAGTGTGAGAGATGATGCCACTAACTTTAAGAGGTTATTAATATAAGGATGAAGTTGGGATGGTTTGATGTATGGACAAGAATGCCTATTTAAGAGCAAGGAGAGAAAAAATGAGACTTATTGGAAATAGATTATTTACAAAAAAGAAATTATTTCTTCAAAAAAACTTGCCAAGGGATATAAATTCTATCAATTGGTGCATGTAGGCAATGAAAACATTGGTGCATACTACTATATCTAAGGAAAATGTAAAGTTAGGAATGAGGTTTGAATTTTTTATAGAGCAAGGACAAAGCCAAGCATAAGAGGCACAATAAATTACCCTTAAGCATTTATGATCTGGTTGGTGCCCATGAGCTTTTATAAGGGACTGAGGTGGCGAAGGATTGCTAGCGTTGATGAAAACAAAATGTTGTGGAGATTTCAACATCCCTAATTTTTTTGAGGTAGGGAAGCATGCTGTAGAAGAGCCATTGAAGCTTTAATAATACGATGATGTTTTCTTTTTACAAACCCTTTAAAATTCTGTTATGAAGTATAAGGGTAAGAAATATGATGGACGATGCTTTAAGAGTCAAGGTGGCAATGATTAGTTGTAATAATCTTATTTTTATAAATTTTAAGTGTGATAAATCATGAAACTGATCTAATATAATTATGATTATGCATGTATTGATGTTGTAAAATCAGATTCTTCAAATATAATATTTGAACATAATAAATTATTAAAGAAGAATCTTAGTGAAGTAATGTCATACTTCCAAACTTAATGAATTATTTATTTGAGTATATCAATTAAAAGAACCCTTTGAGTCAAATCTAATGATATTGATTTTAATACTTTTGGAGATATAAATAATTAATTTAAAATTTTTAAAGGATTGGGATATAAATGAATTTTTAGGATTTTGTTTGGGATAGGATTATAAAGGTTATAAAAGAGGTGGATTTAAATTTCCCTAAACCAACTTCTGCATCGCCAATTTTTGCTCATAAAATGTGATTAAGTTAATCTTTTGGTCTTTTTGCATGCATGCAGCTATCTTCATATGAAGCTTGGGTTTTCTTTAATGTCCATAAGTTGGGTCAGATAGCTGAGAGAGGTGCTTTCATGTCATCTAGATCCATCAAGAGGAAGGAGATAAGCTTATGGGGTGGTCGTTATTGGAGAGGTATGATCTCCATTTTATTTGTTACATTTTGTTATGATCTCTATTTCATTTTCAAGAAGAGCTTAGTTTTGTTAAAATGAGAGGAGGATGATGTGATGTCATGATAGGAAAGAGAAAAGGATAGCAAGAATCAAGGAGGGACATGGTTTCATCATATAAATAGGAAGGAAGACATCAAAATGAGGAGAAAGAGAGAGGAACTATGACAATTTAATTTCATTGAAAGATTTGTCATAGCAAACGCATTAACTCGCAAGGTCTAGTTAGCACACACATATGCAAGAATGTGTGCAAGAAACACTCAAGGGAGCCACCCATGGTTCATCACTTGTGGGTTTGATTAAACCATCAACTAACTAGTTTAGGAATTGGATTGGTCAATAAATTGGTTTTTGTTAGTATAAGAGAGAAAAAGAGAGAGAATAGAAACTAGATAGGGAAAATATTAGAAAAATTAAATAAAAGATAAATAAAAATAGATAAAAATTTTAATAAAACTATAATATAATAAAAATGATAAAAAAAAATAAAAAAAATATGATGAAAGAATGAAAATTATGAAAGAGTTATGTTGGAGAAGTAGGGAATGTTTACGAAACACCTGTGAAAAGGAATATTAGGGTGATAATGCTACAAATTAGCATGAGATCAATTATATTTGAATAAAGAAATATTATGCATTTCATAAATAAAGAATTATAATAATATGTTTGTATGCATGACATTATAGGGAACCAAGAAGATATGAACATTAGACCAAATAACTTCCTCTTAGATTCTAATAGATAATCTTAGTAATTACAATATAAATATAATAATAATATATTTATAATTTTAAATGATTGTTATTATAATGAATTTATTTGTTTCTTGTAATATAACATGATTATTTGGTATATTATTTACATGTTATTTATTCATGGCATTATAAACTTAGTTGATTTACTTGAAAATAATGATATTGTCATATATATAGTTACATAATAAGACAATTATATATATATATATATATATATATATATATTAAATGAATAAAAAAATCATTTAGGATTTTATAACTAGCATGCCTATTTAGAATGATTAGTGTTTGATGATGATATTATCCTTATTAATTTTAGTTATATGTGTCATTGCCCATATATATGATATATGGTAAAAATTGCCAATCTATATCATGTGATACAAGGAAAGGTTTAGCTATCTACATGACATAAGATTAGGTTTTCCCATATAGATAATATAGGATAAGGATTTCCCATACTTATCATATAGGGCAAGGAGTTTTCATTCATATGACATAAGACCAGTATGAGATAGGGAGAGGAGACCCTTATGAGTATAATGACTTATGATACTTATTATAAAGGGTAATAATTTTGTAATTAAAATTTAGGCTATTTAAATATAATACATAGGAATTAAATGAAATAAAAAATAATAAAATTTCTTTATATCTTTTTGTTTCATTATGGTTGTTATATTATTTGAGCACTTGTGATTTATTCTATTGTCCCATTGTTTTGACTTATGGTGTTATCATTTCAACACTATTTCATTCGATTATGACATGTTTATATTTTGTTATCTTATTAGCTTATTTATTAAGTTTTTTATAGTCTTAGTAGTATTTATGTCATGAGTAATACATTCACTATATAAAGAGATACGAATTATCATGATATGGAGGAGAACTCTTCACCTAAGATATGATAATGTAATATACTAAGCAAAGTTTTGTTATGTTAGTTATCAATATTTTGTTTTATATACCTAGATTGTATCTCGTGTGAGATCCATTCTCATTTATAGTTCTTTTTAGAATTTTATGTTTATTTTAATGTATTTATTGACGTTATTTAATTAGTAGATTTGGATTTTATCTCATTATTAACCCCTTATCTTTGATTTTGTATTTTTATTTGTCATTTCATTTACATTTTAATTCTATTTTATCTAAATTATTTAGGATATGGTTAAGTGGGATATTGACATTTGTGTTCCCATGTAATAGAACTTGCTTAGGGACACAATTCTTCAAAAAACATTTATATGGCTGAAATTCAAAGAAAGCATTATTATCACAAAGCAATTGATGAATAGATAGAAGATTTTTCGTAATAAAAGAAACATGAAAAATTTGTTCATGTATAGAGGATGAGAAAGAGAAGATAAGTGTTTATTCTCAAGATATGTAATACAAAAACTTACATCATTATCTATATGAAAATTTTTAGAGCTAGAATAAAATATTGGATTTTGAGTAGTTTGTAGTTCAAAATAAAATGGTGAGAGCCTCTAGTAAAAAGATATTGGTGTAATCAAAATGGCCTTTTGAGGGATATCATAAAACATTATGAAAGGTGCATGCATAAGATGTATAAGAAGATGAACATATTGAAGATGTTGGACGTGGTGAGACCTTCAATGAAGTGTTGATCAAGATATTTATAGCATGCATGAGCATAATGTCTAGAAAGGAGACATATTTAACACAACGTTGACTATGAGCACATCTTAGATGACATCATCCATGTTTACTACATTCCTCATGTTTACCATAGTTAGGTAATAAGAAACCTTGTATAATAGTGTTAACAAATGGAAATGTTGTCTTTATCAATTGTGTAGGTTTGAATTTATGTTGACATTCATGAAGGGATAATAGGCCATGCACCTCATCAAGAGTAAAATCATCAACTTTGGTTGCAATTATTAAAAGCATAGTATCAAAAGTAGAATTAAGTTCTACAAGAACATGCATGAAAATACATGGATTAGACATTAAGGGTCCAATGGAAGCAAGTTTGTTAACTATAGTTTTAATCTATTGTACATAGTCATCAATAAAGCTCTATCTTTATTTCACCATTTGTAGTTGGAATTTCAATTAAAAGAACTCATTCTTGAGAATGTGAGTAAAAAGTTTTAAGCAAGTGATTTCCACACCTCATGAAAGATATTAAGATTTGCAACTAGCGAAAGAGTAGACTAAGCAAGGGTTGAGATGATCCAAGTGAGAACTAATTGATCATATTAAACCTGGTGTAGAAGGGATCCATTTTAGGTGGACAAGTTTTAGTGCTATTAACCAACCTAAGAAGGTCATGGAGTCATAGTCGAGGGCAAAGTTTTTTCTTCGAAAATAGTTTGTTAGCTTTGATAAATGTTAATGGTAAAAAGTATATTATGCTAGATGGTAGATGTGTGAGGGTTGATAATTAAAGAAGAACAATAGGAATGTTTGAAGATAAGAAAGTTATTTTAGGGATAGTGAAATACGATGGATAATTTGTAGCTTACAATAGATCTGAGAATGATAAGCAATGGCTTGACTTACAAATAAAGACTCTTACCTACTTAATGAGGATAAAGCTTATTAGAACTCTTTTGGCTTAGATACCATTTTGGAAGGAGAAAGAATAAGAGAGAGTGAGGGAGACAGAATATTGAGGAAAGTAGAAATATTAGATTTATGTTCTATTGTTATGTACAAATATGCTTTGACCCTATTTATAAAGAGGATCTATGATTTATATAAAAAGCTTCAACATATATCAAAATATTCAAATATTCTTAATTATAATGAACTAATAAGGTAAGAGATTATGTGATTAATAGTAAAGGCTAATATGATAGGTGATTATCTAATTGAATTATCATTGAGCTAATATGGTAGGAGATTATGTCATTAGTAGATAAGGGCTAAAGAGGTAAGAAATTATTTGATTCATAGCAAAGGCTTATAAGGTAGGTTATTTGATTGTATTAACATGTGGCACCTCTTTTGAAATAATCTCTTGCTCACCCTCCCTCTTATTAGAACATTCAACTTTGCTAAGTGATACTTAGATGTCACATTTCTTGACCAATTGTTGGTGGGCAGGATTTGGGTGAAGTAGATATAAAGAAAAATAATACTGATTAGAGGAAGAAAATGATGATGATAATGTCTATGGTTGGTGTGATGGCTTCTACCAAGGTCACAAAATCCAAGAGGTTTGAACTTTGTTGATTGTGACAACCACAAGAGTAAGTATGATGGAGATAATGGGAACAAGACAATGTTATCAAAGGTTATGGGAGAGGAGTTACACCCTCATTTTGGCTACCTTAAATCAAACACTAAATAATCCTTCCCCATTTATTTGGTGAATTAAGTACTTTAATTTGAGTTAGAATGGATTACTGATAATGCATTGATTGGTGATTAAATTCTTCTATTCACCTTGCATGACTATAACCTTTCCCAACAACCATGAGATCACATTACAATTTGCATTAAATACCTTGAATTTAAGAAATTCAAGGTGGTAGTATGTCTTAGGAATGCTAGAATTTAAATTTCTTTGAATTTATGCAATTAAGAGAATTTGCGTTACTTGAAATACAAAATGTGTATTGCGTGGATGGTCATAAGGAAGGTTGTAACCATATACTAAGGACATGAGGCAATTTTTCCAAGTGGTAATGAGTGGAAAACCATGAAAATCTTCATATGAATTAATCTTAGGTGTGTGTTTGCATGAGGATTTAATACTAGCCAAATTTCATGAGGTGACTTATTGGTTAGAACCTTAAGTGATCATATAAGGTCTCATGGAAATTTTGGCTAGATTTTTACATACTTGAGCCGTGTGAAGAATTAAGAAGATCCAAACCAAGAGGATCTAAGGTAAGGAGGCAAGTAGTGAGCTAGTAAAAAAGAAGGGAAATCACAAGCTTGAAGGAAGAAAAAGCAGGCTCCCTTTGGAGTAGTCCTTTAGATTGATTAAAGGTGGGATAAACTTCAAAATAATCCATTTAAATCAAGAAATATTCTAGGTTAAAATGGGGCATTTTATTAAACTTGTATGTGACATTATGTGTAGCCATGATCATTATTTCTTATGCTTGATTCCTTCTTATGAGATCCAACCTAAGCAAATTTGATGTTAAAATTGAGATATGATGATTATCATACTTGTCAAAAATCATGTACAAAATATTTTTCTTATATTCTTTAATTGAAGATTTAATTATAATCTAATAGATGATAACCATGATGTCTTGCTCGAGCCATGATGTTAAGGTTCTAATGATTGAATGCATGCTTAAGTTAAGATTCAACGTGATCTCATGATATTATATGAAACTTATGAAAAACACTTGGTTAATGCTATGTATTTATCATACCCGAGACCTATATCAATTGATATATTTATTTTCATACAAGCTTACTAATTTAGATTATATGGTACTCAAGATATTGTTGAATAATCCATGATAAGAGAAGGCCATGATCTTGATCCACTTTATGTTATGGACATTCTTCAAAATCAAGATATGTTGTAGTTTATATTTTTAATTTGAAAAGGAAGAAATCAAGAAGCCATGACTATGTTATAATCTTGCACAAAATGGATAATTCATTATATGTTATGATGCTTAAAACTCATGTTTAAGATTGGATGATTTAAGTTTATTTTATAGAGAATTCATGATTTCATAGAATACTATCAGGATTTAGATTTCTATGATTTAATCAATGTTAAGATGATTCCTTGGAGGTTATTATGATAACATGAAATTATTTCCACATGGAGAAAATTGAATCGATCAAACAATACTATAGATGGATGCTAAACCATGATTGAACCATGTTATTATGTTAAAAAGTTTATTTTGATGACTAACAATAACTTCTATATTAAGCAATGACATGATGAATTCATATCATTGATAAACCTAGAATGCTAAGAAAAATATAGCCTTTATCCTTATGTGAATAGATTCCAAGATTGGGTCATGAACATTTATGAAGGAATTTACATTTGTAACCAAATGTAGCAATGTTTCTTTTGTCCAACATTTGTGTAATGCTTATGGTATGTCCATATAATAGGGTTACATTACTTGGTTAAGGCCATACAAGTCATGATTAAGACCTTAAGAGGATCTAGATAGCTTTGATAATGCTTAGAGCTCATAATTTCTAGGTAAGAAGCTTGAGAGGCTTCGTTTGGAGAAGAAGATGGATTAACTAAAGGTCTTTGTTATGTTAGAAAGACTTCTTAGGAGTTGTCTATGAATGAGTGGGATTGGGTTTTGCTTTTTAGCAAGATTATAATTTCCATATATATCTAAGGAAGATTGAATGATATTTTAGGCAAGTGTGATTTAGGGTTAGTAGATGATATTTAGGCTAAGCATGATTATAGTAGAAGATAATAATCTTAGCTTTGCTTGATTGGATTTAATGAAGATGATCTTATATTACATGATTAAACTTGGAGGATAAGAAATTGAAACACTAATAATTTCTAAGGATAAGGAATTTTAAACCTAACACTGGGTGTGACAATCTAGTCTCTATATGCTTGATCTAAGAAGATTTAATTCTATTAGATGGTGGAGCAAGTTCAAATAAAGTGATACATTAACCTTAATAAGGTATGGAAATATGTTATGACTTTTGGAGGACTCCTAGAACTTAGTCATTAAGGTAAATGTGGAAATCCTTGGGTAAAACTTTGACTTACGTTAGAGCTACTTCTAAATCAAACCCAATAGTGATCATTCGTGGCCATGAAGGGCTTGTTACCTTATGTTATGCTTTGGGATTGAGTGGTAGTGAAGGACTTTGGATGCATTAAGAGACCTTTGAAAGGACATTCAATGTCTTCTAGGGCAAGAAGAGCTCTTAGGTTCATTGTGGAGAGGCTTAGGAGGTTGAGTATGGTCTTGTTATGTCTTAGTAAAAGAATATGGGTTTGGTTAAGTCATAAGAGGTAAGAAGTTATGGTTAATTCTTAGACCCAATTAAGTTGTGGTCAGGACTAAAGGTAAATATAATAATCTTTAGAAATATATTCAATGCTTTATTTTAGAGATTTGTAAGCTAAAATTTAAATATAAATACATTTCGGGTTAAAATTTAAACCTTGTTAATGTCATTAATTATCCTAAAAAAGAGAGATCCATGTTAAGGAACCTAGTGCGTAAATAATGGAATAGAATGTTAATAAGGATTGTGATCTTATGATGATTTGGTCATGTAAGTTAGCCTTAGTCTAAGCTTAGACACTAGGTTTTGGTTTCTAGTATGAGGAAACCCCAAAGATAGGATTTGGGATTGAATCAAGGATATAAACACTCGTGAGTTTGTGCATACTTTGTTAAGGCCTTGGTTTAGTGAAGCTCTTGGTTAAATACTTAGATGAAGGTTAAAGAGCTCAATTATTGCTTAAGTGAGAGATGTTAAGCTTTATCAAGGGGTTAGATGTTCTTATGATGTTGGTTAAACCCTAGGAATGACTTAATTATTTAAGTAAGAATATTGAGTGATCCTATTTAGTCTCTTTGATTATAGGTTGACACCTTAGTTTAACTAGTAAATGAGTGTTGCTAAGAAAAAACCTTCAGATAAGGACAATGGCTTTGGTTTAGTTGAGGGGAATGCAAGTCACTAGGGAAGCTCATGTGAACCTAGAGTTAGACCATTTATATAATTGAAAATGTGCTTAAGGTTAAATCCAAAGGTATAGACTTGAGCGAGAAGTCAAGGGAAAGTAATTAAATAAGATAATTTTAAAGAGGATCCCAAATAAGGATAAGGCACATGTTAAGGACAAAGACTAATAATTAATTATCCAAATAGTTAGATTAGAGTTTTGAAGGAACTCTAAAGTTCCTAAGATAATAAATATAGTACTATAAATAAGTTAGAGTTTAGGAAAAACCTGAGATACTCTTAAGGTTGGAAATAACCCTAAGGTACCACAAATAATTATTAGTAAACCTAAATATTTGATTACAATTTAGAAAGAAACCCTAGAATGCCAAGATAAATTATTAAGGTGAGGAAGGAAATCTTGGAAGACTTAGTTAATGGAATTAGAGTTTAAGGAAATGTAACATCCAAAAAGTTGGACCAAGAAATTTTAAAAAATCGTAATCATATAACATTGAAACAAATATTTTAGAGAATGATTAATAATCTTAAGAAAAGAGGACTTGTAAAATAATGATTTTGATCTAAATATAATTCTAGAATTTGTATAAATTTTGTTATAAATTTTTAAGGTTACTTTAAGATTTTAAGTATTCATTCAATATAATATCAAAGGATCATATCATATAATCGAACAAAAGAATAAGTAAGGTGAACATATTTGTTATATAAGAATGCCTTATAAATACAATTAAGTTAATTTATTTGTCCAATAATTGATTGTATAATGTGATCATGGAGTATCATATGATACAGTAGGGTAAGAGAGAGAATGAACATGAGATTAGTGTGCACATGCATAAAAATAAGTTGAGAATCATACAAGTTAACCATGGCATCATATTAGGCCATTAATACAAAAAAATAAATAATCAATAGATAATACAATATCATATATTATAAAGAACATGGACATATGGAGTATAGAGCATAATGCTTAGTAGTATAACTATAACAAAACAAATGTATTAGTATAACAATGCATAAAGACTAATCCATTAAGGTATTAAATTTATATTATGACAAATGAATATCATACTATTTAATTATGTGATGAGAAAATGAATAAAAGATAATCATGCAAAATGATGTGTTTATCATATTAGTATAATTAAGACATAAAATCATAGACAAGATAGTATAACAATGAGATTATAATAATATAATAAGAAGAAATAAATGTAGATTTAGGAATGATTGAAAGACATGTAATAAGAGTCTGGTTTTTGCTCTTATATGATTAGTTGAAAGTAGACATAACTTAAAACATAAAATGACAAGTGCTTAATAGAACTAAAACAAGCGCAAGTTTATTCAATGAAAAACTTTTGTAAATAAAAAGTTAGAAGGTGAAAAGATATTCAAAAGAAGAGATGTAATTGTTAGAGACATTTGAAAAGTTGAGCATGTGAAAAGTTGTGAGGACAAGTACAAATAAGGTGCTAGATATGACTTAGTTTCATATGACGAATTTCAAAAGTGTGGCATTGACCATAGTCAGTAAAGGAAAGAGGAGAGCAATTAAAAGTGTTAAGTGATTTAAAAAGGTGGTGTATACAAGAAAAAGAAAAATTAAAGGGAAAAGCTCTTGGGTGTTATAGTAATCGAGACTTGGAGCAAAGATCTAAGCCTTGGTGAGACAATTACATAAGTCTAAAAGGTAATCAAGTCTTGTACTTGATATATATGATTTGATATAATATTTAATGCTAGGTTAGAAGTCTTAAATGTAATATCAAAATATTATATTTGGAGATATTTATTATTATTATTATAATAATATATTGTTATGCATTATTTGTTACATATGAATAAGAGATGAAACTTGAAAGATGGTTTTTAGAAGAAAACTTGTTATTTAGAATAATTTTTACTTGAAATATTTTGTTATTTGAAATAACACCTCTAGAAGTTGGACCATAATTTAAAATAATATTTCTCTAATAGTGTTACTAAGAAAATGTTAATAAATCCTAATAAAATGTTTTAGATGCACAAATTAGAAAGGGATTAAAAGAAATTAATATAATTTCTTAAAAGAAAATTAGGTTTCAAATACATCCAAAAAAGAAATAATAATAAGTCTTTTATTGATTTATATTATTATAGATATAGACCATACATGTGGTTATCTAAGAATATCTTTTTTATTTTATGTAACACACTTTGTTATTGAGCCAATATTGATAGTCTCATGCCTATTTGACATAGTACTTTTAAGTCAAAAGATGACACTTTATGAAGTTACCTTAATAGAGTGACAGCTAACACATGATGATTTAGAAGAGGCTATAATTATTATTAGATGTGTAATTATTTATGTATATTTTATTTTAGAAAAACTTTCATATAAATAATTTTAAATATTGTAATATATGTACATGTGTTTTTAAAGACAAATGTGAAACCTTTATGCTTCTATTACTTGATTTTAAAAGAATAAAGCTTTGCTTCTATTATAGTATTTATAAAACGAAGTATGATTTTATATATTTTCAAAATATTAAGAAAAAAGAGAAAAAAATAGATATCATAATACTAAAATCTAATAATAATGGTGAGGGGTTACCACATGAGTAGTATCAAAATAGTTAAAATCCTAACGATAATTGGCATAAACATTATGTGTAAAACTAATGAAAAAGGGTAAAGGATGATAAGTTATAACCTAGGTGTGAAACTAAAAAAGAAATAAAAACCAAGGTGTTGAGCATGGGCAGACCTTTTAGAGGGGAAAATACCAAGGTTGTACATTTTTATGACTATGTTTGATGCATTTTTTTATCTTTGAAAAGCAATACAAGATAATTTAAAAGCTAAAGAAAAAACTAGTAAGTTTTGGATAGAAGATTGCATAGTATAATTTAAAGATCATATAATGTGATATACATGAAACAAAGAGTAGAAAAATAGAATAAAAAGAATTATATCATATGTATCATGAATCATATAATATGATAACAGGACCAACAAAGTAATTAAGAAAATTAGACAAGACAACACCATAGCATCACACAATTTGATATTATGAGCAGGAATATCATACAAACAGATAGAATAATATGACCAGAAGGGGAGATCTAGAACATATGAAAAATAAAATGTCGTATAATATGATGTATAGAAACATACAACATGATAAGATGAGTAGAAAATTTGTTAGGTTAATAGATATTTATCATACGGTATAATGCCACATTAATATCTAGTATGATATTATGAGAAGAGAAAAAAAATTATAGGTAAAAATATCAAATATAATGATCATATAAGTTTGAATTAGACCATCATAGAGTATGAACATATGAGTGAGCTAATGTAAAAGGAAATTATACCAACTAATTATGTAGTATAAGAGGAGAAAAAGAATAAAAATAATATACAATATAATATATAAAATTATATAGTATGATGAGAAGAATCATATAGACTATCATCTGGTAATTGTTGAAGAAAAGACAAAAATGTGTATGCCAAATAAATTCATAAATTATGACTTAGATAACCATTACATTATGTTGACTTAAGTGAGTATAAGTTGGATCAGATCAATAATGTGGAGAAATGATTATGTGGGATCATACAGTACAAAAATAGTAATATACTAACATGATTAGTAAATAAGAAAGATGAAAAGGTTAGATACGATGAAAAAATCCTTCAAACAAATGAAAACATTAATATATCATATAGTATGTAGAAAAGAACAATATAATATGATTTGAGTTTGAAAAAACAAAAAAAAATTGAGTAATGGAGTGGAATAAGGATGAACTATGGAAATGCTTGTTTCATCTTTTATGATACAATTTATAAAGATGCTTATGATTATAAAGTGATGAATAAGTTAATAAACAAGAATGTTTTGTTGAATGTTTCAAATTTTATATGTTACAAATCCTATGAAGTTTTGAAAATACTATCTTGTGGAGTGTTTGATCATGTAGAAAATAGCATAAAAAATCAAAATATGTATGTGAAAGAAGTGAATAACTTAAAAATGATTAAAGAGTTATACCATCTCAAAGTGAAAGAGATCAAGAATAAAGAATGAAATTATTAAAGCATGATTTGTTAAGTAAAGATGAAAGTGTTCAAGTTATAATCAAGCAAATTTGTTAGTTGAACAATTCATGAAACTAAAACCACCACTATTACAGAGCAATGTGAATCTATTCCAAGCAAAAGATTGGTTCGAAAGGATCAAAACGTTATTTTTATAGTATGATATGCAATGATCAAATAAGAGTTTTACTATCAGCACTTGTACTTAATGACGTTGCTACACTTTGGTTAAGGGGACAATAGAGATTATAACTTGGTGATAGAGCAAATTCTAAAATAACATGGGAACAATTTCAACAAGCCTTTTAGAATGCTATATTGTCGAATCTTCTAAGAGGAAAATGCTAAATGACTTAGCTAAAACTAAATAAACTTAAACAACAAATAAATACCAGAAGACATTCATAAGATTAGCAAGGTATATCCTAGAGTTGGTAGCAACAAAAAAGCGATGTTAGCTTTTTAAGTGAGGATTGAAACTTAATAAAAGGAATAATTTGGCATTCTTAGTTCAAGCTACCAAAAAGACAAAATAAGACCTTTCTATTATCATAATGAAAAGAGAGACATATAAGAGAAACAAGAATTTCTCTTCACAAGAGGGAAAGAAAGTTGTGAAGATAGAGACACAAATGTTAAATAATGAACTACAGAACGCATTTCCCTATCTAATGTACAGAAACCTTCATAGAAATGAAGGATGAAGCAAAAATGATAAATGCTATAATTGTAGAAAAAAAGGACACTATGTTTGGTGCTATTCACAAGATCAAAACAAATTAAAAGAACTATTTATAGGAACAAATAAAAATATGAAGTACAAAAGTGGAACTCTAGTTCAACTTTCAAAAATTGCTTAAGCTTTGTGCATGCTTTACTCTAAAAAGAAGCTCTATCATCCTTGACAAAAATATATGATATATTTTAAAACAAATTGAACTTAAAAGATCAATTAATGTATAAAAGAAATATCCTATGGAATGAATGAAATTTTTAGTTAAGGATGAGATATGTGTGAAGAATTTTTAATCTTGTGAATGAAACACAAGTTTTTGAATAATAAAGCTCAATTTTATAGAAGTAAGGAATAATTGATCCAAATTTCAAGGATGAACTTTTTATAAGGAGGGATTCATAATAACTTCTCAAAAGAAAGAGTAAAAAATTTTAATAAATTTCAACCATAAGATGAAAAGAATAATAATTGAGAATTCTTAATGATCTTAAGTAGAGAGGTAAAAAATGATTTAGATCAAAATAATTTTTTGTGATTTTTATAAATTTCTTTTGAAAGTTTTTAAGGATGTTTCAGATTTTTAAGTTTCGTATAATATAATAACATAGGATTGTATGATACCAATGAGTGAGAAAATCAATCAGGTTGACATATTAGATATATGAGAATGTGTTATACATGTTCGAGTACTATAGAGCATGGTCAGCTATAGATCAAAGCAGTTGATCATAGTACAATCATGGAGTATCGTGTGGAAGATTTGGTAAGAGAGAGAATAGATATGGGACAAGTTTAATGCATATAGAAGTAGGCCAATGATCTTATAAGATGATCATGATGTCATACTAAGTTGTTAACAAACAAGAAAAAAAAATCAGTAGACCATGTAGTATCATATACTACAAAGGACATGAATGTACAAGTATGATAAAGTGGAGCCTAACACTAAGTAGTACAAGTATGATAAGATAAACATATCATTTCGATAATGTACATAAAGAGATCTATAAAGGAATCAAATATGATACGAGAGAGGGATATTATAATGTACAATTACATTATGATCAAATGAAGTGGGCTATGTTTGAAAGCATTTGTGAAAAGATATTCAAAATGATTATACACTACGATAAGCTTATCATATTAGTATAAGACATGTCTATGATAGAGCATGGATTGTAGTCAGTTATGGGCTTCAAGGATTTATTGTTTAATATGACAACAAGATTATAATTTTACAATAATAGGAAATGAATGTAGATTTATATAAATTGAAAATAACTTAAAACATTAAAAGAAAAATGAACTATAAAAGTAACATGAGGTGAGTTTAATTAATAGAAAGCCATTATAAATGAAAGGTTAGAAGGTTAAAAGGTATTCAAATAAAGGGACACAACTATTAAAGGTATTTGTAGAGCCAAGCATATGCGAAATAATGAGAATAAGTATAAATAACGTTATGACCATGACATGGAGGGTTGTTTAGGTGAATTTAGGAGGTACTACACTTGGCCATAGTAAAGAGAGGAGAAAAGATAACAAGTGAAGGTGTTCTAAGAGATTTGAATAGAAGTTACGCAAGTGGTGAAGTTAAAACTAAGGGGAACAACTATTTAAGAGTGTTGCCAACAAAATGTCATAGAAAATCAAAACTAAATGTTTCAAATTCATTAAAAGAAAAAGATATTAAAATAAATTTACATGATTTATTAAAGAAAAAATTCAGTTTTAAAAAAATCTAAACAAAAAGAAATATAACTTTTTTTTTGTTAATTTATATTATTATTGATGTAGGCCATACATCTGGTTACCAAAGAATATTTTATATTATGTTACATACTTTTGCCACTATGTTTGTATTGATTGGCTTATGCCTATTTGGCTTAACACTTTCCAGTTAAAGAATGAAAGTTAAAGGGCTTTTTAAACAGAGTGAGTTAACACATGTGATTTTATGTTTTTTTGTCCCAAAAAGTGTATGTAAAGGAGTTATTACCCTTAATATTGCATATAAAAATGTGAAAAAAGTGATTCTTTCCCTTAGTTCTAAAAGATAATTAAGCTACTTGATTTCAAAATGTTAAAGGTTTATTTTTGCCATTGTTTTTACAAAAAAGGATTGATTCTTATTTTTTTAAATATTAAAAAATAAGAGAGAAATAATTACCATGATACCAAAATTTGGTAATGATAATGAACATTTGCCACACAACTATTATAACTAACTCATGAAATAATAAAATCTCTCAATAGTCATAGTTTTTTTATTGAGGATTAGATGACTCAAATTTATAAAAATTAAATAAATATGTTATGATAAAAGCTCTCTCTTAAAATAGGAATCTTAGATTTTCTCTTTTTCTACTATAGCTCCTTAGTATTATGTGCTTTAATAATTGTCCTATAAAACACTTGCTGTTTGTATACTTTTTGATTAATTGAATCTTTTTTGGTTTATTCAACATATTTATGATAGTTTATGATTCATGTAATCATCTACTAATACTTATCCTACATCAAGTTCCTTTTGTCTAGAAAAACTCAACTCTACAAAGTTGAAGTCCAAGTAGTCTTCACGTAAGTTAAGGGTTAATCTTTATAAATCATTAACTCTTGTCAATATGTCCTCTAATGGTCATTCATCTTTCCATCTAACTAGAAATCTGTGTGAAACACTATCACCCAAACAAATCTCATTAGTAAAAATATATTCAATGTCAAAGAATTTTGAAACCAAATCTTAAGTCATTTGGATAATTTTTGAGTCACCTACATTAGAGTTAGCTTACAAGGATGTAAGTATTATTAATAGTTTTCTTTAAAATTTTTAAATACAATAAGCTCTCATATATAATTTCATGTATTTGGTGAATGTTAACCTCTCAAGTTGATTTCACACTAAACATACTTTCTTTAAATTCTTTGAGTCCTACTTTGGTTCATCATTTTAGAATACCATAAATAACTAGACACTATTTTCTACTTAACATTATCATTGAAAGTTTTAAAATCATATGCAAATGAAAATGCAAAATAAATAAAGATGATATGACTCATTGATTAAGTCAACAAGTTCATTAGGTTTCATGCAATAGAAATTTTGAAAGTCAGATAATTTCATAATATTAAATATTATATTATTATTAGTAAATTCTACATAGTAAAAATAAATCATAATTATTAATTTTTTAACCAATTCAAATTCCTAATAAATTTCTTAGGGTTTTGTCTTTTATTTCAATTTTACCTTCAATGTATTAATCAAATGCATATGAGAATTTAAGTACATACTATTATACAATACATGTAGTTATTTCTATAAAGGATAATTTATTAATATGATAAAAGTATACTTACGATCATATTTGTAGATTGTGGGGCCTCTTGTTGAGTAATAATATAAACGTCAGCTAACCAGCGTGACCTATCTACCAATAGTATGACACAAACTCAATAGGTAAGAAGTTATCTCTAATGTTGTATGTGGACACTCTTGAACCATATTTCCTAGCTCTCCATAATATAAGAATTTAGGATGACCATCTTTTCTAGCCCAATAGATTCCATGATCTAACTTACCACATTTTGGGCATGTAGATATTCCTCTACTCAATCTTATGTCCAACTTATTGCTATCAGAATTAAAGTCCTACAACCATGACTATCCCCACTAAAATATCTTCCTTTCCTAACTTTTTTGAAGATATGTTTAAAGGGTTTAAAACTTTTTCCTACCATTACTGCATTGTGAGTTTCAAATATTTTCAATTCTAACTCCACTAACTAGGCGTGCTCTATGAGATCACCAAAATTAGTGGTCTTGTATGAAATTTGAATAGCTCTAATATATTTCTTTTATCTATAATAGAATACAAAATAACTTTGATCCTCTATGTTTATCATGCATGGGTCATAGAAAGCTATAAAACAAAAAAATTTGCTTGTAGTCTATTACTAACATTTCTCCTTATTCTAAAATTATTAGTTCTTTCCTCATCTTATCTTTAATGATGGTGGAAAAAACCATTTGACAAACTCTTCAAAACATTTTCTTAGAAAATTTTCCTTACTAGCTGGCCACTAAACCAAACACATTAACAAGCCTCAAAGCACACAAAAAGTAACTTGTCAAACAACATTACTATAAGTGGTATTTTTGACATTTCAAGATAATCGATTCCCTAAACATTTTGTTCGAACGAGCTGATCCAATTCTTTACTTTGAAATGATCTATCTCACTAGCAAAATAGGAAAATTACATTTATAAAATTGTTTTATCAACTTATTAACCTGACACCTTTTCTTATAACTCTTTATTAGACTAAGAGGATTGCATTCTAGTTCATCCTTTTTTGTTTCAGCATTAGTTTATGATTCGACTCTTCTTGATTCCCTTGAGGTTCTTGTTCCCTAAACAAAGTGTTATTAGGCTATTGTCATATCTAAAATTCATGTTTTTAGAAGTAAGACAACATAATTACAAATACTTATACTTATGTCAATACTATTTTAGTATCTTAACAAAAAAATCTAGCTTTATTTTCTAAGCTTGGGCTTTGATACTATTTTATTGCACCCATTTTAACATAAATCAATATAAAAATAAGATAAAGTGATAAAAAATACTATAATAATCTTAAAGCATCAAGTTTAATACAATTGATAAAAATCGTATTACGTATTACATAGCTATTATGATATGAAAAGTTGAAAACTAAAACTAATACAATATCTAAAAAAATATACAACATATCTTCAAGTATATAAAATCTATTACACTCACATTCATAAATATAACATTTTCTCACCTAAGGGCCCTAAATTATCATCTAAGGATGCTTAGCTTGGTGAGAATCTACATCCTCACCTATAATTTATGTAGAGAATAAGCATAACATACTCAACAGAAAAACTTCTAGCACCCAATGAAGAAGTATAAAAGAGTAATAATATAAATAAGAAATAAGATGAAGTAATATATATAATAATGTACTGTAATCTATAAAGAGTAATATAAAATTAATGCATCTATGTCCAAGTACATCCAACTCATATCGTTACATGCTCATCATATAATGCTAACATCACATAATATTCATAGTATGCTTAACCTTTTTTCTCTTCATAATCAATTTCATTTGTAATTTATAGTTTTCCTTTCCTCTTTAATATAATCAATCTTTGTTTAGACCTAGACTCTTTTTATGACCTATATCCAAGCTCTTAGGAGATCCCATATTATAACTCATCATCTCAAGCCTTGACACATTATGGACCCATCTCTTACCAGCCACAACACGAGGGAGTGAAGTATTTCATCATCCATAGCCATCACCCTTTAATGCAATTATCTTATGTTGATGAGAATGAGTTGCTTTCCCATCTCTAAGTGCTTAAGACTACTAAATGAAGTATCATTATTATTAATCATTGTCTCATATTGCCAACATCCATTAATGATTAGAAATGAGGTATTCTAACATGCCAATGGACCATCTTGAGTGCCCATGATAACAAGAAGTGAAGTATCCCATCATCACTAGTCAAGACCTCTAAGACATTATGGTCCCATTTCTAAGTACCATGACACCAAAAGTAAGACATATCAAGTTTTTTACCAAATAAGGTCATGTAGTAGAAATCTATTTCTCAATCTACGCTAAAATTCATTCCCTTGTTTCCTTTCTTTTTATTTCAATTTTTTATCTTATCATATGTTCTTATTTATAGATTCTTATATTTATACTTATAATGTTATGTAAGTATATATATATATATATATATATATATATATATATATATATATATATATATATATTCTATAGTCTTAATGTGGTATAATAAAACTAGAATATATGTAAGTAATATTATGTCATACAAAACCTCACATCATGATGCATTCTATAATAATAAACAAGGATTTTTAACAACCTATTTACATCATTATAATTTAGTTTACCTAATTGATAACTCAACGGTGTCTCTTTGAAAAGCTTTTCCTTTCCTTTCTTAGCACTCCTCATTTTTTGCACAATTCACATTATCTTTATTAATGATAAGTCAATTTATATTTTCAACTTATAATAAAATGAGTTCTAAAGCTATTCCAAACCATGCCTCAATAAACTACCCCTTTTGATATCCTTATTATCATATCACATAGTATGATCACCCTTATTATTCTGTATGATCTAGGTTTTATACTAGTAAAAAAACTAATTATACAAGTGATCTCTATTGAATATACCATGTAATAATCATAAATGATTAATATACCTTTTATACATGTATGATCCCTAATAAAACTTTACCATACTTGGCATTAGGCAAATGATACAAACTAAGTTTCTTGTCAATGGACCATACTAGTATAATACCTCATTTTTACTTATATGATATATAATTATTATTTGATCATAAAAGAGATCAAACAAATAATTTATATTAATAGGAATTACATAGCTTCTTGGATAGAATGATCACAAAATTCAGTAATACATAACTTATCCTACTACTTGATATGAATTACTAATATTATGCCTAGCGAATCAACATTTCACACTTAAGATGAAAGCTCTTTCTAGCCCCTTTACATCGATCAAACTAGATGATTAGAACATCTTTGTATGATTAATACAATTAGTAAATAACAACAACCTTTAACCACCACAACTTTCCAACCAACAAAGATCAGCTTTATTCAAAAAATATTCAATGGAGATCTTATCTTAATATGTCACTTTTGAGAAATTTAGTAAAAAAATGTTTTTTTATACTTTATAATAATCTTTTTGTGTTTCCCCAAAGAACCTCGTCAATTTTTTCCTTGAATCCAATTCCTTCTTTTTTGGCTCTTATATGTCCTCCATCATTTTTGTTCATGATTGTATTTGTAGATTAGAAGAACATTGAGTTACAAGATGTTATAGTAGTTTGTGAGTACCAAGATGTATTTTCTAATTAATTGCCTAGTCTTGCCCTTAAAAGAAAAATCAAGTTTGGAAATTGGTTAATACCAGGACTTGACTCAGGGTTCAAAGTGCCATACAGGATGACATTGACAAAATTAGAAGAAATAAAGATGCAACTTCAAGGATTATTGGATGGGGGCTTTATTTAGCCTAGTTTAACACTATAGGGAGCAGTGAGTTTGTTTGTTAAAAAGAGATATCATCATTTTAGGATGTGCATAGACTATGAAGAATTGAATAAATTGTTCATTATGAATAAATATCCCCTATTAAGAATTGATAATTTGTTTGACCAATTATAGTGTGCTATAGTATTCTCTAAGATTAACCTAAGATCAAATGACATCACTTTAATTTTGAGGAAGTTGATATCTCTTAAATTGCATTCAAAACTCATTCTTTGTATTATGAATTTTTGATGTTTCTTTTTGGCCCTACCAAAGCACCTGTATGCTTTATAGATTTAATGAGTAAGATTTTTGGAAACTTTTTGAATTAGTTTGTGATTTTTTATTGATAATATCCGAATATATTCTAAATCCACTAATCAACATCTACATTTAAATATGGTGCTATAGACATTAAGGAAGAAGTGGTTGTATGTTAACTTCTCTAAGTATAAATTCTGATTATCCCCAGTTGTCTTGTTAGGACATGTGGTTAATATTATAGAAATATTTAGATCTCTAGAAAATCTTTGAAATTATGGATTATCCTAGATGAACTTTGGTGTTAAAAATTCATAAGTTTTTGGCTTTAGTTGATTATTAAAACATATTTATGATGGAATTTTACCAGATTACATCCCCACTTATCAAATTGACACAAAAAGTAGTTTAATTTTGAGTAGGATGTAGATTTTAAGATAATCTCTGTAAAATTGAAAGAGTAATTAATGATAGCTCTAGCTCTTGTGTTATTAGAAGGACATGATATATATTATGTCTTTAGTGATGCTTCACTTAAGGGATTAGAATGTCTTTGGATGTAGAATGATAGAATAATTACTATGCCTCTAAGTAGCTAAAGTCCCATGAAACGAACTATCTTTTATAGGATTTAAAATTAGTTATTATAGTCTTTACATTAAAAATTTGGACCATTATCTATATAGAGTAAAATGTGAGGTATTTATAGACCCCAAAGTTTGAAATACCTTTTCACTCAAAAGAAATTAAACTTACGACAAAAATAATATGGCTTGAATTTTTAAAAGATTATTTCTTAATTATGAATTATTATGTAAGAAGAGCTAATGTGATTATAGATGAATTAAGTAGAAAGATATTCTCATGTTCCCTGATTGAGTAGTCAGAATAGAAATAGATTTTCTTTGAAATTGATTAACTATAATTGGAAGGAGCTATGTACAAAATTGTTGGGTTGTTATCTTGATTCTATTAGAGAAGACCGACAATAAGATGAGGAATATTAGTGGCTAATTAAAGAATTAAGGATGAATAAGAGTTTGATTTTACTCTAAATGAGTATGATGTGTTGAGATTTAAAGGACAGTTGTGAATACCTGCTTATCAGTAGCTTAGGTAATTGTTTTTTTAGGCTAATGACTCTAAGTACTCCATCCATTGTCCATGAAATAATAAAATGTATAATTATTTGAAACAAAATTATTAAAATGAATAAAAAGGGATATGATAGAGTGAATAAAAAGATGTCATGTTTTCCTACATATTAAGGGGGAGCAATAAAATGCAAATGGTTTATTGAAACCTTTACCTATTCTTGAGTGGAACTAGGAGTATAGGTGGAACTAGGAGTATATAGCTATAGATTTCATAGTTAGTTTTCCCATGACCCCAATAAGACATTATTTTACTTGGGTATTAGTTGATAGATTCACTAAGTCTATATAGTTCTTTGTTATAAGAAATAATTATTATGTAAAAACATTAGCTCTCTTATATGTGCAATAAATTATAAGATTACATTATATCCAAAGGAAGTAATGTGTATAAATATTCTGGGAATTAGTTGAGTTCTAGTATTGATTTTCACCTACAAATAGATGAATAGACTAAAGAGATAACTAAAACCCTTAAAATTTGATGTGACTTTGTGGGTTAGAGTTTAGGGATTATTGAGAATGCCACCTACCCTTAATAAATCTTAAATAAAATAATAGCATCCATGCTAGTATTGTAATTGCTCCATATGGATTTATATATAAAAGAGTGTTTTGCTCCATTGTGTTGGTTTGAAGGTAGAGAAAAATATTTTAGTGTTGATTTTGTGATGAGGCCATAGAAAAAATCAAAATATTAATGATGGGATTCAAGTTGCTCAAGATATATAAAAGAAATACTTTGATGACAAAAATAAGGATGTCAAATTTTAAGAAAGAGAGTATGTGTTCCTAAAAGAGAGTCTCCAAAAAAGGGTTATTATATTTGGTAGAGCAGAAAAACTATATCCAAATATATTTGGCATTTCTAAGTATTAGAAAGAGTTGGATCTATTGCTTATAAAGTATCACTACTACCATACATGTCTGGTGTGCATGATGTTGTCCACGTGTCATCATTAAGAAGATGTAGTCTTAATCCATGTTATGTAATTTAGTATGATTTTGTGGAAATCATGGTCCAACTTGACAATCATTAAGAGAAAACAATTAGAATCCTAGTAAAGAGAAAATAGATTCGAGGAATGAAGTTATTTTCATTGCAAATGTTCTTTAGAAGAGTTGAATATAAATAGAAGCAACCTGGGAAAGGTAAGAAGATATGACGTGATAATATCTAGAACAAATTTAAATTTTGGGATGAAATTTCTACATGGTAGGGGGATAGTAATAGCATATATAATTAATGTCAAATATTCTTCCAAAACATGTTTTACTTCATGGTTAAGTGTTCTACAAATTTGGAGCTCATGAACATTTTGACTAATGGGTGCCTCGATAAGCATGTTAAGATGATAATACTATCATGAAGGTCTCATTGTGAAAAATTTGTGGGCATGCAGTTTGCTTTTTTAATGATCATTTGAATATTTTGTAAACTTTAAGAGAGAAAAAAATGGAAAAGGGAAATATTATTCAAGAAAAATCTCTATGTAGTCCTTTGAGGAAAATCAATAAGGGAAGTAGAAGAAGATTTTGAGAAAAAGAAATAACTTCATCTCTCAAAAATCACAAATTAAGGAATGATCTCTCTTGAATCTTTGTGAATAAAGTTGACTTTTCTTGCTTAGAATGAAAGGAAATGAAACCATGTAGGTTTTGTTTGAAAACAATGGTAGTCAAGGGTTTTTGTTTCCAATTACATTAAGTGTACAAATATGATTGCTTCAGTTGTTTGGTGTGATCTATGTCAAGGGATTTGACCTGTGTAAAATGGTGGTTGGTTATGTGGCATACTTGTTTGACAATCATAACATATAGTACAATAAATTATGATTTTCTTAATCAAGAGATCACCCTGTCTAATTGAATACTTATATGGATTTTGTTAATACAACAACTAGATTATACTTTTACAAGAGGTTATTTATGTAATGCCTATTGGTATAAGTCATTTGTGTAATCCCTTGTATGGTCAAATAATAGTCATGGATCAAAAGAGTACAGAAGGAGTATTGGATGGAGATCAGGCATGTATGATCCATTTATCATATATTTAATAGAGATCACCCTTCAATTATCTAATCAGTGTAAAACCTTGATCTTGGGTGATTGTGTTGTACATGTGGTGATGGACATATTAAAATGGGTAGTTTGTTAAGGGATGCTTTGAAATAATTTTTGAAAGTGGTTTTTTATAAGTTAAAAATAAAAGCTAACTTGTTATTGATAATAGTCATGTGAATTATGTAGGAAATTAGAAGAGTTAATTAAGGAAAAGGGAAAGGTTTAGAAAATATGACTCATAGTTGTCACATAAGAAAATTAAATAGAAATGATATAATAAAGTTTTTAAAAATCCTTATTTGTTATTGTGAAATGCACATGAAGTGAGTATTTGTATGGCATATTATTACTTGTATATGTTCTTATTTCATTATAACACTTTGTGATTATTTTAAGTATATATGTGTGTGTGTGTGTGTGTATGAAAATTACTAATAGAATATATGATACGACAAAGGGAAAAACCAAAAAGAATTTATAGTTTAGATGGACAAAGATAATGCACCTAGAATAGATAATTTAAATGGCCTCCTTCTAAAAAAATACAAAAAAATTATCACATGCAATGTGCTAGAGCTACCAAGGATTTTATAGCTGATAATTCCATTACTAATGGTATTGCAATTGCAAATCTAGTGTTGATTCCTAAGATAAAGACTCCAAAGTCATTTGAAAACTTCAAATTAGCTTGTGTATGAAACTTTACTAAAACATATTATGTAAGCTATCAGTAAATAAGATACCCATAGTTTCTATTAAAATTATATCTCCTAAACAAGTTATTTTTTTTCAAAGGAAGAGAAAGTGTAAGTAATATTATTCTTTCTTAGGTATTGATGGGCTCCCTCAACAAGAAAGTTAGAGGTACGAATTGTATTATCAAGCTAGACCTAAAAAGCACATTCGATAGCTTATCATGAGAATTCCTATATTAGACACTAGACAAGTTCAACTTCTCAACACAATTTACCAAGCTAATTAGAAACATGACAAGTAGCTTATGGCTATCCATCATCGTCGATGGCATTTTTTAACTAATTGTTTCAACCTTCAAGGGGTCTTAAACAAGGTAATACCATCTCTTTTATTATTTATATTATCTATTAAGGGCTTTAATAGAGCTTTAAACAATCTTTACAACAACAACAAAGCAATGCAATATGTGTTACCTAAATGATGACCATTGATTTCACATCTCATTTATGTCAATGATATAATTTTATTCAACAGAGGTGGCATTAGATTAATAACTTTTCTAAGCAAATTTCTAAAGAAATTCCAAGATAAAACACAAAAGAGAAAGTTCTACACTAACAGAATAATGAATTAAACATCAATTAAGAAGATAAGAAAGGTCATTAGGTTTTAGTATGGATCAATTTACATGACACACTTGGGATGACCTCCATTTATTAGTAAAAATAAAGAAATCTACTATTGGTAAATTCTAGAAAAATTAACCAACAAGATGTTAGGTTGGAAAAAGAAATTTCTATCTATGGGTGAAAGATTAATACTAGTGAGACATGTTCTAACTTTAATTCTTTTATTTTTAACTCATGACAATGCCCCCCAAATGCAAACCTAAACAACTAAAATAGATATGAATCATTTTTTATGGGGAAGGCTGACAATTTAAACAAATATCGTTGGGATACTTGGAAAAAAGTATGTGCACTTACAAAGGAAAATAGTTTAAGACTAAAAAAAGTTAAAAGACATCATGATTATGAAAGAAAAACAAATAAATTGAAATGCAATGGGCATCAAGTTGGATACTAGAAATGCATGGAAGAATTAGGGATCTAGTGTTAATGAACTCAATTAAATGCTCTAAGTTATGTTCTTTTATATGGATTCTTACTATGGATTGAACCTTCAACTTACAATCCACATAGAATGTCATCATGTCAAAAATCCTTATCTTGAAATTTGATCTACAATGCCAAATGTCCCATCAAGATTTAAGTGTTGGTATGGAGAATATTCAACAATTTTCTACCTTACTCAAAGTAACTACACAAACTTAATACTTAGCTAGCTTCCAAATATCCTCACTCTCCTAGTGAGGAGTCTTTGACCATTCTTTTGTAGAATGTGATCTAGAAAAGGTGTGGTTCTTCTTCTCTAATTCATTAACAATCCAACAACTGAAGCCACATAACATTCATGAATTCCTTAATAATTAGTGACAAAAGATCTTTGAGAGCTTTAACACAAGAAGTTCTTTAGATTATTTTAATGTTAATATATTGGGGTATATGGAAGGAAAGGAATAGAAAGTGTATGAAGATAACAATAAATTAGATATAACCATTATCAATAATATTATCAACAACTACTACAACATATTTGAATGCTTTCCTTTAATGTAAACTGAGTACGAGAACAAGCTCATTAGAATATGAAAATGGTTCATTTAGATGATGCCACATACCAATAAAATGAAGTTCATTGTCCATGGTAGTTTGAAAGAGAGATTTATAATTGAAGGTGTCATTTTAGATCATAAATGTAATATATTGCATGCATTTTGCATTTTTAGATGGTCATAGCTAGGTTATAGAAGCAATCATGATCACTATTAGGAAAGGTTTGTAATTGTGCAAAACAAAAAACTTTACTATGGTTGAGATTGAACTTGATTGCATCACCTTGCTTAAAATGATCCAAGGGAGCTTAAATCTACATTAGAAACTTGTTGATAACATTCAATAACTTAAGCTTGAGACTAAAGAAATTTTAGTGGAATTGAATTTCATTTATAAAGAGGGCATCAAAATAGCTAAAAATATTGCTAAAATGACAAATCAATTTAAGAATACATAGACATGAGAGGTTAAATATTCTACTTCAATGTAGAGTCTTAATGAACATGGAAAACTCTTGCATGCCTTATAATCGATAATCATAAAAGTACAAAGTCTGATCATTCTAGGTGAACTTTGATACATTGCTTAACTCCAAAAGCATTGGTGACATAGTAAAAACAACATGCAGAATGACCTATCAAATCATATAGGATGATATTTCTATTCCTCTCATTTTGTCTTTGAAAAGCTAGATCATTTATAGCTTTTAAACTGTAAGGTTGAAGATTGTTTTATGATGAATGAGTCTTATTGGTATTGTTTACAAAGGTGACCTCTCAAACTTGAACTACTACTATTTTGGTCTTTCACAAAGTAGAGCTTGTATTGTTCAAATTTTGTGCTGCTTATAATTGGATGATCTACCCACTCCACTGATTAAACAAAAATGTTTAAATATAACTTGTTGGATAACATAATATATTAGATAGATAGGACCATTATACATCTTTTAATAATAGAGATATAGCATTACTGTTCATCATGTCACATCCTTGGGCTAAGATGAATTCAATATTTTTTGCTACAATGCAAAGTTGATACTATTCACTTTTTGTGCTTATTCTTGCTAAAAAGATTTTTGATTCATGATTTAGGTAAATATGTTAATATATAATAGACTTGGCTTGGTCAAACTGAGACATCACAATGCTCAAATTCATTAAACTCTTATGATCACCAAACTTGGTAAGCATGGCCGACCGTCTAGTGTAAAATTAAATTGGATGTTCCATACCTTATGAGGTAAATCATCGTGATATGTTTCATCATCGTTAATGTAAGATGTAAGATTCTCATGCATGTAGAATTCTATAAGCTAGTGCTGGATTGTAGATTTTCCAAATCATAATATAAAATTACATTTTTTTGTTAAAAAAATGAAAAGAAAAGACAAGAAGAAAAAGTGTCTATTATAGTCTGAAAAAAAGATTTCTACTCTATGATGATATATGATAATCACCTTATACATGTGATATATGTGATATATGCTACTTGTATTACAGTAGTACTTAAAAGTGACTCTATGGCATGTCAGAGACCTTGATTAGTCTTGATGAGATACTTCATTTCCTAGTATTGTGGGCACTCAGAGATAGTGCCCTCACATGTCAAAGCATTAAGACTAATGATGATGAGTTATGATTTAGGATTCCCCTTAAAGTTAGGATAGAGTTTATATAAGGAGTTTAAGCTTAGGGAAAGAATATGTACATAAAAGAGAAAAGAAAAAAATATTAAATGAAATTGAAAACAAAAATAAAGAGAAGTCATATTTTGATAACTATATGATATTAATATTATACAATTAATATGTAACTATATTAGCTAGATTCATTTGCACATAGATACATTCATATTGTACTATTGTTTATGGATTTATGTGCATTGTTGAATATACTTCTTCATCTAACTTCTAAGTTACATGACCATTTAATCTAATAAAATAAGAATAAAAATCAATACATATAGTGAAAAATGTAGCATCCTCTATGACATCAAATGTAATCACACATTTCCCCTTTAATCTCATGATGTACCTTCTTTGATCTATAAGTGTTAGGCTAAAGTAATGAGCCAACAAACAATAGCTTCCTAATAAAATAAGTACATTCAGGCAAAGAATATCATATTTGGGTAAACATGCATGATTTTCGCTTACAAAGTGAAACGAGCACATAAAATAATAATGACTATAGAAATTTCAATGTAAAACCTTTATCACATTACCCCTTATGACTTTTACAAATTGCTTACTCCTTTATAACTTTTATCTTTTTAAGGATTTGTAAAAATCAAGGTATTTTCACTTTTGAATTTAAAAATAATTAGGCATATTCCAAATAAGAATAAGCATTACTGATGGTTCCTTTGGCTCATCTTCAAGTCACATTATTCTAGAATGATAGTTACCAATTTGGACAACCTACATCTTGGCCTTTTTGAATAATCTCTAAAATGTATTGTTTTGAAATGTTAATTACCACTTTGGACAACAAATGATACGACTACTTTGGCTCATCTCTAAAACATATTACTATAAAATGATAGTCACCACCTTAGATAATTAATATCTATGCACTTTAATTTAAAACCTCCTTAGCCCCTTACCAACTTAGTTTTATGCACTTTCTTTTTCTTTTACACTTTATGCATTTAAACTTTTCTTCACACAATTAAATCCTTTACTTTTTGTGATAATTATAACTACATGCCCTTCCACATTTCTTTTCCATTTTCTTTAAGTAACATTTTCACAATAACATGAATATAAACAAAATGTGTATAGGTTTCATGATAACCAAATAATGCTACATCAACATATGAAACATATAACACATTATCAAGTATTATATCGTGCTCTACCAACATGCAATAATCCAACATGTCAAATCATTGTAATTCAAAAGATTTATTCCTCATCATTATCCAAGATCATCTCTTAAGATTCAATAAAGAATCAAGCACTGCTAACTTTCTCTAAGATCCTCTTTTAAAATCATATATTTTCAGCAAGCTTCATGTATTGTACATAACCTCATATGCATACCTTACCTAAGCATGCATCTTTAACTTAACATTTATCTTAATGTAGAAATGCTTCTAACCAATAATAAAGATTACATCAAGAATATACATATTAATACTAGTTCACCTACCTTTCAATTCATGTGAAGTGGTCTCACCAAGGATCTAATTTTTGCATTTTGCTTTTAGTTGCTATTTTATTCCTTGGTGGAACATCACAAGTTCACACTCACAAAACACCTTTCGTTGAAACTAACTTTTTAGAGTCTCACTCATTTACATAATCATAATAAAAATTAGAGATTAGGTGCATTTAAATCAACATGTGAGAACACAAAAAGTCTAAGTGTTTTTCTTTTTATTGAATATCTTTGGTTAAGAAAACTATTTAAGATTTCTCATAAAACTCCTTCACATGCTTGGCCTCATTTGATTTATGTTTGACCACACTTCTTGATTATTCACCTCCTTTTAATGGCTATATACATTATACTGGAGCTTATTCAACTTCATTTCTACTTAAATATAATAGTTTTCTTTAGTTAAACCTCCCTATGATGATTAATATTACTATTTGGTCTTTGAATTTGATAATTTTTTGGATATATAATATCAAAACCCTTCATTTCGTTACATGTAATGCTAATTTTTAATTTCATCTACGATAATTTATATTAATCAAACATATATTTTTTCAACATCATACTTATATGATATATTGTCATGCATATACCTCTTTCATCATAAACTGATAATTTCGTATGTGATGCTATTCTTCACTTGATCATGCTTATACGATCATGCTCATCATATTGTATAATGCATTAATCTATTACTAAACAATCAAACTTAGTTAAGTTTTGTTTCTCTTTTGATCATACATGTATGACCTTAACTTTGTACTTGTATGATATATTGTTAATGCATATACTTCCCTTATCATAAATTGATGAAATCAATGATTCAATATATAATTCTATTCTTCAATTAATCGTACTTAACCGATCAGACTTAAGTTTTTGTTCTCGTTTGATCATACATGTATGATATTTGTTTCATAATTCAATGACATATATTACCTTTTAATCCAATCCATCAAAGTGATACTCAATTCTAAATAAAACTACACTTGTATGATGACCTAATTTTACTTGTATGACAACAATTTACTTACGTATTGATTCACATTGTCTAACACTTCTTTCTCTCACTTGATCATAACGTACTATCGTTTTATGACATATTGTACACTAACTTAACTAATTTTTCCTTCTTATTACTCTCTTATATATATTCCCAACTCTACATCTCATTATCAATTTAACATTTCTTTTTAAGATACTCATGCATCCATTATATCCCAAATCTTACAAAACACACAAATAGTTCTTCCTTGCATCAACTACAACAATTAAGTATGCATAAGTTAGAGTTCTTTCAAAGAGCAACACACATATTTATTCTTCAATTAAAAATGTTATTCATTCAATAAAACAAGAAACTCTTTCATGTAATAACTATATTTCAACATACACCACTTATTCTCCTAATCTATAAATCATTTATATAATTCTTATTATAGATTCTAAGGAAGGTCCTCCTTTTGATTTCTTCTATTTTTATATACACCCTCTTGCATAGCATCAAATGTTTCAATATTTATAGCCTTGAACAATGTTCCTCCAACATTATTTCCAATAAAGTTTTCCACAATTTTGAAATGGTGGAGCTTCATCTATTTCTTTCTTAAAAGATGAATACTCATCTCCTTAATTATGTTGGCATCTTTGATTTCAATTATGGAAATTCCCCCATCATCAATGGACATTCTTTAGCAATGTGTTAATTTGTTTTGTAAAACATGAGCAATTAACAAATTTTTTTTGGCATTCATGGCTATGATTTTTCCAACATAGAACACACTATGGTGTTTCTCCAATAATGGGTTCACATCCAATTGCACCATCTTGATCATCTTACATTTGGATGCATTCTCCATCACAATTATTTCTTTTTGTTTTTTTCCAACTTCTCAATTCTCTCTCATAGTAGCTACCACTATTAATTTGTTTGTAAAGAACTGTATGACCTTTGTTTATGGAATCCCTTATCCCTTATTTGAACATATAACACTTTTCTTTTTTTATTAAACTATACCTCACCAAGTTAGTTAATAATTGTTGGAAGTCAATGCTTGTGATTAGTCACCTATATGACCACGACAAGTTGTTTCTTTCCTTATCATTTGTAGTTGCTGGTGCACACCACTTGGTAAAAGTTTGGAAAAATTATTCCCAAGTCATATCATGGTCCCATGTTTTTTCAAAGTAACATATTTGATCTGATCCATTTCTCTTCCATTCAATATAGTTACACATGTATGTTTGTAGTATTTATATTGTATGATCTACATGATCACCCAAACCTTTTTAGTCTGAGCCAACTTGCCAAGCGCTAAGGAATCATACTATTATAATTTTTCTAATTATATTATATGATTCTCTTCAACCAATTCATTTCTTCCTTCTCTTCTACTGATATTAGACAAGGATCTATATGATACTTTAAGTCTTCTCATCGTACTTTATCATATTGTATGATTTACAATATCATATTATACAATATTCTTATTTACTTGTATTCCATTCCTTCTCCACTATTCATACTGACTGATAATCTCTATGATACTTTTTACTTAACCTACTATTAGATCATACCCTAGATATTATGGTGTTGTATTTTATGACATTCTTAATTCACTTAGTTACTTCTTTACTCATCTTATCATATCATATGACTATCAAATTTATACTTTAAGATATATTCAAATCAGTTAGTTACTTCTCGACTTATCTTATCATATTGTATTATTATGTGTATCATATTATACAATAGTCTCAACCATCTTATCAATTTTTTTGAACACCATATCATACTATGATGGTCTATTTCTGTACTATAAGATAAGTTTAGTTCTAATTTTCTATCTTATTTTATAAATATTTTACTATATAATCATGTTACTTATATTATATGATTTACAAATAAAATATGACAATTTTTTCCTAGATTCTAAGCTTTTTTCATTCTTTTGAAATAAAATAGGCTTCAAACTTGATCAAACACATGTAAGAAGTGTGTTTTCCCCTTTATATGGTGTATCCATGCTCACCACTAAAGTTTTCCATTCCTTTTTAATTTTTATATCTTACATTATCAATTTGTTTGAAATATCTTTGAATTTTCAAACTAGTATAACACCTTATTTTTCCATTCTCTTTGTCACCTTAGGTTATAAACTTGTTTAGAATATCTTCTTAATCCTTTCCATACTCTTTTGCTACCTATTGTCCTTTCTTTTTAAGTTTTATAATGTAGGTTGTTTTGTTTTCCTACAATTCTCCTCCTAATAAGTTCAATTACTTTGATACAACTTGTTGTGGCATTCCATTCATAATATAACCTTTCTTAGATTTTGATGTTACATCATCTAATTTTTTTAAACTTTCTTTTATAAATTGAAAAAACTTGTAATATTTCATTTATAAAAATTAATTTCAAAAGCTTCTTTTAAAATGCAACTCTTTCCAAATAAGATATTTGAAATCAATGTGGAATCCAAAATAAACCTTGTACATAAAAACCAACTTTTTATATAATTATTATAAAACTTAGTCTTTTATATTTCCTTTAAAAAGCTTAATTTTCATATAGTATCAATGAATAAAAATTTATTAAAATTTCTTTTGATCAAATAAAATAGTAATGAAAATCAATGAATCTAATGTAAATTGTAGAGTCTTCTGTGACATCATAAGCTATCCCTTATTTCTCCCCTTAATCTCATGATATGTCTTCTTTTGACTTGAAAGTGTTAAGCCAAAGTAGACATGAGCTAATCAACAATAGTTCAATGGCAAAAGCATTTACATACAAGCAAAGAATATTACTTTTTTGTTAGCCACATGCATAATTTAATTGCACATTACAATGTGAAAAGAGCATGTAAAATAATAATAAAAAGTAGAGCAATTTGTATTCAAAAATTCTATCACATTATCTTTTATAACTTTTACAAATTTTCTATTCCTTTTTAACTTTGATCTTTTTAAGGGTTCGTTTAGCATAGGGACTTTTTAAGGGTTTGTTTAGTGGTCAACATTATGAATAACCTAAATGATGGCTCATTTTTAAAATACAATATTTTGTTATGGTAGTTTTCACTTTGGACAAACAAATATATATGTGCTTTAGCTCATCTCCAAAACTTGTTACTATGGAATGAAGCATATAACATATTATCAAGTCTAGAGTCATGATCTAACATCATGTGACAATCCAACATGTCAAATCATTACAATTCAAAAGAACTAATTCATATTAATTATTTCATGTTAGTTCATCTCTTAAGATTCTACAAAGAATTAAATATCCTTAATACCTTGTTTTAAGATCTTATCATAAAATCATATATTTCTAGCAAGCATCATGCATTAAACATAATCTCATGCATTTTCTTGTCTAAACAAACATATGTAACCTGATGCTTATCTTAGGCATTAAAGCTCTAACTTATAATACACACTATATTAGGTATATACATATAATATAAGCTTATCTACCATTCAATTCCCATGTAGTGGTCTTACCAAGGGTCAAATCTTTGCTCTTTCATCTTAGAAACTATAATACCCATAGGTAGAACTTCTCAAGTTTGCCTATTTTTTTAAACTTAACTCCTCTCAGATTTATCCATTTCTCTTGGAAGCACTTCCCTTCTTCTCTTTTTTGTTTCTATCAAATTTTTTTTTGAAGGTAACTACTAAAGATGTTCCTAAAAAAATCATTCTTATGCACGATCTTATCCTCTTTATATATGACCATGGCCCCTCACTATTCACCTCTTTCAACAACCATATTCATTTGATTAGAAGCTAATTTGAGTTCATTTCCACTAAAGACAATGGTTTAAATTCATCATTTCAAATTTGATAATATTTTTATTATATAATATTGTATGATATGAACCCTTCACTTTGTATCATATGATGCTAAGTTTTACCTTCATGTGCTATGATTTTTATTCAGCACAATTATACAATTCCAACATAATATGTTGTCATGCATATACTTCTTTTGTCATAAGCCAAGGACACTTTTTTGTACATATACAATTGTGCTCAACATATTGTACGATATGTTCATCTATTACTCAATCGAGTTAAGTTTTTCATAATTTTTTATTACATATGTATAATCTTTACTTCGTGCTTATATGATACATTATTGTCTCAAAGTATACTATAATCCATTAAGGTGATGCTCTATTCTATATAAAAATGCATTTATATAATGATCTAATCATACCTGTTTGATAATAATGTGACTTACATTCTATTCATATTGCATCACACTTCTACCTCTCACTTGATTGTAGCATATGATATTTTGATTGCATATTGTATGATGCACTCAACAAAGCTTTTCTTCTTACTTCTACTTCATGGTATTGTATGATTTACTATAATATACAATGTGATCTAATTCTCTTAATCTTAAATTATTCTAAAAATAAGTTTAGAAACTTTATAAATTTTACAAAAATATTTAATCAAAGTCACGAATATTTCTTCAATATTGCAAATTCTCCCTCATCAAAATAATCAATAATTTCTAATATTTTTCAATTCAACATCTCATGAATTTAAATTCATTAAAATTGTTTGTCTCAACTTTTGAGATATTACATCAGCATAATATATTGTATAATGAATTAGTTATATTGTGTGTGCTCCCCATAACCTAATCACACCACTCCAATCATACCTTTACCATCTCTTACTTTCATATCTTAGCTTATTATGTGGTGATCATACTGCACTACATGTATACTTCAAATACACTTTATGATCCTTCAACCGAATTGTACTCATCTTTTTTTATTTAGACTTCTAGATAGTGTACACATTATATCTGACATATATTATGTTTAGTTCAAGATAATTTATGCCAATTTAATGCACCTTAAACATACTTTTCTTTCTAAACTAAATTAAGTTTGTATGTACCATGCATTAAGTTAAACATATGATACGTTTCTCTTCTAGACAAGAACAAAACTAATAAATCTACTCAGTTCATTCTCCAAACTAATCCTAAAGAAAGGATCACTTCCCATCATCACATACTTGGGGTGCCCCATTTTTAATGGTAGAAAGAGATCACTATACTTTCAATACCTAATTAAAAAGACAACAATCTATCAACTAGAATAAAATACTCCTATCCATGGGTGGTTGACTCATACTTGTAAAATTGTATTAAACTCAAAACCAAGTTATAACGTCATGGAAAAAAGCCATCCAATGCCAATCATCAATAGATTAGAAAGGATAATGAATGATTTCATGTCAAGAGATATGGAGAATAATCACAAGCATCACTAAATAAAATTAGAAAGGATATATATGTCACTTGAGAAAAATAATTTAGGCATTATGAAACTAGAAGACATTATGTTTGAATATTTAGCAAAAATAAATTAAAAACTATTAAATAGATTAGTTCCTCTAGGTGAAGTTATTAGGTCACCCTTGTGTTTAATGAATCAAGTTTTAAATATTTAATATTTTATTCTAATGGACTTGTCTAGTGTGAAAAAAGTTTACATGTAAAGAACAAGTAATACATTATAGAAGATGGTGTACTCGCTATCTTTAAAGTACCTTGTAGTATTCAACAAGTTTCAATGATTGAAGACAGATACATCAAATTTAAAAAGATTCTTTTTGTTATAAAATAAAATTTTAGCTTTTTGATTACAAGGCACATTTCCATTTATTTCATTTTGAAATCATAACTCAAGCATTCAATTGTTCAATCATGTTCTTGATTTAGAAAACATATAGGATTCTATTTTTTTATTTAATTCATTATTTGATTAAATCTATATCTTTGTCAAATTTCATATCAATTGTTAAATTTTGGGTAAATTACAATTTTAATTATATTAAAGTTTCTTAATTAAAAAATTTAAGCCACATTCCAAGCTATGCCTAAATTCAAAGCTCACTAGCCAAGCAAACCCTAAAGGACACTTGCAAGCTTCAAGTCTGGAAACGACTATAATGAAATCAAGTCAAACTCGATCTTGGCCATTACATTCTAAACTCACTTAAAAATGGTATATCATTTCAAGTTTTATTTTTATTTTCTTTTAAACCAAAAAAAATTGTAAATTAATATATCTATAAATCAAAGCTTCCATAAATATAAAATTATTTTTATAAGAATATTTTAAAAAATAAGTATAATTTTAAAATTAGTAAAAAATATTTTAAAAGCCATAATTCTATCCCCTCTTATGAAATTCACACACTTATTCTAGCTTGAGAAGTTCATGAATGCAAAATACTTGAATGGAAATCAAAAGGGCTAAAATTGAGGACATAAAATAATATGTAAAGGACCAAGGATTTAGTTTTATCACCACCTACAGATCTTTAGTCACTAAAAGATACTAGTAAAGACTAAGAAATAATGGAAGTTTCAGTTTAAAATCAACATGAAAAAAAAAGAAACTAGTGTTTAATGAAAAATTTGATGAAGAGAATTTGGAATAAAAAATGTCTTACTAAGATACCAATTTTGGTTTGGAATGTTGAAATGAAGACACTATTGAAATGAAAAAATGTTTTACATCTAGTTTTTCTATAATAGTCCCTTAGACATTTTTGTTCATGTAAATAAAAAATTAGCACTCTACCATATCAATGGTGGTTGACAACTTAAAGGAATCTCATTTATTATGAAGTACTTCAAGTAATAGATCTTCTAATATGTTGGAACATCTAGTAAGTGATAAAAGTGAGAAAACATCAAGTGAAGCAAGATATAGAACAAAGTAATGTAGGTTCTTTGCAATAATTGAATTGGCTATATTATATTAAATTCATCTATCATACAATAACCTAAGCTTGATCTTACATGGAGAGTAGAATGACAATATTTAAAATCATTGACTAGGATTGATAATCTCTGAAATGTACATTATATTTTTGGACATCATATTAAATAATTTTTATTTTTGGTCAGCCCACTATAGTTCATAGTTATTTTTGTATTACTTCATTAGTAGATCATCACATTACCTAAGTGAACCATTCGACACTCTTCACATATCCAACACATCAGTCGTGGATATTTTTTCTTCGATCTTGTACACCCTCATGTAGATATTGTTCACATTACACCTTATCACTATGGTATGTTTTTATCTAATGCTCCAAATTAGACTCAATTGATCTTAACAATGCCTTAACATTGCATTGCCAACTTATGACCCAACATCAGCTTAATACATTCTTTAGGTATTATTTATCATCATGTCTCCTCATACCAAGAAGACAACCAACAAGATGTCTGACGATAAAAATTTTGGTGGTTCTCAAATCAACACGTAGCCATACTAATATTTGTTAGGATAGATAGTTGCAATAGATAAGTATGTGGTTTCTTGTATGACTTTAAATCAATATAATAATCAATAGCTTAGTTTAAAGAAAGGATGATATTTTAAAATGAATAAAGCAATTCTAGATTTTTTACTCTATTATTTTTTTTAGTTTCAATATACTTCTCAATTGACAAATTCGCTTGTGCTTGTGCCACATTAAAATATAATTGTAGAGAAGTGTTGGAATGTAAGTTCTTCTCTGTTATCTTCTTAGTTTTGGTCATTGGGGTTATTGCAAATCTTCTTTTGTTCATATTGTTGTAAGGCATGACCTTGTTTGTATCTTGTATAGTAACATAGAAAGATGTCATATGAAACTTTCTATTAAAATCCACCACTACTGTCTTACATTCTAGAAATCCTCATACTTGTGGGTAATTCTTTAACTAAATTGACATCCACACATACTCTAGTGATTTGAGGTCATTTGAAGTTCGCAGTAGCAACATCAAGTTTAAGAGGAGTTTCAATTGTAGATGTTTTAGAATATAAGGTTGGTTTGTTGAATAGGTAATAGGAAGATACATAAGAGAAATCCAAACTAAAGTAAGTGAGGGTTGAACAATTAATTGATAGTTTGGATACAATTTTAGGACTCTCCTTTGGAATTCTACAATCAACAACATTATATATATATATATATATTATATTGTATTTCTTATATATGTGCACATATTATGTATTATGTTGGAGACAATATCCACACTATATATTTTATTTGATTTTGTAATTTTCTTTTTTATACAAATAAAAGCGAACAAGCTCAATAGCTAAGGACAATAACTAACACTAAGAATCGTGTCCCAAATGGGTGGATTATTGAAAAAACTAAATAAATCTTCTTCTAGATAACTTCTCTCAACATTATTCCCTTTCTCCAACTATTTTAATTTTTCTTATATGTTATTTTTCCTTATAACCCATTCAAAGATACGAAAAAGTTTTTTTCTTAGAGCATGCATTCATTTCAACCTTTTGAGATCCTTTTTATATTTTTTTTATGAATTATTTTATATTTTCTTAAAAAACTGTATACTACTAAAAAAGAGATATATTATTTTAAAAGATAATGATAAGCTAAAAAATAAAATATATAGATTATTTAGACTTCAACACCACCTTATTGTAGAAATCAAATTTTTTTAAATGACAAAATTAATTACCAAATATTAATAAAGATTAATTTATGAGTTTGAAAATATTTAAAAAATTTTAAAAAATAATAAATAGATTAAAAAATTATAAAATTTAATCAACACATAGAGCTTATAAAAATAATATTAATATCTTTTTTTGACACAAAAAAAGAAGTGTAACAATTATGAACTTAAATGCCAAAGTGGTCTTATGAAAAAAAGTTTGAAGACTTTTTTAAAAAAATATTAAATGATACCAATAGAGAGAAACTAAAAAAATTTAATTTCTAGAAGTTTTGTTTGAATTTTGATTTAATTCCTAAAATCTATAAAATTATAACAATAATACAAAGCAGAGAAACTAACTCAAAGGTGACTCAAATAAATGGGAAACCATCAAATCCAAATTGTAGTTAAGTGAGGAGTCAATTAAAAATCCCTTAGGAATGTAGTCCTTTGGAGGAATAAGCAATGTAGGGAAATAAATGAAAAGATTTCATAAGATGTAGGAGTTTAGAGAAATTGGAGAGAAATTATAGACATTGCTAAGAGAAGAGAGAAATAAACAACGAAATAATTACATCAGAGAAAAATTGAAGAAAAATAGTTAGACCAAAAAAATTATGGATACTTCTTATTTGATAAAGCATGAAAATTCATTAATTCTATTATAACAATCAAACACTGGAATTTAAAGGAAAGGTGTTGGAAATCAATTTTGAGATGAGCGTAATATAAATTAAAATTGAGATAGGCACACTTTATATCTTTTATGATATGCTTGTTGTATTATTATTTGTTGATTAATTATCTCTCTAGGAAAAACATTTGAATTAAACATCTCAAGGATGATAGTGATATTTTCTTCTAATGTGTAGAAGCTATTATCTAATTCAAAATAACATGAATTTCTAATTATTTTCATAAAATTATATCACAATGTAAAATTATGTTAAAATTAATTAGAGGAAAAGGTAAAATGTTTAAAGATTGTTTACCCATAATAAAAAATGAAAAAAGAAAAGAAAAAAAAAGAAATAAGAATAAATGTTAGGAAAAAGATAAAATAATTTAAAGTTAATAAGTGTTTATTGAAAAAAATAGCTTAAGTTATGATTTAGAACTACATGTTCTAGAAATATGATAATAATCTAAAATGATATGTGCTAAATGTGGTGTTAAATGAGACATCATTAGAATTATCTTTATTTGAAACAATATGTTCAAAGAAATAAGCCTAATATGATTTAAACAATAAAAAATGTCATGTCTTAAAATAAGTAAAAGAGAAAGCAAATTAATAAATGAATGCTTGTTTTTAAAATAAAACAAAATTGTAATTTATTTTTTATGCATATTTTTGGCTCATTATATGTCTATTGTATGAGATTACCCCAACATGAGGTATGGCAGCAATTATGCATGCTTACGTACTTGTTAAACTATTTTTATCACTATACTATTATCAATTCACTTAGCATATTTTAAAATATAATATTTAACATCAAAATGAGATATAGTATGAGACTCTAGAAAAATATTGAGAGAGTTAGTTGTCTTATTTTGTACTTTATAATTAATTTTCTTTATTAATATATTAAATAAGCTACAAAAAGCTATTTATATTTCATTAATATGTATAATATTAGTATATTTCTATTTCATTGTATAGATCTTTTGTTTTAAAAGATATGCCTTAATTATATTATTTTTAAATATTAGATTGAATTAGTTTACAAAAATTATGAGCATATTACTAACTTCATTTATTAATTTTTAAAAAATAATATTCAAGGTTAATAAAAGAAATATGTGTGGTGAATTTCACTTAAAAGATAGATAGAAGTCACTTAGTAATCATATATTTTCTTTATTATAACAAAAGAAAAACATGTGTTGTATAGCATAAATCCAACATTGATAAACTTTGAAAATATCATATTCTTATGCTTCGTCAATCTCAAATAAAGAAAATAATCACTCTCAACAACATTTAATTACTTGTTAGTATTTATCAATCTTATATATATGATACAATAGGGGAAGGGAGGAGTGAGGTGAGGGGAAGGGTGGAAGAGTTTTGACAAATTATAATGCACCATTATAAACTTGGAGGAAATTTTGGAAAAAGTAGCTTTTATAGTCTTTTACAAATCAATGTCAATATTAGATTTTATAATGAATTTTGGACATATCAAATATTTTGTAATCTTAGTTTGTATCATATATTGGTCATCTACACAAGTCATTATTATTTACAATAAGAAATGAAAACTTTAATTATGTTGAAGTTATTTGTTTTATAAGAAGTGAAAATTCTTGTTATGTTATTATAGGAAACTATAATGTCAAAGATATCAAAGAATTTTTACAATTGACTCTAATTTTATTTAAAAAAATATTTTTTCAATATTAATTTTCTTAACTAAATTTTTTATAATACATAACTGTCATAAAGACTCACATGAAGTCACTAAATTACATAATGATACAAAAAGACTTCATCGTAACTGGCTATTTGAAGAGTCATTTTGGATGTTATGCAATTGGAACGTTCCATCTTTGTGTCAAAAAGGAAAACTAGGGATTTTCCCCCATGGAAATTCATGGAAGACCTATCGGGTTTTCTTCTCCCAGTCGCTCATTTGTAGAGATTTTTGGGGAAGAGGCTAAGTCCTCCCTTTTCCATTGACAACCTTCAAAGGTGAACCTAAAGCAGTGTTTGAGGAAGTGGAAATAAAAAAATTAGCTACTCTTTTCATGTTTTCATTAATTGGAAAGTTCTCCCACATCAACTCGAGTATAGTGGCTTTATAACAAGAATTCTTGAAAATAGGCTTTAAAGGCTTCTTCATAATTGGCTATTTGGACTCTAAACACGTATTAATTTGATTGTCCATTTAGAAAGACTAATTGAAATGCTAACAAAAAAGGATTTGGAGTATAGTCGAATTCTCCATGCTGGTGTTGAAGTTCTTACCAAAATTTCAACTCAAGGCAAAACCTAAAACCTTTAGTTGTTCCACTCTAGATTTTCTTCAAACATCTTCCACCTCACTTGTTTAACAAGAAGGCTCTCTACTCATTGGTGTAAGTTATTAGAATGCCACTAAAATTGGACTCAATGACTACTAGTCTTTTGAGGCAGCACGTCATGAAGATTTGTGTGAAAATTGTCTTCACTAAAGAGCTATCCACTCATATTTGTGTATCTAAACAATAGAAATTCTAGAAAGGTATAAGATGGAATAAGGTGATTTATGAAAACCTTTCATCCTTTCATAAGCATTGTTGTAATTAAGGACATGCAAAGAAAAAATGTAAACTCCGTCACAATTAAAGAAAAAATGATTCACAACATCTTGTTATTCCATGTGTAGCTTGTGCTAAAGTGTGTTCACAATTGGAGCCCTCAACTTATCATGTTAATCAAGCAACTCTATAATCCCAAGTGGTGGATTTGCCTCCTAGTCATCAAAAACATTCTCAATAGTGAGTTCTTGAGATGATAAAAAACTCCACATTATAGTCAATAGATAAATAAAAGAACAACTTCGATCTAAAACCTCCACTATATGAGATCAACGACAACTATTGCATTAAAGACAATTTGATAATGTAGGAAGGGAGACCTCTCTCCTTGTTGGATTAAAAAATTTTTCTTTCTATAAATTGCGATCACATTGCTAGTTCATTATTATTTTAGCAATCCAACTAAGCTTTGGAGGATAGAATGGCAAGGGCCATAATTTTGCTCAACTTTGAACAAGATTTTATCCTTGTTAAGTGTAAAATGGGATGGCATAGGAAAAATCAAAGTCAATGATTTCCTTCTCAATTCACAATGCAAAAGTTAAAACACATCACAAAATCTGCCTTTCTTTAAATTAATGTTTAACCTATTGCTGTGGAATGTTTGAAGGGCAATTGGCAAAGAGGTTACAACCTATCTAAACCTACTTTTGCATACACATAAGTTCTCCTTTCATGCTTTATTTGAGCTTACTTTAGGTAGAAAAAAACGTGAATTTATTAGACTATAAAGTGAACATTGATTGTGGTTTTTGTAATTGCAATAATACTATTTTGTTATTGTGGCAAGCTAATTATTCTTGCAAATTGGATATCAACAAAGATTAGTTTTTGTATAACATGGTCAAGATAAATGAATTTTTTGAGGAAGCTGCTTGCACTTTCATATATATCAAATGCTTTGCTATTAAGAATAGGACACTTTGGATTGATCTCAACAATATCTTGGCTTCTATCATATTACCATGGCTTATGGTAGAAGACTTAAATATAATTGCCACAACTCTTGAATATACAGGAATTGCTCCAAAAGGCCTTGGTGCAAGGAATTTGGTGATACATCCATCGATGTGGTCTCATACATCTTTCTTTCTTAAGCTCTAGTTTTACTTGGTCTAAGAAAAGGAAGGGTGGCATTGTTTTGTAAAGGATTAGATATTGAAGAACATATATTAATTAGACAATTACATGATGATAATTATACAATATCTGTGTAAGTCTTATTCAATATTCTCATCTTTATTACATTAAGTTACAACAACATCAACTTCCAACCATGGATCTTCAAACTCCAAAATATGTAGATCAATCATGCCTCCTTCCTCGACATGGTTAAGGAAAATTGAAACTTGTCGATGAAGAACATAGGAATGTATGCCATGGCCTACAAAATTTAAAACTTAAGCTGCCTTAAAAACAACAATTAGGAAACATCTTCCAAAACTCTTTGTGAGCTTAAAAAAGTTTATTGAGTTAGAAAGTATTTATGATAATGTTAAATTTAAAATACTTTAAAGGAATCAGGCTTGTTCAAAATTACCTCAAAAGGAGTATAAGTGCAAACTAAATTTTACAAGCTATTATCTTATACATGTGTGATGTAGGACTAGACGAAAATTGCTTAGTTAGAAAACTTTTTTTTTATTTAAAATTTATGACTGATGCACAACAAAGGAGCAAGGGCGTCACCCTAAGGGACACACACCTAGATACGATGAGGGTTGAACGCAAAAGGCACCAACCAATGAATCCTAACTAAACTTAGGATCGATAGCGGTTAAGAAGTCGCTAAATCGACTACGGCTACACACTTTCAAACACGCAGAAATAGGGAGTACTTAGATTGGTTAAGTACCAGTTGAACTTAAAATATAATTTATAGTAAAAGTTGCACTTTGTAGAATGAAAATATATTGAAGACAAATTAATAATCTAGGAATGGAAAATACGAATGAAGATGGATGAGCGGTGATGGAAGATGATAGACTGGAGTGGCGTCTCACCACTTGGACCTCGCGCCCCTCCTCCCAGTATCAGAGCTTTGACGAGTCGGCATGCCAAAGACACTAAGAGCACTCACAAACTCAGAATGGAAGCAATGAACACTCAAAGCTTGCATTAACTTTTTCTCCAAAAAATATATCCCTTACAACAGAAGAGGACTTCCCCATATATAGGAATCCATAAGGGTACAAAAGACATTTTGACTCATAACATGGGAATACTAAAGGACACATGGATAAACTAAAAGTCACCTAAAATTACAAACAGACTCCTAAAAATCTGAGAAAAATAATGAAAATTAAGTTCATTCATTTATCTAAACACTGTTTTACGGATTTCGAAAGTGACTTCTAGAACTCCGGAAAAAATGCAAAACAAAACCCTAATTTTGGTGCGGGTTGGCGCAAGTCACAAGTCGCGGGTCATTTGGTGGGTAGCTTGGGTCGGCGCCTGGCTGGACTCAGGCTCAGCAGTTCGGGCTAACCCGGATCCGGTTCGGGCTCGAGCGGTTTGAAATGGCGGCGGGCGGTTCACTGTGACGGCAGAGGTTGCGGCGGAGGTGGCGGCCGGCGGCAGGGATAATGATTTTGGCCTTGTTTTTGCTCCCGGGAAGCCATTCGGACTCCGATTTCGAATCCAAAAGTTGTGTTGGCTTCCTAAAGATGATAATAGGTTTTTAGTGCAAGACCTAGTCCGTGGACGTCGAAAATCCTTCTCGAACATGATGTCCTCATCGTTTCCCTTGGGGTGGGAAAAACTTAGCTCTGATGAGTAATCTCTGGCCCTCTCATAGTCTTCAAGTGCTCCAGGGTTCAAACGATGAAGCTCCTCTCGAGATATCCAAGTGTCATCTTTGTTTAACCTGTCTTTCCAATGTACAAGATATTTCCGATAATGTTTATTCCTAGTGTTAGTAATTTTATCATCAATAATTTTTTCAATCTGCTCACTCGATTTCTTAAAACTGGCTTGTGGACACTCGGGTAGGGGTTCACTCACAAGGGGTGTAGATTCAGGCTCAAACGACTCACTAGGTATTTCAACTGGCTCCTTGTAAGCCACCAAGTCTGAGATATTGAAAGTGTTGCTAATTCCATAATCGTTTGGCAATTCTAAAGTGTACGCGTTCGGGCTAATTTTAGTTAAGATTCTAAAAGGTCCGATGCCCTTTGCATGCAACTTTCTTAATGTGCCCAGAGGAAACCTCTCAGGCTTCACACGTATCATGACAAAATCTCGCACAGAAAACTCCTTGTTCTTTCTATGTGCATCAGCTAATTTTTTATATGTTTCATTGCTTAGATTAATTTTTTCTTTTATACTTTTATGAATATTTCGTATATGTTCGGCAAATTCTATGGCTGATTCTGATGAACGAGTATGTGTAGTAAAGGAATTAAGTCTATAGGACTATGGGGTTTATAACCATTATAGGCCTCAAACGGACTTATTCCAATTGTCCTATTGACTGAGCTATTATAAGCATATTCTATTCTTGGTAAAAGTAGGTCCCAATTTTTAACGTTATCACCAACTAAACTTCTTAGTAAGTTTCCTAAACTCCGGTTGACAACTTCAGTTTGGCCATCAGTTTGTGGATGATAGGCTGTGGAGAATTTCAGTTTTGTTCCTAATGATTGCCATAAAGTTCTCCAAAAATGTGATGTGAACCTAACATCTCTATCAGATACTATGGTCTTGGGTACTCCATGTATTTTGACAATTTCGTCAAAGAAAAGTCTAGAAATATGAGATGCATCTGAGGTCTTATAACATGGTACAAATCTAGCCATCTTAGTGAATCTATCGACGACTACAAAGATTGAATCAAATCGCCTTGTCGTCTTAGGTAATCTTAGCACGAAATCCATTGAAATGTCTTCCCAAGGTCTCGATGGGACGGGTAAAGGCATATATAGTCCAGTATTTTGTTTCCCAAGTTTGGAAACTAAACAGTTCCTACAGCCTGCCACTATTCTAGCCACTTGTCGTTTTAATCCCGGCCAATAAAACTTATATTCTACGGCTGATATAGTCTTATCTCTTCCAAAGTGGCCAGCTAAACCTCCCGCATGTATTTCCCAAATAAGAAAGTCTCTTAATGAGGTTTTAGGAATGCATAATTTCTGATTATAAAATATATAACCTTCTTTTATCATATAATCGTTTATTACCATAGATGGTTTCTCTAAAATTTTAGAATAAATATCTTTAAAGTCCTCACATGTTGAGTATAAAGATGGTAAAACATCGAATCCAGTGATTGAAACAGATAAGGTAGTTAAAAGATTTATTTTTCTACTTAACGCATCAGCTACCTTATTTTATAAGCCAGGTTTATGCTTCAGCACAAATGTGTAACTTTGAATAAACTCAACCCACTTAGCATGCTGAGGTTTAAGTTTCCTTTGAGAATTTAAATATTTGAGGGCTTCGTGATCAGAATTTAAAACAAATTCTTTAGGTAAAAGATAATGTCTCCAATGTCTTAAAGTCTGAACTATAGCATAAAATTCTTTATCGTATACTGAGTATTTTCGTTTTGCCTCATTTAATTTCTCACTAAAGTATGCAATAGGTCGCCCTTCTTGATTTAATACACCCCCAATTCCAACTCCCGAAGCATCACAAGAAACCTCGAATACTAGATTAAAATCTGGGAGTCTCAAAACTGGGGCTTAGGTCATACAGGTTTTAATTTTATCAAAGGCGTTGTTAGCTTTATCAGTCCAATCAAATCCGCCCTTTCTAATACAATCCGTGATCGGGGCTGTGAGTGTGCTAAATCCTCTAATAAATCTCCTGTAAAATGTTGTTAATCCATGAAAACTTCTAACATCGTGAACACTTTTGGGTGTAGGCCAGTTTATTATTGCATTGATTTTTTCAGGATCGACCGATACTCCAACATCAGAAATTATGAATCCTAAGAAATTGACACTTCGTGTCATAAAAGCACATTTTTTTAAATTCACATATAACTTGTTCTCTCAAAGCACCAAACAAACTTTCTTAAGATGATCCAAATGGGTTTCTATATTTTTACTAAAAATCAATATATCATCAAAATATACCACTGCAAATTGTCCTAAGAAAGGCCTAAGAATCTGAGTCATAATTCTCATAAAAGTGCTAGGTGCATTGGTAAGGCCAAAAGGCATCACTAGCCATTCGTAAAGTCCATTTTTAGTTTTGAATGCCGTTTTCCATTCAACCCCAGGGCGAATCCTAATCTGGTGATATCCACTTTTTAAATCAATCTTTGAGAAAATTTTTGCCCCATTCATTTGATCTAAGAGGTCATCAAGTCTAGGGATGGGAAACCTATATTTTATAGTAATTTTGTTAATAGCCCTGCTATCGATACACATTCTCCATGTACCGTCTTTTTTAGGGGTTAATAATGCTGGGACGGTGCAAGGGCTTAGACTTTCTTGAATAAATCCCTTCTCCATTAAATCCTTAACTTGTCGACTTAACTCTTCGTGTTCAGTGGGACTCATTCTATAGTGAGGCAAGTTCGGTAAGCTAGTTCAAGGGACAAGATCAATACAATGTTGTATATCTCTAAGTGGTGGCAAACTGTTTGGTTCTTCTAAGAATATATCACTAAATTCATTTATGGTAGATTCGATCTCAGGTGGGATGACTATGTCAGGGATCTTAATTTGTACTTTTTTAACTGCTAATGCCCATATTACTAATCCATCAGTGAATTCACGCATGGCTTCTCCTTTAGATATGATATGAATTTTTTTATTCTTAATTTGATTTGTCTTCTTAATAGGTTGAACTTTATCCTTGGGAGGGGATGGGTATAGTTTAATCTTTTGTCCATTATGCGTAAAGATGCATGTATTGGATTTCCCTGTTAATAAAGCATCGTGGTCATAAAGCCATGGTCTCCCTAATATGATGCTTCCTACTTGCATTGGGACTATGTCACAAACTATATATTCTGAATATTGCCCAAATGCTAAAGGAACTACACATTATACTTTAACTGGAATAGATGTCTCGTTAATCCATGAGACAGTGTAAGGGTGGGGATGTGGGGTCGTAATTAGGCCAAGTTTGGTCACCGAATCTGTAGAAATGGCATTAATACTGCTACCACTATCGATTACTACTTTGCAAACCTTTTCTCCTATTTTAATGAAAGTATGAAAGATTGCAGTTCTTCTCCAGTCTTCACTAATTTTTGGTTGAGTAAGGGTGCATTTGACTACGGCTAGAGTTTCTTCCCCTGGGTTGTCTTCTTCATCTTCATAATATTCATTAGCAAGATCACTATCTGGGTTGTATTCTGTTATCTCCTCGGTGTCTATTTCAGGTTCCTCACTTTCACCTTCTCCTAAGTAGTTTATTCTGGTGGGACATTAGGCTGCTACATGTCCTTTTCCATTACATTTATAGCAAGTTATTTCTTTAGGTCTTGTGGTGGTTGGATTGGGTTTTATGGTGGTAGTAGGCTGGGTACGGCTAGCAGATGATCCATTATTAGAGTATTTAGGTATAGGTTTGGGTTCAAACTTCTTTGTAGGATAGGTCTTTTGTAAGCGCCCTATTTTGCTAGTTATTCTATAGGCTTCGGGTAGGGATTCTACGCCACGAATTAAAAGTTCTCTTTGTAGGTCTTCCCTAAGTCCAGCATGAAATCAGGAGAGAGTCATAGATGGGTCTTCATCTATTCCACATCTGAGATGATATTCATCGAATTTGGCAATATATTCATTTATTGATTTTCCTTCTTGTGTGTGACGTTGCCATTGGTCCAATAATTGATTTTTATAAGTTCTTGGAACATATTTCTGCCTAAGGGCTCTTTTAAGTTCATTCCAAGTTTCAATTGGCGGCGAGTTTCTTTGAAAATCATCATTATCTACAGCTTCCATATAGAGTCGTGCTTGCTTAGATAATTTCATTTTAGCAAATAATGCCTTTCTATCTTCAGTAAGTCTAAACCATTGAAAATATTTGTCTATAGCGGCTTCCCATTCTAAATATTCTTTAGGGTTAAGGGAACCTTCAAAACTAGGGATTTCGAATTTGATTGATCTGAGTAATTGGTCATTGTCATTTTCGGTCCGGTTTCTGTGCCTATGTGGGGGTATTGTTGATTGATAGTCGCTTCCTTCTTCTATTATCTCTGGTTCCATTCTTTGTTGTTGTGTCGGTGCGACTCTAAGTCTTGGGGGTTGTAGTATTTCTTCTTCAGTAATTTTTGGTTCCACTTGATTTCGTTCTAATCGATTGAGTCTTGCATTTGTTTGAGTTGATAGATCCTGTATAGCTAATTGCATTTGTCGCATCTGTTCCATGAGTTGTTCAAATTGATTATCCATTGTATATTCCCTACCAGATCTAGTTCGCATAAATGTTTTCATAAAGTGTGTGTGTGCAGCTCACAAAGTAACCGAATAGTCGCACAAGGTTTCTCCCTAGTTAGTGGTGCGTAGACGAAGCTCCGCTTTAGCCAGACCACCTCTTAGACAGGAGTTACCTAAGATTGACTAAAACCTGCTCTGATACCAAATGTGATGTAGGACTAGACGAAAATGTCTTAGTTAGAAAACTTTTTTTTTTTATTTAAAATTTATGACTGATGCACAACAAAGGAGCAAGGGCATCACCCTAAGGGACACACACCTAGATACGATGAGGGTTGAACGCAAAAGGCACCAACCAATGAATCCTAACTAAACTTAGGATCAATAGCGGTTAAGAAGTCGCTAAATCGACTACGGCTACACACTTTCAAACACGCAGAAATAGGGAGTACTTAGATTGGTTAAGTACCAGTTGAACTTAAAATATAATTTATAGTAAAAGTTGCACTTTGTAGAATGAAAATATATTGAAGACAAATTAATAATCTAGGAATGGAAAATACGAATGAAGATGGATGAGTGGTGATAGAAGATGATAGACTGGAGTGGCATCTCACCACTTGGATCTCGTGCCCCTCCTCCCAGTATCAGAGCTTTGACGAGTCGGCACGCAAAAGACACTCAGAGCACTCACGAACTCAGAATGGAAGCAATGAACACTCAAAGCTTGCATTAACTTTTTCTCCAAAAAATATATCCCTTACAACAGAAGAGGACTTCCCCATATATAGGAATCCACAAGGGTACAAAAGACATTTTGACTCATAACATGGGAATACTAAAGGACACATGGATAAACTAAAAGTCACCTAAAATTACAAACAGACTCCTAAAAATCTGAGAAAAATAATGAAAATTAAGTTTATTCATTTATCTAAACACTGTTTTACGGATTTCGAAAGTGACTTCTAGAACTCCGGAAAAAATACAAAACAAAACCCTAATTTCGGGTGGCTGGCGGCGCGGAGAGCGGCGGCGGGTCCGGCAGGTCGGCGCAGGTCACAGGTCGCGGGTCATCCGGTGGGTAGCTTGGGTCGGCGCCTGGCTGGACTCAGGCTCAGCGGTTCGGGCTAACCCGGATCCGGTTCGGGCTCAAGCGGTTCGAAATGGGGACGAGCGGTTCACTGTGACGGCAGAGGTTGCGGCAGAGGCGGCGGCCGGCGGTAGGGATAGTGATTTTGGCCTTGTTTTTGCTCCCGGGAAGCCATTCGGACTCCGATTTCAAATCTGAAAGTTGTGTTGGCTTCCTAAAGATGATAATAGGTTTTTAGTGCAAGACCTGGTCCGTGGATGTCGAAAATCCTTCTCGAACATGATGTCCTCATCAATGTGTTATTTGTTTTCTAAGAGTTAGGATTTCACCATATTTGTATGTGTATAAAGCTTTCTTCATATGAGTATACTTGTCGTTTTATTTTAGAGTTTTTAGAGTATATAAGCTTAATTATTGTTGGAATATAACTTTTCCTACTAATACTATCAAGAATTTAACTACTATAGCTTGATCATTAACTCTATAATCCTTTTATAATAACTAAGCTTTATATACCATACAATAAGAACTATAATGTCATAGTTATACATTTCAGTCTAACTCATAGGTAATATTAACGACTTAGAATAGTAATGTGCTGTGGTGTTATATGAATATGATACTTGTGATGTATGAGTATATGAATTTCTATAATTGTTATCCTTCATTAATATATCATAATGGTCTACCATCAGTCTTGATTATTAGTCACAATTAAGTTCAAAAGACTTAGAACAAAAGTGATTACGTTTACGTTCTATAATTGTGATAGTTTTTTTCCAATGAGTATGACAATCATCAAATAAGATTAAATTTTAAAATTTCTATATTTTCATATAGTGATGGCCTTTGTACCACTTTTCTATGATGTTTACATTACAACACATAATAAAGTTTGTTATATAGTTATTGTGCATCTATGATAAGTTTATCGCTTGTGTTTAACTAACTTTTTAAGATTAGTTAAACTAATTAAGACATGATTGTAGGAATGTTCATTGGAATACACTCACATCATATAACATTTTTTTGAGAGCTTAGAGCTTGGTGAAAATATGTATTCTATAATAGAGATCTATTACTGAACTTGTGTGATTCATTCAAACTAGCAAAATTAACTACATAATATTAGTACAATATATGTGATCATTTGGTATTAAATATATATTGAACTCAAATATTATATTATAAATTAGTATCATATAATACAAAGTTTTTCTCAAACTTGTATGATAAGTTACTTTCGAGACCCAAAAGCACTAATCATATCATTAGATTATTAGAATGATCATAATTCAACTCTTGTCATCCTAATATGATATGGATAATATACTTATCTAGTACATCATTGAAAATCTTAATGATTAGTTTGACTATTTTAGGAAGACAAATAAAGTCATCTATCTAAAATGTCATGTAATCAAGCCAAATTATAAATAGGAGTATTTTTTTTAGTAGAAATATGTTGATTATCAAATTCTCACATTATTTCTTTAGGAAGCTTTGTGCATTTAACATAAAAAAAATTCTTAAAATCATTACTATTCTTACCATGCTACATTCATATAATTTACTTCATCCAATTGATTCAAGCATTGGTAACATATTACTTGTATGTAGTTTCTAAAACACTTGTAGATTTGCTTGGTTGTAGGCCTATTGTAAGTAAATTGTTTATAAAAGTGTTTTATAAATACTATAATTGAGTTAGTATTTGAGTTATATGGCCGTGTGTGGCCTTGGTTGGGATATTATTGTAAGCTCAATAGAGCTGACGTTGTTGTGAGTACAATGAAGCTTATGTTTGATCTATGTAGATCAATTACCATGAGGATCTTGAGGCCTATCTATTATTTAGGTAAAAAGCATTGATAGTGAAAGCTTGGTTAGGTCAACTAGGTGTATATGTAAGTAAAGCTTTTATGAAACTACTAAAAATTAGTATACATTTTTTTTTATTTTCAACTATTAGTTTTATTCTATCCTTATTTATCAATTAGTACTTTGAAAATTAAAGAAAAGATTTCTAAAATAGAAACTATTGGATTTCTTTTAATATGCATTGTCCTTATTATTAAAAAAATTTCTTCTAAATCGACACAATTCATCTCCTTCCTCTTATGATTGGTAATTAGCATTCAATCAGTATCAAAGCTTGGTTAGGATCTAAAAGAAGTTCTTTAAGACACAATCCATTGCTCATAATATGGGTGATGTTTCTAACATCTTGGGGAATGCTACTTCTTCTCAACATTTTCTTTTATTTTATGAAGAATTCTATCTCATTAGAAAACAAGAATGAGGAGTCTTTTGTTAACAATTAATGTTGATCTTTCGGATATTGTACAATAGCCTTTTATGTTTCCAACCAAGTTAGTTGATAATATTCTAGTTAGAAAAGAGATTTATGAATTAACTCTTATAGAGAAACATAAGGTTTAACTGAATACCATATAGTGAACATTCTTCACTATAGTTTGAATGCTCAAAAATTTAAGAATCATAAATCTAAACTCTAAGATGAAATCTAAACCAAGCTAGAGCTTACTTATGAACAACCATCTCTTGTAAAAGAGGACAAGATACAAGCTAACATGAGTATGAATTTTTTAGAATGAATCTAAATGAAACAATTAAAAGACTATTTACTCATTTTATTAATATTACTAGTGGTTTAAAAAGTCTTAGCAAAATATTATTTAATGATGAATTGGTTAGAAGAGAAATATTAAAGAGAATACAATACACAAAGGAAAAGGTAAAAAAAGAGAAGACTCAATTGCTTTAAAAGTTGTTGAGTCATCCACATCAAAAGGATCAAATGAGGATGAAATAGGCCTAATTACAAGATTATTAACTCAATTATTTAAAAAATGTGGTATAGGAAGGTTAAGAGCAAGGAAGAAATTCTTTTCCTTGAATGTAGTAAACTTGAACACGTGTGCTTACTACCTAACCATTAAGAAAAAGGATGATATAAGGAAAAATAGAAAAAGAAGAAAGTGTGAAGGTGGCTTGGAGTGATTCTAAAGATTCATCTTCCAGCATACACAATCACAATGAAGGATTGATCTATCTCATGACTTATCATAAGTAAGAACATGCAAAAAAACAAGCATCCACTTCAAATTCTAAGGCATAATACTTATTTATTGAAGAATTAGATTAGAAACAAATTTTTTTTTGTGAGAAATTCAATAAATTGTTAAACAAATATTAGGGATTGAAAAAAGAATATATTTATTATTTAGAACTATGTGAGCATTTAAATTAAAAAATTAAGAAATACTTGGATGATTGATTGTATATAGAAATGAAGTTGTTAATTCTAATGCTTGAAATGCCATAATAACTAAAGAATATAATGATTTTAAACAATTGCATGCATATTATACATTACATTAGGCTAAGATTAAGATTTTATGCATCTTCCTTACATATTGCTTAAGGCCCAAGAACACTTCAAGTCTTTTGTAAAATTAGAAGGAACATGCATTCAAGATTTTCATGCTTTCAATGGAAAGAAATGAATGATTTTGCATAATCAAATAGAATCACCTCAAGTCTTACTAAACCCAAGAAGATTTGTGTCCCTAAATATAACACTTAGTTTGTTGACGTATAGTAATACCTTCCCCAAATGACTAAGGAGGGCATTTCATACTTGGATAGTGGTTGCAAATGCTTGAAGTTATGACTTCAATTTTTTTTAAAAAATTTATCAAAATTTTACCAATCAATTATGTTAAAAAAATCTCTTATTTATAGATATTTTTCAATGATTTAAAAGAGTTACCAAATAGTCTAATTAGTTATTATTAATCAATTTAATTAAAACATTGGTTGGCATAGGTTTTATTACTTTAATAACAACTCGAACAACTTTGAAATAATGATTAAAAGAGCCATTATGTAAATAGTTTGTCATGCATCATCAGGATCATTCGATCTAGTTCAAGGACAAAGCCACATAATTGATAGTAATGTGGAACATAGGATCAAAAAGTTTGCATAATCAAACAACTTGTATTGATTATGGAGAATTAATTTTATATTTTAACTATTATTAATAATATTATTATTTTTAATTAATTATTATTACTATAATGCAATTTGTAACAAGTCATTCAAAGAAAAGTTTCAAAAATATGATAAAGATAGAACAATTGTTAAGATGGAAAAGGTAAGATGATTAATGTAAATTAAATCTAAGATGATTAATGTTTTGAAAATAAAATATTTTTCTAAGATGAAATCAAATTTATGCCTTACAAAAATGATTTTAATCAAGCTTAATATTTTAATAAAAAAATACCTAAAATTAAACTTAAAATGAATTTCTTGATAGTCTATCACTCTAACTTAAATGATCTTCATGGATCTAAGATTTACTCGTCTTCTTTAATAAGCTCTTCCATGAACATGAACAATTGCTATTTAAAATCTAAAAATTTACAAATTCATTAAAAATATTTAGAGATTATTATAATTCAAAAAGAAATATCATAACTAGAGGTCAATAACACAAAACTCTGTTGCCTTTCCAATTACCCAGCCTTTCCTGATCTATGCCAATTAAACCTAACCCAATGAGGTCAAAAGTTTGGCGATCAGGTATTCTAAACTATTTCAGATAGCAGGTTCACACAACTTGCAAAAAAACAATGATTTGTTGATGACACTTTGACCTACGAACATGCAAGGATTCATCAATGTTGTGTCAACTCTCCAACGCAACCTATGACATGTCAACCTAGAATTGACTAAATAGTCCATATGAATCTATCTATGTTGTATCAACCAATCAGTCTAGCCCATCAATAGAACAGATCATGTCCCATAAATGCTCACGAGTTCACCGATGTCATGTCGACTCGTCAATCTAACCCTTGACAAGTCAACTCAAATTCAACATGTGAGAACTCATACAAATCTGATTGCTTCTGAACTAAACACAACATTTCATAAAGCAATTTAGGTCAAAATGTGCACACAATTTTATGAACTAAACATAACTTCTTAGTAAGCTATTTGGCAACAACTTTTCACCACATATTTTGGGCTTTATTTTTCTTTTTTCTTTGTCTTATTTTGCTTGAGCTTTCCTCAAGTGTGGCCTACAAATACTTCCTTACTCATCTTATCTATGAGTCTTAATAAAGTTTTTTAATACTTTTAATTAGTGCCCATATGACCTTTACTTCTTCTTTATCGATATCAATTTATTTAAACCCTTTTCTAATTCCCAATCTCTTATCATTAAAAAAGTTGTGGACCTAACATTGCCCTTTTGTTGCTCCAAGTCCCCACGTTTTTGATATTGTGTTAGATGGGTATCAATTGCATGTTACCTTTTTGAGGATTTCTTATTTAACTTTTGTATTTTCATTCTTCTTAATGTTTGTAAGTTTATCTCTGTGTTACTCATTACATTTTGTAATGCTCATTTGGCATCACATCTATTATCAAAGCTCAATTATGTTGTTCTTGCAATAGTAATGACAAAGCTAAAACTAAATTAGAACTTATTTTAATTTTTGTTGGAACATGATCTTATAAAAAAGGGAGACAAAAGGATAAACCAAAAAAGGAGGTTTTCTTTTTTTCTAAAGAATATGTGTATATATATATATACATATATGTTGAGATCTACTAAAACTTACAAGATGGAGCACTCATAAATTGGCCAAGTATAAATGATCATCTATGTCTCCTTAATTAGACTAAAAAATATAGAAGCTAAGTTAGAAGAATATGAATTTAGGATCCCTCTCTAAGCCATATGCCTAAACTTATTATGAAACCCAATCAAAATCTTAACTAACCACTATAAGGAATTTGTTTTTGATGTAAAAGGTAAGGTCATATGGCAACCCAATGCCCCACATGATAAGTAAGTTATATCAAGGAAAAGGTATGTAAGAAATTTAACATCGAGGAAGAAGGAGAGATCGAAGAATATTTTTCTTATTCAGACTTAGCCAATAAATATATGTGGAGAAAGGAGACAATACCTTTGAGGAAAACCCATTATAGTTGTAAGATGTACTTTCACTCAATCTAAGGTAAGTGAAGATTAAAGAAACACCACCATTTTTCAAACCTTCATTAAACTTAGAGAAAATGTTTGTAAGATTCACATAGATAGTGATAATAGCATCAATGCTATTTTTACTAATATTATAACATCCCAAAGACTTCCCACCACTCACCACTTAAACCCATACACTATTTCTTAGATAAACAAAGCATTTATTCCTATAATCTTAAGGTGATCTAGTGATATAACCTTGATGCCTTTCTCATTAACAAAGATTCAAGCTATCCCCATCACCACCTAAAGACCATGGCTAACCTATTAGAGAGAAGTTATCAACCACCCCTAAAAACAATATCTAGATTATGTCACAAAGTGAAGAATTTATTTATAAAACTTTCATGTGTCATGGTAATAAGAGAGATCTCAGGTGAGGTACTTGATACAATAATATCTCTCATAATAAAACTCATTCTATCAGCTTCTCTAATGTTTTCATTAAGGAATCTTCATATTTGCCACCCCTTCATGACATCCAATATATTATAGACCTTATATTAGGGGCTAGTTTGTCAAATTTATCTATTTATAAGATGAGCATTACAAAAGACCAAGAACTTGTTCAATAGGTCCAAGTATTAATAGATAAAGGTTTTATATTAGAAAGCTTTATGACTTGTGCCATTTTTAATCTTCCATATCCTTAAAAAGATGGTTTATAATCTAATAATTATGGAGTATAGGTTCTTTATATTGTGCATAGATGACTTATTTGTCTAAATGAGTGGAGCAATTATTTTCTTAAAAATTGACTTAAAAAGTGGATATCGCTAAGTTAGGATTCAATAGGAGGATGAGTGTAAAACCATTTTTAAAATAATGGATGGGTTCTATGAATGGTTAGCCATGCCCTTTGGTCTATCTAATACCCCAAGCATGTATATGAGATTAATAACCCAAATACTTTGACCCTACTTAGAAGAATTCATGATACTTTACTTTGATGACATCTTAACCTTTAATTATTCCCTTGAAAACTACTCAGAGAACCTTATAAGGATTTGTTTTATGGTTAAAGAGAATCACTTCTATGCCAATCTTAAAAAATACATTTTTGTTAATGATAATGTGAACTTTATATGCTTTATAATCTTGAAAGATGGCATATAAGCTGACCCTGATAAGATTAAAGTCATAATTAATTAGCCAACACCTTAATCTATCCATCATGTCAAGAGTTTTCATGTCCTAGTGATTTTTTATAGAAGATTCATTTAGGGCTTTAATGCCATCGCTACCCCTATAACTAATCATATCAGAAAAAAACTTTTAAATGAACCACTATAGTTGATAAAGCATTCAAAAGGATTAAGGAGAGTGTTACAAGTTTTCTAGCCAAAGTTAGTTATTCTTTCTTGAATATGTCATTTAAATGCCTCTAAAATTTATGTGATAAAGTTAGATGACTATGTTGGGTGAAAATCATATAATATGAATGAAGAAAATCATATTTTATAATAAGGATTAAAAACCTGTAGGCCTTGGTTGTGGATATCATATAAAATGATATATAAAAAATGTATATTATGATCTAACAATAGCAACAATCAAAAAATGAGTGTAAATAGTGGCAAATTTTCACTAGTAATTGAATTAATCTTATCGCAACATTGTATATGGATGAAAATGTGGAAAATAAGAGATGATTTAAGTTATAATGTGAACATATTGGTACAAAGACAAGGTGTTGTACAATTACAATAATGAGAAAAGAAATTGTAGTAAACAGATAAGCATGATCAAACATTAGAAAAGAGAATTTTTGATGTAATGGGTAACAAGTGTGCAGTGGGAATTGTTAGACAATGATAACAAATCTATCTTATCAGATAGTATGATAAAGATATAGTAATAGTATGATTTTGAGACACTAAATAAATTCTGATTTCATAATCAACTACTCTCTATCAAGCCACTAAAATTAAGATGCACTATATCTAATGGTTAGAAATGACTTGCATAAGGCTAGTCCCCCTTGATTTAAGGATTAATTAGCTAGGAAAAGGCATTATATGCTAGGTTTAAATAGTTTTTATTGAATCCTAGCTATGATTAACATAAGGAACACCAAACAATGAAGATAAAAAAAGTTAAGGTGAAGAGCAAGAAAGAGGAAGAAGGAAACTTTGTAATCCAAAACCATTAAGAGTAGATCCAAAATGGTGTAGACCTCTACCTTGTTCAAGAAGTAGGAATTTTCATGCCTTTCATATAAATGTAGACACATGTTAGGAAATTAAAATCGAGTATTTTGTTACAAATTGCATGATATAATCTCTAGTTTATGCAAAATTATAAAGTTCTTCAATAATATTACAAGAAATTCCATCCTAAACTCTTCATTGTGGTGATGGAATTAAGAAGTTGTACCTTAAGATTGTTTTACAAAAATCTTATATTTTGTTCCTTGCTAAATTGAATAATCATGTTGAAAATAAATAGTTGACATCATGTTAGGATTGCTTGTAAGCAATTTGGTAAAATGTTGAATGTATATATGATGTTAAAGGTATGCTAGCCAAGAGTGTTCATTCATGATTTTGTGATGACTTTTATAGTTAATTCATAATTTATATTGGTGATCTCTTAAAATTTGTTAAAAGTCAAAAAATATTAACGTGTAAGTACCTTAATGATTGTATGAATTATGATTAAAATTACTTAGCTTATGCTAAAGATTTATTAATGTTCTTTAGCAAACATGGGTGATGACCTTGATGTTAACATGAATGTTTATGATGTTATTTTTGTTGGACATACATTCATGCTAGATTGATTAAATCAACACTTGTAAAAAAAAGGAAAAACATGTTATCATGCTTTCATGGTTGATATATTTCTTAGAAGCATCCTTGTGAATTGCAAATTTTTATACATGATTTTTCATCACATTATGTCTATTTTGCATTAATTATTTCATGTTAAATGATTAGATTTAATCATGTTAGAATGGAAATTATGCAAATTGTGCATGCTTTGAAATTTTAATTTGGTGTGGAAAGCTTATTGGCCAATAGCCATATTTATCATATTGTGGTGATACTCTTAGTTATGTTTAGGTATGTAGTGTAATCTTTTAAGGCTTGTTGAGAAGAAAAAAAAAATACAAATATGATTATCTTGTAGGGTATGATTAGTATGATTGATAGGGCAATATTTGATTGAAGCTTTTTCATTATATGTTAAGATGATTTTTGTTATAAGTGTTAGCATGTTGAATTATGCTACAAAATATGATTTATTATGAGAATATCTTGCTAGCATTGGTAAGCATATCTTATGACAAGGAAAAACAATGGTGTGAACATATAAAGAAAAATGTAATATCACACTTACATTTACATAAGTTTTTGACAAAACTATTGGAAACATTGTAATAAGTTTACAATTGTCATTTCTAAAATAATTCAAATTTACTACAAAGTTTGTAGTGGAAACTTTAGCTTAGAACAATCAGTAATAATTAAGAAAATTATTATATGATAACTTATAGATGATTTTATTTAGAACTATGTCATAATACGCCTATGAATAACAAGTAAAATCTTCAAACCAAAACTAGGATTGAAATTTGCAAATACAATGAGTTGAATGGCTCAAGTTATGCCTTAAGATTGATTGTAAGGCTCAAACATTGACATATAATGCAAGAAAAGGATCCTAGATGGCTTTTAAGGTAAATAATCTCTCAATTTTTCTTGTGGAAAGCCTTGAGGAGCTCGAATTGGCCATGGAAGAAGGCTAGGCAAATATTAGGTCTTGATTAAGCACAAAAATAAGCTATGAGTTTGGTTAAGAAAGAATAGGAAAATAAGAAGGAGCTCAATGTAGCTAACTGGCTTATTTTGCTTATACTAGCCTTGTAAAAATTATAAGATTGATCAAGAGAACCTATGATTTAGAAATTTAATTATGGAGAATTTTAAATTCAAAGATATCAAATTTGAAATTTGAATATCTTATATTTGAAATTTTAATATTTAGGATTTAAAATTTAAATACTATAGACTTAAAATTTTAACCAAGGTTAAGGTTGAGAAACCTAGAACACTATAGAGGAATAAAGATAAGTTAAGACTTGAAAGGACCACAAATAAGTTTAAGAATATTTTAATAATTAGTTGTATTCAATTTCTTAAGGATTAAGGTTTTACATAAAGTGAAACTTAAGAATTAAAGCTAAATCAAGAATATTATGATATTTTTGGCACACTCAAAATAAGGTCATGTTTTAATGAGCCTCTTAGTTAAATCCTAGATGAGGGTTGAATTAAAATTGATAACTCTATTTTATCCTTTAGAGTAGTGTTAGACTTGACTAAGAGACTAATGGTCACTTAGATTTTGGTCAAACCTTGACTAGTTTGGTCTGATAAGTAAGATCATGAGTAGTCTTAAAATAGCTTCTTAGGTCTTTAGAAAGGGGTTTAGGTTGGCTTGCGAGATAAGAGAGAGTTATTAATGAAACTCATGTGAATCTAGGTTAAAGGCGAATGTATATTACATAAAACATTTGAGCTATAGGAGTGGTACTTAAATAAACAAAGGTATTATAGTAAGACTCTTAGGTTAATTTATAAGAAAGGACTATATAGATATATAAAATTACTTGAGGAAGATAACCCATATAAGTTAATTAGATATGGTAGAAACTTTAGGTTAGGATAGATAATAGAGTGACATTTTAGGAGATCTAGATGATTTCTTAATATTTAGGGTTAGATAACCCTAAATAAATGCAAGAAAAAATATATTGATGTTGAGTAAGTCTATTGATGATGACATAGATTAAGATGTAATAGATCCTAATGATGGATTCTTCAATTAAGAGTAAGGTAGGTTAGATATACTAGATGGTAGAACTCCCACCATATACAAACATTGCATGCATCATTGTTAAGACATCGTAAGAGATCGTGGGTGTTCCTAATCTTATGATGGTTGAGTACCATGTTTGACAAGATTCCTTGAGTCCTATAAGGTGGTTGAAGTGATTGGTAGAGCTCAGTTTGATACTATTAAATCATGTGTAAAGGATTTTAAGATGGTTACATGCTATTTTAGGGCATCAAAAGAGATCTTGGATGTGTCAGAGTATTATTTATAGTTTCATGTGGTTGATGATGACTCTCATAGTCCTATTTGTTGGTCTTATGAATAATAGAGCCTAGGTTGTAAATTATCAGATCATGTGATAAGATAAGAGTGCCTGACTTGTGTTGAGTATGTCATAGACTTAGAGAGAGAATCAGATTATTGGTGAGTCACAGTGTATCTTAAGGGATTGATTTGTTGAGACTTGCTAGGCCCTGATGGACTTTTCTTAATGTTGGTAATTTTTTAATGTATTGGTTTAGCTTGGTAAGCTATGACATTTACATGATTCTTCTGATGCACTAATGATTATAGTTTGAATTTATACTACTAGATGTATGCTTTTTTAGCAAGATAAGGATTTTTTTATTGAGCTTAGCACACTACCCTTATCATCTATAGGAGCAAGGAGTTAGTAATGGATATGTCATTTCAGAGTTAATATTGAAGTGGATCATACTTCAATTAGTATTTAGTCATGTCCAAGTTAAAGTCTCATTTATTTTCAACTTTAATGTTTTATATTAAACATTGGATTCTATAACATATCTTATGTTGGACTTTAAAATATATGGGATCTTATATTTAGATGTGATCAAGTTATTTACTTATGATAGTCATAATTTGAATCTTATGGTACTTATACATATTATGGATTGTATGAAAATTATTATTTGATGTTATAGGTGGCTTTTATATCATGTTCACGTTAATGTACTAAGAAAGTTACTAACCTATGGTGCAACCATTCTTGGCTTAACAATGATCTCAATAGGAGTAGAATTGTAGTTCATTTTGGGGGGCACATCATAAGCTTAATGATCAAGTTAAGGGACCACTTCTCCTTGTTTGAATGTTAAGCTTGGGGAGTGATAGGTAGCTAATCAAATACATTAATTGGTGCACAAGTCTTGTTGCATTCCAAGAAAAAAAAGCAAAAAGAATTTTATAAAAATGGGACGATAGAGTGTATGATCCAAGTTCTTATAGACTAACTTACAAAATTTTCCATCACTTTTGAAGTATCTTATGATTCCTTAGGCATAAGAATAAGAGGAGACTTAAGTTAGGAGCAATGACTAATCACATTTATCAATAAAAACTTAGGCATAAGAATAAGAGGAGACTTAAGTTAGGAGCAATGACTAATCACATTTATCAATAAAAACTTAAATGATTCTCATAGGAAATGCTTTGTCTATGATAAAACATTTTACTTAATAGTCCAAACCTTAAGGCATTGGAGACATAACCTCTTACCCTAGAAATTTATACTTTATTTTGAGCATGAGGCTTTAAGATATCTAAACTCATAAAAGAAGTTAAAGTCATAACATACTAAGCTGACAAAATTTCTTTAGAGCTACATCTTTGCCTTCAAGCATAAGCCATGGTAGAAAACAACATAATAGATGCCCTTAGTAAGTGAGTGAAATAACTCACTACATTGTTTGTCTCCATCACTAACTTTAACACTCTACCTAACATGCACCCCGATTGCTTTGACTTAGACCTATTTAAAGAGAATTAGTTGTTAATTCAACCAAGGCAATCTATGATTATGTAATTGATGAGGGTTATCTTTTTTAAGATAAGCAATTATGCATATCGTGAACATCACTTAAGGATTTCTTGGTATGAGAGATAGAGGCTTGAGACCTAGTAGACAATTTTGGAAGAGTCAAAACAATCATGGCCATTAAGGATTGGTTTTATTGGCTAGGATGAAAACAACATGACAATCAAATTGTTGCTAAGTGTAAGACTTATGCAGTCGCCAAACATCGCACCCAAAATACCAAACATTATACCCCATTACTAGTACCATTACAAACATAAGAGAACCTCATATGGATTTTGTCTTCGGACTACCAAAATCCTTTGTGGACATGACTCCATCATTGTGGTGGTTGATTATTTACAAAAATAGTTATATTCATCCTATTCTTTAAAATTTTTGACTCTTTACACATTGCTCAAATATTGTTAATAAAGGGTGAAGCTTCATGAGTTTCTTACGACCATAGTCACAAATAAGGAAATTTATTTTACTTGTTACTTTTGGAAAAACCTTTGGCATCTTAGGGAAAAAAATTTAAAATTATCACTTGCCTACCACTCCTAAACTAATGATCAACTTAAAGTAGTAAATCATATCTTGAAAATCTATTATGATTTTTAGTAAGGATGAAAACATAAAGAATTATAATATGATTTTACCATATGCAAAGAATTCCTATAATTGTATTATTAATCGATCAAGAAGATTTAGCCCCTTTTATGCCTATAATAGATATAAATCTCATAGTCTCATTGACCTAAACCCATTACTCGTTTAAGCACGCATGTCCGTGTCCACATAAGAGTTGTACAACATATAAGGGAGGTCTATAAGTATATTAAAAATAAAATAAACCTTAATAATAAGTAGTATAAGAGAACAAATAATGCACACCTTAGGTATAAAGGAATCTTAGAAGGAGAATACGTGATGTTCCAAATCAGATAAAAAAGGGTTTCTATTAGAAACTTTTTAGAAGTTACATGCAATTGGCACTGGTTCATTTCAAATATTCAAAATGTTAGAATAAATGTATACACTATGGAGCTACGACATGATTATGATAATAGCATATCTTCAATGCCTCATATTTGGTGACTTAAAAGGAGTAAATTATGGTTCCCAGTTAGCTATTTGAGCCATCATTAATACCCCTTAAGAGTAAAGCTTTACCTGAGTGTCCACTAGTCTATTATGATAAGAAGAGTGAGTAGATTAAAATAATATTGGTTGACAAGATGACACTAACTTGAAACAAAAGTTATTAGAGGTATCTTACTTATTAAAAAGATCGACTAGACACCAAGGATACATGGATAGAGTTATAGTCACTAAACTCAAATAAATTGAAGACTTACAAGAGACAATCTAAGGCGATTGACTCATCAAAGATGAGTTTTTCTTGCTCTAAGGAAATTGGTGACAACAATTATTACTATTAGGATTTCTTATGCCCAGGATCCAGAAAGATATGAGTCAACACTTCTAGATAATCAAGACATCTATTTCTTATGTCAAGAGTCAAGATGAAGCCTAAAGTAATATTTTTTGGCTAAAACTTCATGCCAAAAATTATAAAAATAGACCCAAAAAGTGGCTATTGGGCCCATTCCTATTCCTACCTCCATCGATTTCTATTATTCAAACTTGACTTGACAATGGTGCACCCAAACCATGTTTAGTTGAACTAGAATAAAGAAAATCATATAGTATGATAGAAAATAATCATACCTATAGATTAGGATTGTACCATACGATAAAAAACCATCATACAATGCTATTACTTCCCTCATATTAGTTAATAAAAAAAAGAACTTTGTCAACCAAAGTATGTTTCCTTCTCTTCTTGATTTTGATAACTAATTGCTTTTAATTTAATTGATTTGGTTAGCTTTGATTATTGGTTATGTATAGGGTTGAGTCATAAAATGCTTATATTCACCTTGCATGGCATTAACACTATCCAAACCATGAGATGGCATTATAATTTTATTAAGATCCCTGAAATTAGGAATCATGGTGGAGACTAAGGAAAGAGAGGACAACAATTTGAATTATGCTATTGAATGCATGCTATTTTAAGAAGAGATGACATAACTCTAAACAATTCATTGCATGTTGCACCATAAGAAGGATATAACTGACCTTAGTAAAAGAGTTAAGTGGTAGTTTCTTAAGGAAAGAATAAGGGTTGTCATGTGATAACAAGGAGGAAAACCTTAGCCCACTTAACCTAAAAATATATAAATTATAGTTTTTCTAGTGTTTAGAAATCTTAGCCACGAGGTTTTGCTACGAGGAACTTACCTGACAGGAACCCAGGGAGAAAAGCAAGTCTTGAGAAGAAAAAGGAGGAGAAAAATCACAAGTTTAATGAGAAGAAGAATTTAGTCCATGTTTTTTAAAAGGAAGAGAGCCATAATGTCAAGAATATGCTATCATTTTTCTTTAGATTATTCCATGTTTATGATGCCAAAAAGCTCATGTTTATTGTATGATTTCAATGTATTTCATGAAATCATGATTTCCATGAACTTTCTCAAGTTATGATGAATCTTTCAAAATAAATTGAGAAAGCTAAGGAAAAATATTGATTTTATTCTTGTGCCACTACATATAAAAATTAGGTCATGAACTTTTATTTAAAAATTACAATTTTAGTTAAAACCCAATGATGATTCTTGCAGCACCAATTTGCGTATTATCTTACATATGTCCTTATAGCTTGGGTTCATGGCACAATTATAGCCATAGGAGGTACGGTTGAGATCTTAAGATTAGCTAAATGGCTTCTAAGTTACTTGAGATCTCTTTATTTCTAGATGGGAAGCTTAGTGGAGCTTAGGTTAGGCCTTAGAAAAAGTCTAGGTCAAGTGAAGGTGTTAAGTAGGCTAGCAAGAATAGTTAGAATTTTCATATAAATGATTTAGTATTATATAGGTTTATAAAGAAGCTTGTTCCTAATTTTGATTTATGATTAACTTTAGTGAACATAGCTCATGACCATGTATAATTTAGGGTTAGTAAATGATGATCTCATACATTTAAGACTTTTAGGGATTGTGTATCAAACAAATTTAGTAATATATAAGACAATTTAACTTATAGATAATAACTATTGTGTGTGGGTTGAATTTGACTTAATAAATAAGCTAAGTGTTTGGTAATCCATAGTTAGGATTGAAAGTGAGATGTGGCATTGAGAGGAATCTTAGGTCTTGGTAGCTAAGATAGTAAAGGTAATTCTTGGCAAAACCAATGACTTAGGTAAGTTCTCCTTTTAAGCTGAACCCAAGGTTGTGCTTTTGTGCCCAATAGGATTACTCCATTTAAGCCTTGGCTTTTAGTGATAAGGCTCAACTAAGGACTTTAGATGCATTACGAGATCTTGGAAAGAACCTTAGATGGCCTTAAGGTAGAAAGAACTCTTTAAGTTTTTAGGAATAATGGCTTAGGAGTCTTAGGTTTAGCCTTTAAATGAAGGCTAAGATAAATTGATGGTCTTGAAATGGTCTAGCAAAAGGATGAGAGTTTGGCCAAGTATTATATAATTAAAATTTTTAGAAAATATTATTAGACTCAATTAACCTTAGATTAAGCCTAAAGGTAGGTTGTGATTATTAGAACACCTGAAGGTTTGAAAGCTAAAGACTCTATGTTTGAAATTCAATGGCCTTAGGTTTTGACATTAAAAGATCTTAGGATTTAAAGTTTAAAGTTTTTTTTTTGTTTTGAGATTTGAAAGACTATGATTTGAAATTTAAATATATTAGAATTTGGAATTTAAATTTGGTTAAGGCCATAGATGACAATAAAAAGACAAGGCTAAGGTAAATAACCTTATGAACATACCATGGAAGGGAACTATGATAATCTCAATTTGTAGATTTTGATGAGGTTTATTTTTTTGATTTAGAATGTGTGAATCTTAATGTAATAATTAACATTAAGAGGAAGAACCTATAACACTTGACAACACTTTATTTATGCCTTACAAAACGCCTTAGACTTGAGAGACTCTCAAGTTAGGTCCTAGATGGACCTTAAGCTAAGAGAAACCTTAAGAATTTCCTTCAAAAGTGTATAAAGCTCAATAAAGATGCTAAAAAGGCTTTGATATATTATGGCTAAAACCTTAGACATGGCATAGATTTATTACATAAGGCCATGAGTAGCTACTTCAACTTGTTAAGCCATAGTTTGAACACTATAGATGGTGGTCTTAAGATGTGTGTGTGGCTCAAGATAGACCTTTGGGAAGGGAATAGTGTCTTAAGATAGCCTACAAAATGTGAGAGTCTATAAAGGAATGCATGTGAACCTAGGTTTAAAAAATTGGTAACCTAGACAATATGCCTAAGTGTTAAACCCATGGATTTGGACCTAAGCTTAAATGGAAACCCACAAAGAAAAGAGATCTTATTATGGATCCCATATATAAGTTAAGGTAGAGTAATCATAGGTGTGAAATTTAAATAAAGAAGGGTACCCAAGATAATTCACTAAGGTTTTGGATGAATTCCTAGAATCCCCAAATAAGATATTTAGTGTTTACAAGAAACTTGATTTAGAACCTAAATAAAATTTAAGGTTGACAGAAAGCTTAGGTATGGTCATAGGAAGGGTGTACGACTTTGATAAGGGGATAAAAAGAATTTGATGTGTTATGGCTAAACCCTCATCATAGCATAGCTTTATTAAGGCCATGAGTAGCTCCTTTAAGCCACTGAGACATGGGTTGGGCACACTATATGGTGGTTAAGGATGTGTGTGTTACTCAAGAAAGACCATTTGGAAGGGAAAAATCGCTCAAGTTACCTTGAGATGCTTAAGAGTCATTAGTAAAAGTCCTGTGAACCTAAGTTTAAAAGATAAGCTATAGTTTGGAAACTATGCCTAAGATGAATGTGAAGAATTTGAACTTTAGTGAATGTTCAAGTAGAAGACTAGATAAGCAAAGATATTCTAGTAAGGATATCAAATATAAGATAAGGCAAAGTAATCAAAGGTGTGAAATTAGATAGGGTAGAATTCCCTAAATAACTCATTTGAGGTTTAAAAAACCCCTATATTGCCTAGATAGTTAAATAACATTTTGATGGAAACACTAAAATGTTAAAATAAGACATTTAAGATTTAGAAGAAATCTTGGAATACCTAAATAGCTTTTTATGAATTTGAAGAATACCTTAAAATGCTTATATAGCTGAATAAGGTTTTGGTGGAAAACTATAAACACCTAGATGATTGATTAATGACCCTAGATAGTTGACTAGGATTTTTAAGATGCCACAAGATCAACCCAAATAGTTAATAATGGTTAAAGGAATACTCTATATGACCTTAGATGCTTAGTGAAAAAGGCATTAGAATAATTCCAAAATGATAAGTCAATATTAATGATGATATAAATTAGGATGTAAGTTAGATAAAAATAATATTAAAACTCCTAACAGATAAGGAGGTAACTATTTTTTGAGATTTGAAGAACCCAAGTTGTGGAGTGTAAAGTCATGCTATAAATAACTCGAGTGAGGTTGAGTACCACTTGTTTACATAGAACATCATGAGTGGACCATGAATGTGTTATAGCATATGGTAAGAAGTTTCATGCACCTGTTAAGGAATCTTAGAGTTTAGGAGAGACTATCTTACATGATTAATATATGCTTTATTTTTCTAGTGCTAGATCATGTGTTTAAGGATTTTAGATGTGGTTGAGCATATGATTTTGAGGAGTATTTAAGCCTAGAGGGGTTGGACTATATGATTGGCAAAGTCCTAAGTTATGGAGTGTCAGATCACGTAATGAGATAGAAGTGTTAGACCATATGTCATGGTTCTTATGTGATTAAAGGAGTTTTAGATTGTTGGTGAGACATTAAACATCCAATTAGCTACTTGACATGATTATGATGTTAGAGAGATTTGGGAGCTGCTAATAGATATTATAAAAATAATGTTTCTTATGCATTAGTTTAACTTAGAAGGTTAAGACACTCCTATATGATATCATTATGCATGTTGATGGATATATTCTACTTATATCAAATGGTTATGTTTATGATATTTCTAATGATTATTTTTATAACATAACTTTAGGATTCCTTATTGAGTTTTTTAGCTTATTCCATTATATTATGTGCATGTCCAAGAAGTTAATAGCTGACATGAGAAACAAACTTGGGGGTATCAATTAGTACATCTAACAGCTTTGATATTTAAGTATTAAATTTTATAATATTATAATAATATTATGTTATTTCATTCATAATAATGATATTTTTATTTTTTGGACATTTGCATGCATTGGATATTTTATTATAGTCATTAGACATTTGCATTTTCTATATTTGTATGTTATAGGATGGACTTTGGATTTATGTATTGAATATGGATTATGTGATGACAATTTCACATTGTGGTTACATATGGATACTACGACATATTTTTGTAAGTTTTCTTTGGTACTGTGTACAAATTAATGTGATTAATTAGTTACCTCAGTCTTGAGTGACCCATCGTGTGCATAATGTTCAGATTGGGTGATTATTATTTTTGATTTGAATATCAAGTCTGGGAAGTGAAAGGTGGCTAGCCAAGTAAATGAGCTAGTACATGGGTGTTGTCCCACTTAAGGATTTAAAAAAATGTTGCTAAAAATGTTAGATGTGAAGTACAATTTAGTGAGTATGAATATATATATAAGCTAACTAAGAATATCACACGTATGATGGCAAACCACATATAATATAACTTGGTGAGAAGGAATGTAAACTCAGCTAACCAAAACATTATATAGTATGATAGTAAATATTGTATAGTCGTTACGATGAGAATACCAAAAAGATCATGTAATAAGAGAAATTTCAGAATATTATGACTAAACAAATGGACTATCACATTTTACAATATCAAATATTGTACAATACAGTCATTAAAAAAAGAGAAAGAATAATGATCGTACATTCATTACTAAAAAAGGAGTAGGAAGAAGAAGAAAATAGAAGTATTACATATTTGACAAGGATATCGTGGAATTATTAATAAAGAAAGCATACTTTTTGGGTCACTGATTAGGCGGCAAGTCCCTCCTAAAAAGTTTGCAAAGGCAATTAATGTTGGATAAAGATGCATAACATTTTTGAAACAAGAATCCAATACAAATGGAACTGACAAGAAGTGGATCGAAGAGAAATTATAGAAATGCTTATAAAAGAATGGTGCATAAAATGTTTGAATATGCATACGATAATTAAGTGATGTATGATTTAATAACGAAGAATATTTTGGTGACCATATTAAATGTTATATTTTATTAAATAACCATTTAATTTGAGATCACGAATTATGAAATGCATAATAATATAGAGGATAGCATCAAGAAACCAAAACCTATATGAGAAAGAAGTAAATAGCTCAGGTAATGCAGGACCTATACCATCTCACAAAGAAAGAGATCAAACTTTTATAAGGAATAAATGATGAGATAGACTTAATTCTTATTATTATGAAGAAAAGATCCTTAAAATTTGAACTTTCTAGTAAACTATAATAACTAACTCAAGAAAAAATAAAAACTATCAACATTTACAATTTTCAAATGAACATTGCATTACTCAAAAATATAAAATTTAAGTGAATAAATGATGATAAAAAACTCTACCCTAAAATAAACATCTCAGCTCTTCCCTTGCTCTACTATATCTCCTTGGTTTGATATCTACTAAATAGCTTATTCACCACTTGATATTTGCATATTTTTTAACTAACTAAATCATCCTCTAACTCAATTTTCATATTTGAGTTAAGTTTGGTTCATGTGAATCATCTACTGATACTTATCTCGCTTCATAAATGTTTGAGTTAAAAGAAAAGCCTCTCCAATTGAGTTCTTCTATTTATTCTTAAGATGCATGATGTAAAATAATTAAAAGAAGCATTAATAAAATAAAAGAATGCTTTTGGTGTCATCAAACTAGGAATGCATTAGCCAATGGTTCAACATCCTTATCAACGCACACTGCAAGCTTACATTAGTAAATAAAATATGGTTTTTTAATATCAAAAAACAACATAAGAATAAGGGATTAGCCAATTTATATTTTAGAAAAAATTACCAAACTATTAATGAAAAAACAAACTATTATGAACCAAAAGAAAACATTTATTAATAAAAACTACCAAACATTATTATCAATTAGTTAAAAGAATGAAAGAAACATATGGTTAGCTTGTAATTACAAAATTCAAATTGAAAAGTACTTTGCATTTTATTCTTTAATAATGAGGAAAATTGCATTTTTGACACAAAAAAATTGGATGACTTTTTATAAAATACAAAACCATTACATGATAATTAACTAAAGTTAAAAAATTGAAAGAACCTTTCTATAGAAACCTTTTTGACATAAAAGTGTCCACCTAAATTTATTTGCTTCATCACTACACTTAAGCAATCATAAACTCAAGCACTCATAATTTCTTTCCTTCAATTCAAGACCTAAAATTCACAAATATTACAAATCATAGCAACATAATGGTAATTCTTTATCAACTTATTAACAAATATTGAGTTACAATCTAGTTTAGAAACAATTGAAAAGAGTGAAGTGTAAAATGATCTAATGACATCACAAAAATGCTTCATATCATGTGATTTTCATCCATTGGCAATTCTAATTGCCTACTTCTCTCTACATAATTGAAGTTTGCTAAAATACTAGGATCACTTATCATATGATCAAAGGTACCTAAATCAATGATTCACATATTATTATCATCATACATTGCATGAAATTCTATCATAAGATTGCCTTTTTGTGATTGATTCAAGGAAGTGATGTGCACTTGAACTTTAGATTGGCTAAAAAATAACTTTTGGAAAAAATAACTTTTTGAAATTCTATCATAAGATTACCAAATTTTTTTCTCAATTTTACCTCAAAGATCTTACATCTTATTTCATTCCATGTTGATTATAGGTTTAAGTTTCCATCATTTGTTGATATCCAAAACTAACTACATAACCTATGAGATTTGTGCATGTGTTGATGTCAAAGTTATAATGCTTTCGTGCATTTTCATGTCTCTAACTTGGTTAGGTTCTATTTTCTATTTAAGTATTTTTTCCATCATGAAATCATCCCAGAATGATTGTTCAATCAACACCTTCCAATTCAATTTAACTAAATATGCTAACATGGTGTTATGTTTTTCTTCAGTGGCAAGAATACCTTTTCCCAGACCAACCAGTTACACTTGTGGTTGCTATCGAAGTCCCCCAAAAGTAATCCATTCATAATATTTTTTTCTCTATTAATTATTTGCATTAAAGAATTCATTATCATTAATGAGTAAGGTGTAGTATTTAGAATATGTTTTACTACTATAAATTTATGACCAATACATAAAAGCTTTTTCTTCCAACCAACTATCTTTTTGAATAATTTTTCAATTAATTACTAAACGTTTATTGATTTCTTTCTTCTAGTAAAAATAGGGCATCTCATGTATGTAAAGAGAAGAGAACACTTTAACATGCTTTGAAACCTTTATAGAAAACTACTAAGGTGTTTTAAGAATTTCATATCACCTTTTAAATAAACTTTTCTACATAGCTATGGTGAGAAACCACTAGGCACCATCTTTGATGTTGCATAATAAATTATTTTTCCATTTTTAAATTGATTCTTTAATTCTCTACTAAAGAGCCTCTATTGATATTAAGAAAAACAATAGAGAGATTAGATTACGTTATTTTAGTCCTCTTACTGATTGAATGTAGTCAAGAAGAAAGCTATTGATCATGATGAATAACCAAGGGCTACTTGTAATGTTTTTAATAGACTCTTTGAATTGAGTTGTGAAGTTGAGCTTTGTGAGCATTTTGTTGAAGAATTCCCCAGACAAATTATCAAAAGCATTTTTTATATCAAGTTCGACAACATAACTTTTGTCTCTAATTTTCTTATTGAGAGAACCCATTAATTCCTAAGCTAAGAGTATATTTTTAGTAATCTTTCTTTCTTTTATAAATTTAGCTTGCTCAAGAGAGATAATAGTTGTGATACTATGTGGAGTTTATTGGTTAGAATTTTGCATAATAACTTTAGAAAAAAAATCACACACGTATTACTCAGGAGAGATAATCTTTGGTAACGTTGTGTGGTTTTGATTATCCTGAAACTTTTTTTCTCTACCTTTAACTATTGATTCTACTCTTTAAGGGCTTCAAAGATATCACCAAATGTATTTTTGTTTTTCTATTTTAAGAATTCCTTAAATCTTTTCAATTTGAAAGCTAAAATTGACATTTCTAATAGATGAATTTGGAGATTCCCAATGTTTTTCAATTATTATGTGAAACGTTTGGTGTGTGTAGTTCACATGTTTTGAAAACTAAATTGTTTAATACCAGATTCCTATACACTAAGATGTTATAATAGCAATAAGAATGGTCAAACCCCATTCTATAGTGTTGTATGATTATTGTTGGATAAAGATCCATCCATTCCTTATCTACAAGCATCCTATAGAACCTCCTACAATCCTATTTTCCATTTTTTCTACCTACCCAAGTAAAGGGCTTGCCTAAGAAAGGAAGATCATTTAAGCTATAATGGTTTATGCAGTATGAAAAATCATCAATTATAGCTAGGGAAGGGGTGGAAAATCCTTTATATTCATTCATGTAGGAAATTATGTTAAAATGACCTCTAGTTGACCATGGGCCATTTTAATTTGTTGTAATTACTATTAGTTTTTCCCATAATACCCTTCTTTTTGTTCTTGTGCATTTTGCATACACAAATGTGTAACTTGTGGATAATTGGCTTCTCATTGTTGTAATGAGCAAGGGAATGCATTTTTCATCATCATGCATTCAATCACATTGAATATTCCCTTTCCATAATATCCAAATTTAATTGGTTAAGTTTCAACTAAAGTGAACAAAACTTAATGTACATGCTAAGACAAAAAGATTCTTCTCTTGGGACATTAGTTCACATAAAGCTATTATTCTTATCTTATTGGACATAATTATGTGCTAGAGGAGAGATATTATTCTCATATTCATAACTCCTCTTATATTCCATATAAAGGTTTTATCCATTGATTAGTTGTTGAATGGCAATTTGCATTGATTTTGAGTTTCAATGACTTCCCTTCAGGCTAGTCCAATACTCCAAGCCTTTCTTTGCTTTCTATTTTTATCTTCATTTCTACACTAGAGTGAAGTCAACATAATCAAGTGAAATTAATCTTGAGTTGATTTCTCTTTCATGAGATTCATTATTTAAGTCCTTTAACACTTGAAGAATTAGGTTTCTTTAGTTTTATTCAAGGGAAACTTTAGAATCTGATACAGACTTAAGTTTTTCTTCCCTGTTGCCCTTTGTAATTGCTACATAATCATTTGAGAATTTGATTAACATTATTTTTCTCTCACTATCAGACAACTTGATTTTAACTTATCCCTGCTCATGATAATAATTTGAACAACCTAAATAACCTTTTATTAAGAGAGATATCAAGTTAAGGAGTTAGAGATTGTGAACCATTCTCCAAATCATTTGGGACTACATAAGCTTCAGGTGTTGGTAATGATTTGGTCAATGCTTGCTTAGATTTATCATTGTTCCATGCTCAATCCTTCTAAATAGTGGAATGATTCGCTCTTTCTAAGGTAGCTTGTTTGTCTATCTTTGTTGTATTATATTTACATTTTGAAGATGAATGTCTATATTTATAGCAAATGATGTAGTAAGATTGTCATACTAAATCTTATACCAAAACCTATTCATGAAACTACTCTTTGAAGTGATTCTAAATCACTTTGTTAATTCCTTTTCTAGAACAACTTTCACACAAATCTGGCTACACTTGGGTGAGATAAAATTAGCATTGCAGCATCCAACTTAAGTGGATTTCTAAATATAGCAACTATGGAGTATAATGTTTCCTTATTAAATAAATAAATGGGCAAGTGTTCAAAGATACCTAAATTGGTTTATACTATGGTTCAATATTAAGGCAAAATTTTGAATGTCACTTAAAAGCTTACATCTATAATTTTGCCACATTATACAACCTGTGTAACATATAATGAAGAAAATCCTCTTTCTTAAATCTAATTAGTATGTGTCTATTATCTAGTGAAACACTCTTAATCTCATTTTGAAAACCAATTATACTAAATGCTTTTTTTATTGCTAAGCTTACAATAAGAGAATTTCATATTAGTATCAATCTAAAAATAAGGCAACCATTTTCCCAATTTCTTCATCCTTAAAGATGATTTTCGAATCTCCTTTATAATTTGAAAGTGACTTAATCCTAATCGAGGACTTCTCAATCAATCCACCTAAAATCTCAACAAACGATCAATTAAAGGAGGGAGATCTTCTCGAACATCCCATCACTTCAAGCCATATGATTTTATAAGTAGGTATATAGGTTAGAGTAAAGTCATACCATTGAAAAATCTTTTAATACAAATTATCACTAAAATCTCTACTGTAAAACCTATTTGGTGTAATTGACTTCCCTATACGAGCTATACACTGATAACCTTTGCCCATCACCTTTCCCTCAATTTCTAATCAAATCATTCTAGCCTTCTCTCTTTCTTTAACAATTAAAACATCTCAAATCCTTCCATAAAACTAATCAAATCAATAAAGGAATCATAGTTCAAATTCTTACCTTAATTTTCTTTACCCAAAGCCAGCTAAAGCTTTTCTATTGTAGCCAAATTCTTTCTTCTACGTCGTCTTAACAATTTACTTCTTTCTTACTTGCACTATTCCAAAGATTTCTTTCACATAAATTTTTTGTCTTTCCTAATTGATCCATTTTCAAGACATCTTACACCAAGCCCTCAACAATAAACCTGACATCAAAATTGCAATAATGGAATAAAAGCATGAAATGATGAAAGAGTTAAAAGAGTGAAAGAGATTATTTTTATTAAATGTTGGGAATGTATTATTTCTTCTTCTTCTTTTCTTTTATAGAGGTTTAGATATAATAGTTTGTTATAAAAATGTTTATTTTCTTATTTTTTGTATGTTTCATGCATTTTGACTTTAAATTGATTGTCACAAAGAATATTTGTGTACAAGGTTCACATCTGCTTATGCTCACCATGCTACACATGTGTTGCACACATGGCATCTACAAGTAGTGATAAATGTACCCATTATGCACGTAGAACATACATGCAACATTAGGCTTCCCATGCGCCACATTTGCCACCTACCTAATTTGTGCATCATATGAGTCATGTCCATCCAAGGTGAATCACAATACTTAGCCACGTATCTTATGAGATGCTAAATGCATTAATGTAATTATGCGTTATTGTGCCTCCTACTTTGCCACCCTCACATTATTTGAAATGTACTCTTAGGCATAACTTTTTTGCATGCTACTTGTTCTACATGCTAGTAGATAGTGCGCACCACACAAGCATGTTAAGTCGATTGCTAGTTGCTTGGGCAACTATAATGGTATTAGTTGCATGTGCATTAGTCCACAAACTTTTGTCAAATATCTTCTCTCAAGTATTTTTCAAACATTGATTGTTTGATAATAATATGCCCTTTATTTAAGGATTTGAGTCCTATTGAATCTTTTTTTTTGATAGATAACCCCATTCATTATGGGTTCTCTTCATAACATAAGGTTAACTTTTGTTATCTTTTAAAGTGATCTTGAGAAGTAGACACTTCTATCATTCTATTAATCAATTACTTTGATTTGGTTACAAGCAATGGATAATATTAATAAGTGTTCACTGGCCTCTTGGTCAACATCAACAATGCCCTTTGTCAATATTCCTTTGTCTCATGTTAATAACTATCTATCCTTCATAAATTGATACAATTATGCTTATTAATAGCAATGGCATCTTGATCCCATAAGTATGGGTTCATTAATAAATATCTAGAGATACAACTTCATAGATAACTTTATTGTATATTCTTTATTAATTATAAATATTACCTTTCATTATTTTCAACTCTCACATTAGAATCTTTATAAAACTATCATAAGTAATATGGCCTTAAATATGTTATAATCTCGAAGTTTAACATTTTGCAAAACATTTTTATATTTTATTCCTCTCCCTTCTAGTACAAATAATAACACTAATAAACACTTTCTCCAGTTTAGTGTGGATGGTTAAAAGTCTCTTTTTGTTATGCTTCATAAGATATCTCCTTGGGAATCACAATAATAAATAGGCTTTTACCAACAAGAAGTTGGGTTTTAAGTGTATTTTTAATCTAAGCTATAAAGCTTTGTCTTCAAAACCTTCTTTAAGCTTATTTGAAAAAATTCAAGATGTAATTTCTTGTAATTTTTTGTGTCTCCTCTTCTTATAGTAGTCATAATACCCTTAAGTTTTATTAGTATAAAGAGTATTAATAATCATTATTGAAATATATTTTGTTCGAGAATATTCCTTTATTTGTCACCAAGGTTTGGATATGTAATTAAAGTTTTTGACATTTAGTCCTTCTATCTTTGTCTCTTTGAATTAATTTTTCATTTAAATATCCATCACAAACATGCTAGCTTGTGTCAAAGATTGAATAATAAACAAAACTAATTTGATGGCAATAAAATAGTACAAAACCATGATGTACTTTAATAATGTTTATATCTCATAGATGGGTATTCTCAAACTCACAACTTATCAGACTTTTGTAGCATATTATTACATTGTTTGTCCGTGTTGATGTCGTAAGCTGTCATTTTCTTTCCCTTTCCTTCATTTCTCTAATGAAACAAAAATCTTCTCTATTTAATTTTTTAAACTAGCTCTAAGTTTATAGATGTGCATTCCACCAAGCTAATGTATGATTCATTATTTTTTATAGAGCATATGCAAGTTTATAATTTGATGAGTAGTGAATAGAGAAAAATATTTTCTTTAGTTACTTCAACTAGGTATCTGAATTATCTATAGGTATTATATCATCATAAATAGATGGATGTAATTTCTATCTCAAAAGGACACTATGGATCCCTAATGATATCATCCTTATTTTCATCTCTAATTATCTTGAATTAATACTCAATCCAAATTTCTCTAGTTAAAAGTATTATCTTTTGATTGATTATCATTCAAATCTATCATATGAGGGGATTAGAATTTTAATACCACCTATATTAACACTTACATTTATTATATTAGTAAAATACCTATGTCTCTACTTTTGATATTAGCATAAGTTGCATGGTTAGCTTGATTAACATCTCTTCAATCTCCTATTTTTTGTATGATTTACTCTTCAAATCGTTTCTTCTTAGCTCCAGTCATATTTGTTAGAAATGTCTTGCTTCACCCTTCTTTTCTTTTTTTTAAGAGGCTTAGATACAATAGCTTATTATAAATTATTTATTTCTTTATTTCCTATATATTTCAAGTATTTTTAGTTTAGTTGATCACTATAGAAAATTTGTACACGTAATAGTGCACATCTATATGCATACATGGACTATGCTCCTACTGTGCATCCATTTCACATATGACAGTAAGTGTACTTAAAACATGCATGATACATGAGTCGTAGTAGGGCACTCGTCACACTTGTGCATGGTAGCATACTTATTGCAGTGCATGTGTTTCCTTGGCACTATATTCAGCACACTTTGTACACGTTGTATTTCATGTTTGTTGCTTGCACTAAGCTACATGTCTTGCTCATCCTATATGGGTAGCCCTTCAATTTCTATCCCATTGTTTGCTACAAGTGTTGAAAACTTTTTTTAATTTTTCTTATTCGTTATTGTGGCTTCATCCTATGAGTTGTTCGTCGTTTACCTTATTTTTTATTTTTTTTCAAAACGTTCAAATTTCTTGTTATGTTTTTTCAAATGTTATTTTATAAAAATATCTTTTATTACAAAAATTGTCATCAAATAAAGCCTTAAGTCATTGATGACTTTCCTCAGTCACGATATCTACTTCTTTTTGTTTCGTTGTGTTATAAAAGATATACACTAGAATGCATCCTTGAAAAAAATTAGATTAATTGGTTTAATATAATTATTGCTTGATATTAAACTAGTTAATAAACAATTTAATTTTTAAAAAATACTATTTTAAATATTATGAAAATGTTATGTTCATTAAAATAGTTTGACATAAAATGTGGTTTTTATGAATTAGTAAAACATCACCATGCTTTCTATTATACTAAAATCTATAATAAGACTTCTACCTTATATGAATTAGTTCATTCGTTATTTTGGAGTAATTATTTAATAGATTCTTTCAATAATTTTAAATATTCTATCATCTTTGTTAATGATTATTTGAAACTATTTAGACTAAAATTTTAATTGATATATAATAAAATATTAACAATAATATAATCTATAATAAAAGAATTATTAATTTTTTATTATTATTCATATTCTTTATTTTAGTTGTATAATTATGTTTGTCCAAAAATCTTAATCCTTTACTTTGGCAACCATTATATATCATACTTTTTTATCCTTAAATGTCTCAACAATATGATATGACTAAATACTAACATCTGATGTTGCCCGTACTTATTCAAATGAATAGGCATAACTACTATCATGAGTTTTTGAGTTATATGATTTCGTTTAATTTGTTATAACTTGACAAAATCCATTTGGTCTATCTCTTATTAAGTTCTTAGATTTATCTCTCTTACTTATCTATATAGTCTTAGTCTTAATAAGAAGGCTCGTGAGAAAGTTTTTGCTAAATTTTTTAATTAATTTTTTAAAAACTATACTATCCAACTCTATCAAAATTGGAAAAATATTGAAAATATTTTCAAAAAAATTAGTTATAATTGAATGTTAATTTTCTCTTTTGAAAATAACAATAATTTTGTAATATTGTCATAAAATGTATATTTTTAAATTAAAATTGGTAATTATAGTTTTGTTATTTAAGATTTATAACATTAATATGAGTAACATAATTTAAGATTTTCATATTTTAATGCAAGTAATTAACTCATTTAATAAAATTTTATCTTTATATAACTTACATGTGTGACTATTATTATTACATATAAATTTTAGTTTATATTTTAATCTTATATTATACACAATTTTTAGCACGAGTGACTTATACTCTTGTTAAAACATAATTCATTTAACAAGAAAGAATTTTCATAAATGCAATGAGATATCTTTTGTTTATGTTAAACTAGTATAAATAGAGTATTTTCAAAAATAAGATTGAAAAAGTCTCTATGATAAAACTCTTAATATTTTTTCTTTATAGAAATACAATGTCATATTCATTATATGATTTAAATATATTATCTACTTATATTGGGACGCTAACAATCGAACATAAAGTGTGTGGATTATTGAACTAATATTTTATAAGTCTTCCTATGGATATCTTATTTAGACACCATCGCCTTTCTCCAGCTATTTTTTTTTTTTTTATATGTTATGGTGGCACCTTCCCTTGGCATGTTTATGGTTCAAAGTTATCCAAAACCCATACCAATATATATGATATATCTTACATAAAATACAGCAGCTAATTTTACATTTTTCTCATTTCTTAAAATTCTAATAAAAAAATTTTCTTATAATTTTCTTTCTAAGCTTAAACTTATTTATAAAATACAGTCCAACATTAATGAGTCCCAATGACTATTTTAGAAATTTTTTGTGAATAAAAATTGAAATTTCAATAAAATTGTATGGTATAATATTTCATGTCTTTAAGTTTTAAAAAATGTATTTTATAAAGTAGAATTGAAAAGCTAGAATTTAAATTACAGCTAATTTTGGGACCTTTTTATAAAGTTCCCCGTCGCTGCTTCGTTGCTTCACAGAAGAAAACTAGCGAGGAAGCATTGATAATACACTAATGGAGGATCATCGGAGGCGGCCGAACTTTCGGTTCAATGGGTTGCGGCGAAAATCGATGGTGGTGCTGGAGGAACTTCGTAAGAGAAGCTTAAGATTGAGGCAGAGCCATTCCTACCTTTTCTTCCAGCACCTCGGCGGCAACTCTCTGGCCGGTGTCTCTTCCTCACCCTCCCTCTCGCCGGAGCAGGCGACTCTGCCCAGCTACACTCGGATATCGCATTCGCGCTTGCAAACCGTTGGCGGGTACGTTGTGGGAGAAGCTAATACTAAGAAGATCAGTGCTGATCAGAGGAAGAAAGCAGCGACTGTGGCGTCCGCAACTGGTGCAATGGCTTCCGCGAGGGCCAAGAGAGCGGAGAGGGGTTGTAACATGACTGATCGCGGCAACCACAAGGGTAAGGATACCAGAGACCAAGGGAAGAAGGCCGTGCCGCCGGCGACGGTGGAGGAGGACAAGATAATGACGTTGTCTATGTTTGCCAATTACTTTCTCTAATAGCTTTTAAAAATTTTCTTCTCTTCAAATTTGAAAACATCAAATTTAAAAATATTTTTCACAAAAAAGAATTCTATATTTCTTTAAAAAAATGTTCCCTTAAAAAAAGATTTTTAAATTGCAGTCCTTGTTTCTAGTGATTAAAAATTAAATGAACTTCCATTCTTCCATGCAAATTTCTTCAATTTATGTATGTTTTTAAGAAAGTTGTGCTTTGTATTACATGTGAAACCAAATCTAATAGTTGATAGTGAGAATTCAACTTGATCCATAGCACACATTAAATGCTTAGATATGGGCAAAGGTATTAAGTAACGATAGATGGGCTTACGATTAGCTTTTTTTTTTTTTTTTAAAAGGATATATCATTATATCAAAAGTAGCCACACAGGTTTTACAATTAGATCCTCAAGGGGGATCAAACAGAAAATCAGACAGCATAAGTTGGATGAGAGGCTGAGGAAGGGATTCCTCAGGACCCCAAATGAACTCATGAGTGCAAGCTCTACGGGCAGCCCAGTCAGCAGGCTCATTCCCCTCTCTGTGGATATGAGAAAACCGGAAAGCCTCCATGGCCTTAACATACTGCAGAGTAACAGCAAGCATCCCCTCCCCACTGGGTTTGGTAACCATATCCCGAGCCTCCAGAAGTACAGCCATCGAATCAGACTGGAACTCAACTGCACGGTACTGGGAAAGAAACTCCCTTAGAAGGTCAAAGGCCATAATTATGGCCTGGACCTCCATCATATCAGCAGCCACTGAAAACATCCTCCTACGCCGCACCATGAGAGGTTTGCTCGAGCAGTCTCTAACAACGACACCAAGACCAGCTATGGAGTCACCAACCGCGGCATCACAATTGACCTTAATCCATCCTGTATGGGGGGGAATCCAACTGTTCGTGACAAGCAAATCCGAGGACTTGCCAGGATTCCCACTGGACATAGATGAATGGATAAGAAGCCTCCTGAGGGTTGTGCTGACCTCGAACCTAACCGTCCGAGACACCGAGCATAGAGTAGGCACGAAGCCGTTGTGTATAAGCGCATTTCTCCTCGACCAGATGTAATACAAGGTAGTAGTAATAGTCGCCACATGCTGTACCGCACCGTCGCTCCGCGCCGCAGGAGAACTCAAGAGCCTGAACAGCATCTCCAAAATACTGAACCCGGACGCCGCACCTGTGGGCCAGCCCAGCACCCTAAGCAAGTGACGTGCATGGCTGGTCCCCCACACTTCCCGGGCATGTAGGCAGTCCCACAGCGCATGCTGCAAGGTTTCCTCCTCCATGCAATCGAACGGGCACAGGGGATCGCGGCTTATTCCCCGGCGAGCCTTCCATGTCGCCGTAGGCAGAAAGTCGCCGGCAGCCCGCCAAAGGAAGACCCGAACCCTCGGCAACACCTTTAATTTCCAAATTCTCCCCGTAGCTTCATCACGCCGTCGGCCGCCGCCCCCCGCAGAGGACGATTCTTGTTTGAGCTGTGCGTATATTCGGCCACTGTGAGCCTTCTCCTTTTCCGTATGCGTCTGGACCAGGCAGTCCTGGACGGAGTCCCGAGCACGCGGGAGATGCCTAATTCTTTCGATAAGCTCCTCACCCGCCCAGCTGGAAATCGCTGCAACATTCTAAGCACCGTCGTCCCTGATGCATTCGGCAACGCTTTCCGGCCAGCTTGTGCGGACATTAATAAACGTAGGCCAGCAGCTGATAGGTAGAACCCCAAGCCAATTATCCTCCATAAATCTCACCCTCCGCCCATCGCCGATGTGCCACACGAAGCACGAAATCACCATCGGCATGGCTCCCAGGATCATCTTGCAAACGGCCGAGGCATTCCAGGGTGTCTTCATCAACGGGTCGATGAACCCGTACTTCCTTCTCATCATCTCGACCCATAATCCGCCTTCCCGCCCAAGGATGCGCTTGCAATTCCCCATCTGCAGGGCCTGGTGCCAAATGCGAAGGTCCCGCAGCCCGAGCCCGCCGGCCACCTTCGGCGAAGACACACAGTCCCAGGGCACATAGTGCAGCGTTCGAGCACTACTCGTGCCGCCCCATAGGAATTGTCTGATTCTGCGTTCAATTGCAGCAATGGTTCCCGCCGGCACCAAACAGTGGCGCAAAGTATGGTTGGGGATAACACACAAAACCGAGGATGCCAACACAGCCCTGCCCGCAAGCGACAGTACCCGTCCGCGCCAGCTGATTACTGTATTATCAATTCTTTGGACGATGGCACTCAGGTCCTCCTTAGTCAATCGGCGCGCAGTAATAGGGACCCCCAAATACACCAAGGCACGGCCGATTGCCATACCGAGCTTCCGAGAAATTAAGCTGGACTGCTTCTTGCTAAATCTGTTGCTAAAATAGACCTTTGATTTGGACAAGTTAGCCTTCAATCCAGCGCTAACCTCAAACGCTAGCAGAATGCGGCGGACAGCGCACGCAGCCTCCCTGGATGCAGGAGCAAAAATCAACACATCATCCGCGAACAAGAGGTGGGAAACCCACGGTGTATGCATCCCCGGCCTAAACCCGAGCAGCTGCCGGGATTCATATTCCCGCATCATGCACGACAGGTATTCCATGGACATGAAAAAGAGGAAGGGGGATAATAGGCAGCCTTACCGGAGACGACGACGCACCGACACCCAAGGAAGACGCGCCCCATTAATGAGTACAGCGTACCTAGGACCAGAAATACATGTAGTAATCCAGTTACACCAAGTAGCAGGAAATCGCATAGCCTTCATAGTTTTGAGCAAAAAATCCCATCGAACCCTGTCATAGGCCTGCTCCATGTCAACTTTCACTGCCATAAGGCTGGAAGCAACGGTGCAGGATCGCATTCTCGCTACCATCTCCTGGGCAATATTTATGTTATCCGATATACTCCTCCCCGGGACAAAGGCCGCCTGTTCCTGAGACACAAGACTAGGCAGCAGCGATTTCAGCCTGCCAACAAGAATTCGAGCCACCAATTTGTAGATTGTGTTACACAAACTGATCGGCCTGAAGTGCTCCGGCCGGCAAGCATCTTGCTTCTTCGGGATAAGGACCACAAGGGTGTCCTTCCAACTCTCCGGCATTCTACACTCCTCAAAGAATGCCAAAACAGCCTTGATGATGTCCCGCTGCGTAATTCTCCAATATCCATTGACGAAATCCATAGTAATACCGTCGATACCCGGGGCGCGATTCCTTTTGATTCCCCCCATAGCCACCAAAATCTCATCTTCCGTCACCCTCCGGCAAAGGCCAGAACCAGCCTCCTCACTGACAAAACCGAAAGCGGGGAAATTGGGGGCAATGGCGCCAAATTGCTATCGCCCCATTTCCGTTCAAAAAACTCGAAGACAAGCCACCTAATGTTGTCGGGAGAGTCCACAATGTTGCCGTCAACGTCCCGCAAGAATGTAATGCGATTCTCCCTCTTACGAGCCGATACCGCAATGTGAAAGAACCTCGAATTGCAATCCCCAAGCTGCGCCCAATGCACCTTAGCGCGCTGCCACCACCACTGTTCCTCGTGAGCACACCCCCGATGAAAGGCAGCAACCAAATCACCAAGCCGCTTATGGTCCTCGACCGACAGACCATCACTAGACTCCCTGTTTTGGAGCTCCTCAATATCCTGCTCCAACACCTTATTCCGATCAATAATATTCCCCACCTCCTCACGGCTCCATCTGCGCAGCGCCCTCATCGACCGCTGAAATTTTGTCATCACAATCTCCATACTGTCACCCTTAACAGTCCTCCTTCAGGCCTTCTCCACCACCTGGAACGATTGAGGGAAGTCCAGCCACACACTGTCGAATAATAGCCTGCTGGAATACTGCCACTGATCTCCACCTCCCACCTTGATTAGCAATGGACAATGATCCGAACCCAGCCTGCTGAAGTGATGAACCGAACAATTGGGAAAAGCTATCAGCCCCGCCGAGTTCATAAGAGCCCGGTCCAGGCGTTCAAGAATGCGCGCACCCCCCTGCTTCCCATTGCTCCACGTAAACCTATTACCGGAAAACCCCAAATCCACAAGTTGAAGCTCCTGCATAAGATCCGCAAAATCCTGTTGGTCCTTACCATAAAAGAAGCGCCGCCCCCCCCGTTTTTCTTCCGGTGCCAGGATCAAATTAAAATCTCCAGCAACAAGCAAAGGCTCATTACTGCCGCAGAAATTTCGGACATCCTCCCAAATAATCCGTCGTCTGTGATGGCACTTCGGGCCGTAAATAAAATAGCAATTCAACCTGCCATCATGTGAAGTTTTAATTGTGCAAGCCATGGTATGAGATGAAGCACCAGAGACCACAAGGTCCACCTCCTTCCTCCATAGAATAAGAAATCCAGCAGATAGTCCCTCTGAGGGTTGTGCATCAAAATCCCATCCTCCCCCTAGCAGCCAATTTGCATCTTGTCTGGAGAACCCCACAGCCTTCGTCTCCATTAACGCCACAACAGCAACATTCCTTTCACGGATCAACCTGTGCAAATAGCTCCTAGACTTCTTCTTCTTGACGCCTCTTATATTCCACACAATAATGTTCATTGATAATGTCATCAGAGAGCCCATCGCCAAGCTGTTGCATACCCCGACCTTCCGCCACCGACCAGAGATGGCCGCTGCGCCCCACGAAGCGCAGCCGCAGTCCACATTCTTAAGCCGCATCGCCCCCCACACCAGTGGGCGGCTCCTTCTCCCGAGCCGTCATTGACCCAATCAGCTTCCCCCTAACTCCGCCCCCCTGAGCTTCCCGCTTCGCGCCTTCCGCTCCCAAGCTTCGATCACCAGGATCCGCCACGTGTTGAGCACGACTCCTGGATGGTGAGCCCCGCCTAGGTCTGCTCCTCCCACGTTCCCTCGAGGAACGACTGACCCCCCTGGATGAGCCGGCGTGCACCCTCCCACGGGTTCTTTGAACGTCCTTCCTGAGTTCATGGCTAGCCATGGCCGCCGGACCCCTACGAGCATCAGCACCCGTTTTCCTTCGTTTGTGTTGAACTAGCATCCAAGGCCCAAGTCCTTGCGCTTCATCCGTAATCTCGGTGGTGACCTCTCCTCCTTTCCTCTGCTCCCCGTTCGCCTTCGTTCCAAAGCATTCACTCTGTCCAGGCTGAGACACCTCCTTCGTAACCTGCCCATTGCACTGGCTTGCAAGATGCCCCACGCGACCGCATGAGAAACAAATCCTCGACAGTCCCTCATATTCGAAACTTTGGTAGATTCTCCCATAGTCCCCTTTTAGCCAGACGTCCGGCTTCAAGGGTTTCGAAAGGTCTGTACAAATACAGACCCGAGCATAGGACGCTCTCTCCATAGCCACCGTCCACCCATCGAGAAGGAACGGATCCCCTATAGCCTTCGCAATCCGCAAGATATTGTCCGTATCCCAGTAAATCAGGGGCAAGCCGGGGAATCGCACCCAGATCGGCGCGCACATAGCGTGGGAGTCGCTGGGAGTGAATTCATGCGACCAAACATCCAAGCCCATGGCTTGGCCAGCAATTAGCTTGGTAGATAAACAAAATGGATGAGAAATTGCATTGGAATGTAAGAGATGTAATAAAACATGATTAAGAATTAATGAAATGATCTATTTAGTTGTACTTCTTGAAGATATGTATCCGATTCATTTATGAACATAAGGATAATTACACATTTCAATAAGCTTGACAGTGAAGACCAATCCTACAGCAATTATGGGAAAAATTACAACCATGGCTTGGTTAAAATGATCCACATTTTTGATTAGAATGACAGGACAGTATTCCTAAGGGAATTAAATGAATAATCTTAATTATTCAAGCCTAGGATTGAGTTTGTTCCATAAATAAGAAGCCCTTCGAATAATGTGATCAGCAGGGAAGCCTTCCGCAAATGCCCCTATTGCTCTAAACAGACTAATCGTTTTTTCTCCATTGTCTTTTATTATTGAAAAAAAGAAATACCAGATCAAATTTCAAAAACGTCAAACCAACAAAAAAATAAATAAATATATATATATTGATTCATGGAGGAAGAATTCATACCTCTGGTCTGCGGAACATAAGGTCAGAAGTACCAAAAGGAACCATGTAAGAAGGGAGATCAGATCGTAAAATGGCCTGCCAAAGTAAAAAATGAGAAATTATAGTTAAAAATGTACTAAGCAGAATTTAGAAAGAGTTACATAAAATTAAGCAACAAGATCATAGATAATTGTACAGATAAGGTTTGCAATTAGGACAAAGGTTGCAACTGGTAATGCAAAGAAATTGATGCGTTGCAGCAAAGATTATAGCCATTAATGGAAAATGGGCCTTTCACGAATGCAGATTTCAGTAAATTCCCATTTCCACGTCGACAACTCTTTTGTCATCCAATAGAGATACAATTTTAAAAGTATACAAGAAGAAATAGGAGTTGGGAGAGGATTCCTAAGAAGTATATGTATAACATGAGAATGCAGTAACTTTATTATACCAATATGATAATGCTGACACTAAAAAATTGAGATATAAATATGATAGCAAATGGTTAAAAGGGATGCAGCTCTGACACTTAAGGAGATGGAAAGCCAACCTACAATTTCATGTCTTGGGTGAGGAGAGCCAAGCCTACATCTCCCTTATACCTCGATGAATATGCATCAAAAGAAACCTCAAGATCTTAGATTTATAATCAAAACAATATAATATTATTTTTATTTCATAAAAACATATTTATAAAGAAACAATATAGAATCTAAAATTAGTGATACAATAATAAAAATATATTTCTTAATAAAAATTTATAAAAAAAACAATATGTAAAGAAAAATAAACTTATTATAAGGATCATATGTGATTAATTCAAATAAAATATAATTATTATTAAACTAACAAAAATATAAATATGACCTACTAGATTAACTTAAATTATTATCTAAAAGTCATCAGTTAAGACATGATAATTAAATATAATTAAAATAATTAATAATAAATAAAAAAAAATAAATTTATTATATATTTGTGCACAAAATTAATATCTCATTTTTTTGGTAAACAAAAGACATGAGATTCAAAAAATCACATTTTGATTAAGATTACATTCCAATTTTTTATAGATATGATAACAAAATATTATAACAAACCATTAATATCACATCTATAACATAATTTTAAATTCCTAAAATTTTAAAACTATCTTGATAATAGTATTATAACATAGAAAATAATAATTTTATTGATCTTCACTTTTTTCTCAAAAAATGTCATACATAATTCTAAAGAAATTTAATTTTTCATGTCTCTTTTCTATAATGCCTACAAGTGATTGTCATTATATTTTCAATTATGTTGTGACATATTATACATAATATGAAGACATGATCTAACACTAAATATCAATCCATTTCAATTTCAATTTTTTAAAATCTAATACATCATATAGTGTATGAGCAGCTATTAAAGTATTTTCATTTCAATTTAAACTTAATTAAAACATGAACCATGATACTTTTAATGCTATTTCAATTAATATGCAATTCAAATTTAGTTATTAAATTTTACAAACTCAAAAGATAAAAAGGGAATGAAAAAAACATGCATAAATATTGTCTATGAGTTATGTGAAATAGTAAGGTAAACCTAAGTATCATACAATTCTTAATATTGGTTTTAACATTTTACCAAACTAAGACAAATAAGACAATACTCTAGACAAATACCATCCCCTAAAATATAATGAATGCTAGGCTACATTTCTACTATTTCTTGTTCTATATCTTCTTCTTCTTCTTCTACTTCTTCTTCCTCCTCTTCTTCTTCTTCATTTCCTCTTCATCTTTCTCTACTTCTTCTTCTTCAACTTATTCATCCTCTTCTTCTTCTTCTTCTTCTTCTTTTTACTCTTCTCCTTCATCTTCTTCTTCTTCTCCTACTTCCTCTTCTTCTTCTTCTTCTTCTTCTTCTTCTTCTTCTTATTCCTTATCTTCCTCCTCTTTTTCTACTACTTCTTCTTCTTTGTCTTCTTCTTGTTCTTATCCTTTTTCAACTTTTTCTTCTTTTTGTTCTTCTTTTTCTTCTTCTTCTTCTTCCTATTCTCCTTGTTCTTGTTCTTCTTTGTCTTCATCTCCTACTTCTTCTTCTTCTTCATAACCTATAATCCTCATACCCTAATCTTCACTCCTAATTCCCAAATCCCTAATCCTTAACCTATAATCCCTAATCCATTTCTTCATCCTCTTCTTCTTTTATTACTATTTCTTCTTCCTCGTCTTCTTCTTTTTCTTCTTCTTCCTCCTCTTCTTTTTCTTCTTCTTCTTCATCATTTTCTTCTTCTTCTTCTTCCTCATATTCCCTTTACTCTTATTATTCTTCTTCTTCCTCCTCTTCTTTTCCTTCTTCTTCTTATTCCTTTTCTTCGTCTTCTTCTTCTTCTTCTTCTTCTGCTTTTTCTTCTTCTTCTTCTTCTTCTTCTTCTTCTCCTTCTTCTTCATCAAATTCTTCATCTTGTTCTTCTTCTTCTTCCACTTCCTTTAATTCTTCTTCTTTTCTTATTCTTCTTCTTTTTCTTCTTCCTCTTCTTCTTCTTCTTCCTCTTCTTATTCTTCTTCTTCTTCTTCTTCTTCTTCTTCTCCCTCTTCATCTTCCTATTCTTCTTCTCCTTCTTCTTCTTCTTCTTCTTGCTCTTCACCTTCTTCTCTTTCTTCTCCTTCTTATTCTTCTCCGTCTTCTTCTTCTTCTTCTCCTCCTCCTCCTTATTCTTTTTACTCTTCCTCTTCTTCTTCTCCTTCTTCCTCATCCTCATCATCTTCTTCCTCTTTTCCTTCTTCTTATTCTTCTTCTCCTACTTCTTGTTCTTCTTTTACCCTTTCTTTCTCTTCTTTCTCTTCTTCTTCTACTTCTTATTCTTCTACATCTTCCTCTTCTTCTTCTTCTTCTTCTTCTTCTTCCTCTTCTTCTTCTTCTTCCTCATCTTCTTCTTCTTCTTCTTCTTCGTCTTCTTTGTCTTTCTCTTCTTACACTTCATCTTCTTTCTCTTCTTCTTCCTCTTCTTTATTTTCTTGCTCTTGCACTTCTGCTTCTTATTCTTCTTCTTCTTCTTCTTCTTCTCTTTCCTGTTCTTCTTCTTCTTTTTCTTCTTCTTCCTTTTCTTCTTCTTCTTCTTCGTCATCTTCTTTTTCCTCTCTTTTCCCTCTTCTTCTCTATCATCTTCTTCTTCTTCTTTCTCTTCTTCTTCTTTAACTTCTTCTTCTCCATCATCTTCTCCTTCTTTTTCTTCTTATTTTTCTTCTTCACCTCCTTCTTTTTCCTTTTGTTATTTTTATTCTTCTTTTTCTCCTATTTCTTCATCTTTTACTTCTTTTTCTTCTTGTTCTTCTACTACTTCTTCTTGTTCTTCTACTACTTCTTCTTTCTCTTCTTCTTTCCTGATCCCCAATCCATCCCTAACCTCTAATACTTAATCCCTGATCTCTAATTCTTAATCTTATCCCTAATCCTTAAACCTTAATCCATAATCCCTAATCTCTAATCACTAATTCCTAATCTCTAGTCTTTTATCTCTAATGCTTAATCCCAATCCCTCCCTTCCTTAGCTCTAATTCCTAATCACTTATCCTTAAATTTTAATCCTTAAATCCTTACCCTAATTATAACCATTTCATCTCTGATCATTATTCCGTAATCTCTAATCACTAATCTCTAATTTTTAATTATCCAAAATCCTTATTCCTTAATCCCTAATCCTAAATTCCTAATCCATAATCTTTAGTAATTAACCTTTTAATCCTAAATCTCTAATCCCTAATTATTAATCACTTTATCCCTAATCTCTCCTTTCAAATCCTTAATCCCTAATTCCATTTTACTTATTCCTTAGTCCTAACTCTTTAATCCCTAATCCATAATCCCTAAACGCTAATACCTAACTGCTAATCCATAATGCCTAGTCCCTGATCATTAATCTCTAAATGATAATCCCTAATCCCTTCTTCCTTAATCCCTAATCACTAATAACCCCTAATACCTAATCCATCACTTCATCCTCTTCTATTTTTTCTACTGCTTTCTTCTTCATCCTCTTCTTCTTCATCATCTACCTCATTTTCTTCCCCTTCTTCCTCATTTTCCTCTTCCTCTTCTTCTTCTTCTTCCTCCTCTTCTTCTTCTCCTTCTTCTCCATCTTCTTTCTTCTTCTGTCTTTATTTCTTCTTCTTCTTCTTCTTCTTCTTCTACTTCATCTTCCTCTTCTTCTTCTTCCTCTTCTTCTTCTTCTTCTTCTTCTTCTTCTCCTTCTCCTTATTCTTCTTCTTCTTCTTCTTCTTCTTCCTTCTTTGTTCATTCTTATTTCTTCTTTCTTTTATTTTCTTTCTTCTTTCTTCTTCCTACTTCCTTCCTCCTTCCTTCTTCCATCTTCCATCTTCTTTCCTCTTGCCTTCTTCCTATCTTTCTTCTTCTTTCTTTTACTTTCTTCTTTTTCTGCTTCCTCATTTTCTTCTTCCTCCTCTTCTTCTTCTTCTTTCTCCCTTCTTCATTTGTCCTTCTTCTTTGTCCCTAATCCTTAATCCTTATTTCCTATTCCTTAACCCATAATCACTAATCCATCGCTAATCTCCAATCCTTAATCTTTAATTCTTTTCTAAACTCTAATCCTTAATACCTAATCCCTAATCCATTATTTATAATCTATAATCCCTAATCCCTAATCTCTAATCCATAATTCCTAATCCTTAATCACAAATCTCTAATCCTTAGTCCCTAGTCTCTAATGTTAATACTAATCCATTAATCTACAATCCCTAATCTCTAATATGAAATCCTACATCCTTAATCACTAATCTCTAATCTTTAACCCTAATCTCTATTTGTTGATCCTTAATCCCAAATCTTGAATTCTAAATCCCTAATCCTTAATAATTAATCCTTTAATTCTTAATCTCTAATTATTAATCCCTAGTCTTTAATTACTAATCATTAATCTCGAATCCCTTGTCATTAATCTCCAATCTCTATTCCTTTATCCATAATCCTTAATCCTAAATCCTTAATCTTTAATAGTTAATTCCTTCCACCTTAATCCAAAATTTATAATCTTTAATCATTAATCCCTTCGTCCCTAATATCTAATCCTTAATCCTTATTCCTATTAATTATTCCATAATCCCTACTCTCTAATGCTTAATCCTTAACACTTAAGCCCTAATCCCTAATTGCTAATCCATAATTCATTATCCTTAATCCTTAATCCATATTGCTTAATGCCTAATCCCTCTCTCTAATCCCAAATCCCTAATCCATAATCCCTAATACCTAATCTCTAATCCCTAATCAATTTCTCCCTAATCTGTAATCCATATTCCCCAATCTAGATTTCTTAATCTATCCCCTTTTAATTCGTAATCCCTAATCCATCTCATCTTTCTATTCCTCTTATTTTTCTTCCTCCTCTTCTTCTTCTTCCTCCTCCCCTCCTTCCATATTTTCTTCTTCTTGCTCTTCTTCTTCCTTTTCTTCCCCAACTTTCTCTTCTTCTTCTTACGTCTTTCTTTTCTTCTTCTTCTTCTCCTGTTCCTCTTCTTTTTTTCCTCCACTTTTTCTTTTTCTTCTCTTTCTCCTTCTTTTCTAATTTTTTTATTCCTCTTTTTCTTTTTCTTCTCCTCCTCCTCCTCCTTTTTCTTCTTCTATTTCTTATTCTTTTTCTTCTTCTTTAGTTTCTCTTTTTTCTACTCCTCCTTCTCTTTCTCTTTCTCCTTCTCCTTCTGCTTCTCCAACTCCTTCTCCTACTCCTCCTCCTCTTTCTCATTCTCCATCTCCTTCTCCTTCTCTTTCTCCTTCACCTCCTCCTTTTCTCCTTCTCCTCATCCTTCTTTGCCTTCTCTTTCTCCTTGTTCTTCTTCTTCTCCTTCTCCATCTCTTTCTCGTTCTCTATCTCCTTTCTGCTTCCCCTCTTCCTTTTCCTCCTTCTCCTTGCCTTTCTCCTTGTTCTTCTTCTTCTAACTCTTCTTCTTTTCCCTTTTTCTTCTTGCTTCTTCGTTCTTCCTTCCTACTTCCTTCTTCGATCTTCCTTCTTCCTTTCTCCTTCCTCCTTCCTTCTTTCTTCCTTCTTTCTTCTTCCTTCTTCTTTATTCTTTCTCTTCTTCTTCCTTTTCTTCTTCTTCTTCTTCTTTTTGCTCCTCCTCTTCTTTTTTCTTTCTTCTTTCTTCTTTCTTCCTTCTTCCTTCTTCCTTCTCCCAACTCCCTAATTGCTAATCCTTAATCCATAATTGCAAATCCATCCCTAATCTCTAATTCTTGATCTTTAATCCCTTATCTCCAATCCTTAATCTCTAATGCCTAAACTTTAATCCATTATACTTAATCCTTAATAACTAATCTCTAATCCCTTATCCATAATCCTTAATCTCCAATCCTTATTCCCTAATCCTTAATCTTTAACCATAAATTCTTAATCCTTATTCTCTAATCCCTAATCTTTAACACTAATCTTAATCAATTAATCTCTAATCTCTAAACTCTAATATCTAATCCTAAATCATAAATCCGTAATCACTAATCTCTAATCCTTAATCCGTAGTCCTTATACCCTCATCCCTAATCCCTTATCCACAGTCCTTAACCTCTAATCGTTAATCTCTAATCCATCGCCTCTTCTGCTTTTTTTTCTTCTTCTTCATCTTCTTCTTCTTCTTCCATCTCTTCTTCCACTTCTTCCTTACCTTCTTCTTCTACTACTACATCTTCTTCTTCCTTCTCTTCTTCAACTTCTTCCTTACCTCTCTTCTTCCTCTTCTTCTTCTTCTTCTTCTTCTTCTTTTTCTTCTTCCTGTTCTTCATTTTTTACTTCTTCTTCTTCTTCTTTTTCTTTGACTACCTCTTCTTCTTCTTCTTCTTCCTCTTCTTCATCTTCTTCTTCTTTATCTTCTTCATCCACTTCTTCTTTTTCTTCTTCTCCTTCTTCTTCTATTCATATTCTTCTTATTCATCTTCTTCTTCCTTTTCTTCTTCTTCTTCTTTTATTTCTTCTTTTTCTTTTTCTTCTTCTTCTTCTTCTTCTCCATCTCTTTCTTGTTCTCCTTCACCTTCTGTTTGTCTTTCTCCTTCTCCTTCTTCTTCTTCTACTCCTCTTTCTCCTTCTCCTTCTCCTTCACCATATTCTTCTTAATCTCCTCCTCTTTCTAGTTGTCCACCACATACTTTTCCTTCTCCTTCTCCTTCTCCTCCTCATTCTCCTTATTCACCTTCTCCTTCTCCTTCTCCTTCCTCTTCCTTTTTATCTTCTTCTTCTTTTTCCATCTTTCTTCTTTCTTCTTTTTTCTTCCTTCTTCCTTCATTCTTCCTTCCATCTTCCTTACTTCTTCCTTCCTCCTGCTTTATTCTTCTTATTCTTCTTCCTTTTCTTCTTCTTCTTCTTCCTTTTCTTCTTCCCTCACTTGTTCTTCTTTCTTCCTTGTTCTTTCTTATTTCTTCTTTCTTTCTTCTCCCTTCTTCCTTCTCTGTTCCTCCTTTCCCTAATCCCTAATTCCTAATCTTTAATGCTTAATCATTTATCTATCATTAATCTCGAATCCTTAATCTTTATCTCTAATCTCTAATACTAAAACACTAATCCTTAATACTGAATCCCTAATCCCTAATCCTTTGTTCTTAATTCCTAATCTATGATCTCCAATCCCTATAATTTAATCCCTAATCCTAAATCCCTTAACCCAAATCTCTAATTGATAACTCCCAAATCCCTAATCCCTAATCCTTTCCTCAATCTTTAATCTAAATTGCAAGACACCTAATCCCTAATCCTTCATTCCTAAATCACTAATTCCTAAACCTTGAACCCTAATCCTTAATTTGCCACTTATTCCTCTTCTTTATCTACTTCTTCTAACTCTTCTTCTTCTTCTTTTTTTGCTTGTTTGTCTTCTTCTACTTCTTCCTCGTCTTCCTCATCTTACTTTTCTTCTTCTTCTTCTTCCACATTTTCTTCTTCTTCTTCTTCCTCTTCTTCATCTTCTTCTAATCCTTGTTCTTCTCCTTGTACTACATCTTCTACTTTTTTCTCTTCTTCTTCTTCTTTTTTATTTTCTTCTTGTTGTTCTTCTTCTACTTCTTCTCCTTCCTCTTCTTCTTCCTCTTCTTCTTCTTCCTCTTCTTCTTCTTCCTCTTCTTCTTCCTTTACTTGTTTTTTTTCTTCCTCTTCCTTCTCTTCTTCTTATTCTCCTTCATCTTCTTCTTCTTGTTCCTTTTCCATTTCTCCATCTTTTACTACTTATTCTTCTTCTCCTTCCTTTTCTCCTTGTTCTTCTTCTTCTATTTCTTCCTTTTCTTCTTCTTCTTCATCATCTTCTTCTATTTCTTCTGCTCTTCTTCTTCAGCTTCTTCTTCCTCCTTCTCCTCTTCTTCTTCTTGATCATCATCATCTTCCTATTCTTCTTCTTATTCTTCTCCTTTTTCTTCTTCTATTTCTTCACCTTCTTCTTCTTCTTCCAACTCTTTTATTTCTTTTTCTTCTTCTTCTTCTTCTTCTTCTTCTTCTTCTTCGTCTTCTTCTTCTTTTTCTTCTTCTTCTTCTTCTTTTTCTCCTTCTCCTTCTTCATCTTTCTACTCCTTTTTTTCTCCTTCTTCTTCTCCTCTCCGTCTTCTTCTTCTTCTACTTCTTCTTCTTCTTTTACTACTGCTTCTTTTTCATCTTCTTCATCTTCTTCTCCCTCTTCTTCTTCTTCTTATTCTTCTTATTCATCTTGCTCTTCTTGTTCTTCTAGTTATACTGCATCTTCTTCTTCTTGCACTTCTTTTTTTCCTTTACTTCTTCTTCTTCACATTCTACTTTTTTTCATCTTCTTCTTCCTCCTCCTCCTCCTCTTCTTCTTCTTCTTCCTCTAGTTGTTTTCCTTCTTCTCCTTCTTCCTCTTCTATTTCTTTTTATTCTTTTTCTTTTTCTTCTTCTTCTTTTTCTTCTATTTCTTACTCTTCTTCTTCTTCTTCTTCTATGTCATCTTCATCTTTTTCTTCTTTTTCTTTTGCTCTTCTTTATGTTCTTCTTCTTCTTCATCATCATCTTACTCATCTTTTTCTTCGACTTCTTCTTTTTTTTCTTCTTCTTCTTCTTCCTATTAATCTTTCTCTTCTTCTTGTTGTTCTTCTTGTTTTATTTCTTCACCTTCTACTTCTTTTATTTCTTCACATTCTTTTTCTTCTTCTTCTTCTTCCAACTCTTACTCTTCTCCTTCTCCTTCTTCTTCTTCTTCTTCCTCTTCTTCTTCTTCTTCTTCGTCTTATTCTTCTTCTTCATTTTCTTCCTCTTCTTCTATTTCTTCTTCTTCTTCTTCTTTTTCTTCTTCTTCTTCTCCTTCTCCTTCTTCTTATTCTTCTTCTTCTTCTTCTCATCTCCTTCTTCTTCTACTTCTTTTTCTTCTTCTTCTTCTTTGTCTTCTTGTTCTTCTTCTTCTTCTTCTTCTTCTTCTTTTTCTTCTTCTTCTTCTTCTTCTTCTTCTTCTTCTTCTTCTCCTTGTTCTTATTATTATTCTTCCTCTTCTTCACCATCTTCTTCTTCATTACCCTTAATCCCTATCTTCTAATCCCTACTCCTCAATCCCTCCCTACCTTATCTGTAATTCATAATCGCTAATCTGTAACCCTGATCCATCCCTCCCTAATCCATAATCCTTAATCACTAATCAGTAATCTGTAATCCTTAATCTAGAGTCCCTAATGCCTAATCCATCCATAATCCTCAATCCCTAACCATTAATCCATAATCTCAAATCCTTAAACTTTAATCCCTAATCTATATTCTGTAATCCTTAATCTCTTATCTCATATCCTTAATCCTAATCCCTAATACATTATCTTTAATCCCTAACCCTAATCCTTAAGCCTAATCTTTGTACTTAAACTCTAATCCCTAATCCTTAATCCTTAATCTCTAATCATTAATCTTGAATCTCGAATCCCTTATAACAAATCCCTAATTCTTAATCTTTAATCTCTATTCTGTAATCTATAATCCTAAATCCTAAATCCATAATCTCCAATCCTTTGCAATTAATCTCTCAATTCTTAATCCATAAACCTTAATCATAAATCCCATCATCCTAAATCCTTAACCATAATCTTTAATCCATATTACTTATTCCTCATTCCTCACTCCCAACTTCCTAATCTCTAATCTTTAATCACTAATCCTTAATTGATAAACCCTAATCTTTAATCCATAATTAATAATGCCTTATCTTTAATCCTTAACATTAAATTAAAAATCCATCCCTCCATAATCTCTAATCCCTAATCTCTAACCTCTAATCCATAATCCCTGTCAATGTCTTCTTCCACTACCTCTTCTTCCTTCACTTCTTCCTATTCTTCTTCTTCTTCTTCTTCTTCTTCTTCCACTTATCCTTCTTCTTCCTCATCTTCTTCTTCTTCCTCACTTCCCCATCTACTCTTCCTCTTCTTCTTCTTCTTC
>JAIUJO010000113.1:1262500-1382500 GCA_023846275.1 Vanilla planifolia
CTTGTTCTTCTTCTTTCTCTTCTTCTCCTTCTTCTTTTTCCCCTTCTTCTTCTTCTTCTTCTCCTTCCTACTCTTCTTCTTCTCCTTCATATTCTTCTTCTTCTCCTTCCTATTCTTCTTCTTCCTTTTCTTCTTCTTTTTTCTTCTTCTTATTCTCTACTTCTTCCTCCTTTTATTCTTGTTTTTCTTCTTCTTCTTCTTCTGCCCATTCTTCTTCCTTTTCATCTTCTTCTACCACTTTCACTTCCCCTTCATGTTCCTCTTCTTCGACACCTTCTTCTTCTTCTTCTTTCTCAACTTCTTTCTTCTTCCTTCTTCCATTTTCCTTCTTCCATTTTCCTTCTTCCTTCTTCCTTTTTTCTTCTTCCTTCTTCCTTCTTCTTTCTTCTTACTTCAATCTTCTTTGTTCCTTCTACTTTCTTCTTTCTTCTTTCTTCTTCTTCTTCTTCATCATCTTCCTCTTCTTCTTCTTATTCTTCCCCCCTTCTTCTTCTTCTTCCTCCACTTCTTCTTCGTCTTCTTCTTGCTCTTCTTGCTATTCTCCTTCTTTCTTTTCCTCTTCTTCTTTTTCTTCTCCATCTTCTTAATCATCTTCCCTATTTTCTACTCTTCTTCATCATTTTCCTCTTCTTCTTCTCCTTCTTCTCCTTCATATTCTTCATCTACTTCTTAATCTTCTTCTTCTTGTTCTTCTTCTTCTTCTTCTTCTTCTTCTTCTCCTTCTTGTTCTCCTCCTCCTCCTTCTTAGTCTCCATCCCCTTCTCCTTCTTCTCCTCCCTCTTCTTGTCGTCCTCTTTTTTCTTGTTCTTGTTCTTGTTCTTCTTCTTCTAGTTCTTTCATATTTCTTCTTTCTTCTTTCTACTTTATTCTTTCTTCTTCCTTCTTCCTTCTTCATTCCTCTGTCCTATTTTCTTCTTCCTTCTTTCTTATTTTTTTTGTTCTTCTTTCTTCTTTAACCTTCCTTCTTTATTCTTCCCTTTCTTCCTCTTATTCTTCTTCTCCTTCTTCTTTAACATCTTCTTTCGTGTCTTCATCTTTTTCTGTCTTCTAAATTCCAAATGCTTAATCTTTAATCCATAATCTCTATTCCCTAATCCCAAATCCTTAATCCCTAATCCCTAATCCATAATCCAAAATCCATTAATCTTAATCTCTAATCTCTAAAACTTAATCTCTAATCCTTAATCATTAATCCTTAATCCCTGATAACCTAATCTCAAATCCCTCTAATCTTTAATAAAAATCCTTAATCACTAATCTCTAAATCCCTAATCTTTAATATTTAATCCTTTAATCCTTAATCCTAAATCTTTAATCCCTAATCTTTAATCATTAATCCCTTCAACCCTAATCCTTAATCCTTAAATCGTACTTCTTATTACTTAATCCATAATATCTAATCCCTAATCTCTAATAACTAATACCTAATCCCTCCCACCTTAATCCCTAATCTCTAATCCATATACCTAATCTTTAATCCCTAATCTGTAACCTTTATTCCCAAATCCCTATTTCCTGCCACATTAATCACTAATCTCTAATCCCCAACTCCTAATCCTATAACCCTTAATTCATGTCTCCTTCCTCTTCTTTTTCTTTTTCTTCCTCTTCTTGTTCTTCTTCCTCATTCCCTTCTTCTTCTTCTTCTTCTTCCTCATTCTCTTCTTCTTCTTCTTCTTCCTCCTCTTGTTCCTCATCTTCCTAAAATTCTTCTTCTTCTTCTTCTTCTACTTCTTCATTTTCTTCTTCTTTGTTCACTTCTTCCACTTCTTCATTTTTGTCTTCTTCTTCTTCTACTACTTCCTATTATTCTTCTTCTTCTTCTCTATCATCCTTCTTATATTCTTATTCTTCTTATTCTTCTTCCTCTCATTCTTCTTTTTCCTCTTCTTCTTTTACTTCATTTTCTACTCCTTTTATTGTTCTTCTTGTTCCTCTTATTCTTCTACTTCTTCTTCTCCTTCTACTTCTTTTTCTTCTTCTTCTTCTTCTTCTTCTTTTTCTTCCTCTTCTCCTCTTCCTCCTTCTTCCTCTCCATCTTCTCTTTGACTTTCTACTTCTCCTTCTCTTTCTCTATCTTCTGATCCTTCTCCTTCTCCATCTCCATCTCCTTCTCCATCTCCATCTCCATCTCCTTCTCTTTCTCCTTCTCTTTATCATCCTCCTTCTCCACGTCCTCCTTCTCCTTCTCCTTCTTCTTCTTCTTCGTTCTTCTTCTTTCTTCTTTCTTCTTTCTCCTTTCTTCTTTCTTCTTACTTTTTTCTTCTTTCTCCTTTCTTCTATCTTCTTTATTTTTTCTTCATTTTTCTTCCTTCTTCCTTCCTCATTCCTTCTTCCTTCTTCTTTCTTTATTCTTTCTTCTTCTTTATTTTTCCTCTTCTTTTTCTTCTTCTTCTTCTTATTCTTTTTCCTCTTCTACTTCCTCTTCTTCTTCTTCTTCTTTCATCCTTCATTCTTCCTTCTACCTTCTTCCTTCTTCCTTCCCCTTAATCCCTAATCCTTAATCCTTAATCCTTAATCCATAATCTTTAATTACTAATCCATCACTAATCTCAAATCCTTAATCTTTAATCCCTAATCTTTAAACCCTAATCTCTAATGCCCAAACTCTAATCTCTAATCCTTAATCTATAATACCTAATGTATAATCCATGATCCCTTCTCTAATCCCTAACCATTAATCTCTAATCCCTAATCCTTAATGACTAATCCCAAATACTTAATTCCTAATCCCTAATCTCTAATGATTATCTAAATCGCTTAATCTATAGTCTCCAATCTTTAATCTCTAACCCTAAATTCTACATCCCTAATCTCTAATTCCTAATCCCTCATCTCTATTCTCTAATACTTAATCCCTAATCTTAAATCTCAAATCTCTAACCCCTAATCCTTAATAATTAATCTGCTAAATCTTAATCTCTTCTTCTCTAATCCCTAATCCCTATTACTTATTCCTTAGTTCTCACTTTCTGATCTTAAATCCTTAACCTATAAATCAAAATCCTTAATTGCTAACCCCCAAATCCCTAATCCACTCTCCTTAATCTTTAGTCTATATTGCTTAATACCAATTCCCTAATCCTTCATTCCTTAATCCCTAATCTCTAACCTTAAAGTCCATAATCTTGAATTCATCTCTTCTACCTCTTCTTCTTTTTCTTCTTCTACTTTCACTTGTTCTTTCTCTTCTTCTTCCTCTTCTTCTTCTTCCTCTTCTTCCTCATCTTTCTCATCTTCTACTTCTTCCTATTCCTCTTCCTTTTCTTCTTACTCTTGTTCTTTTTTTTTTTCATCTTCTTCTTCTTCTTTTTCCACTTTTCTTCATCCTCTTCTTCTTGTTCTTCTCTTTCTTCTTCTTTTCTTGTTCGCCTTATTCCTCTTCTTCGTACCCTTCTCTTCTTCTACTTTTACTTCTTCTTCCTTGATTTCTTCTACTACTTCCTTCTTCTTCTTCTTCATCTTCTACTTCTCTTTGTCTTTCTCCTTCTTCTTCTCCAACTACTTCTCCTACTCTTTCTCCTTCTCCTTCTCCTTCTCTTTCTCCTCCTCCTCCTCTTTCTCTCCAACTACTTCTCCTACTCTTTCTCCTTCTCCTTCTCCTTCTCTTTCTCCTCCTCCTCCTCTTTCTAATCCTTCTCTTTCTTCTTCTTCTTAGTCGTTCTTCCTACTTTCTTCTTTCTTCTTTCCTCATTCTTCTTTCTTTTATCTTCTTCATTCCTCTGTCTTCCTCCCTCTTTCCTTCTTCCTTGTTCCTTTGTTTTTATTCTTCCTTGTCTTATTGTTCTTTTTCCTCTTCTTGTTACTCTTCTTCTTCATCTTCTTTCTTCATTCTTCTTTCTTCATTCTTCTTTCTTCATTCTTCTTTCTTCCTTCTTACTTCTTCCTTCTATTTAATCTTTAATCCCTAATCTATAATCTTTAATCACTAATCCATCCCTAATCTCTAATCCTTAATATTTAATCCTTACAACTAATCCCTAATCTCTAATCGTTAAACTCAAATCCCTAATACATAATCCCTAATACCTAATCCTTAATCCTTAATTCATAATCCATAATCCTTAATCTCTAATCTCTAATCTCTAATCACTAATCCCTAATACCTATCCTTAATCACTAGTCTCTAATCCTTAACTCCTTAATCCCTAATCTCTAAAACAAATCCTAATCCCCTAACCTCTAATTCCTAACCTCTAATCTTTAATCTTAAATTCTACATCCCTAATCCTTAGTAATAAATCCTTTAATTCTTAATCCTGAATTTCAAATGCCTAATTATTAATCTCAAAATCCCTAATACTTAAACCTTAGTCCCAAATCCCTAATCCCAAAACCCTGTTACTTCCATAATCTCTACTCTCTAATCCCTAATCCCAAATCTGTAAACTATAATCCCTAATTGCTAACTCTAAAATACCTAATCTATAGTCCCTAATCCCTTCCTCCAAATCTTTAATTCTAATTACCTAATACATAATCCCTAATCCATCACTGCCTAGACACTAATCATTAATCTTTATCCCTAACACCTACTCCCTAATCCCTAATTCATCTCTTCTTCCACTTTTTCTTCTACTACTTTTTCCTCTTCTATATCTTCTTCTTCCTCGTCCTCTTCTCCTACTTCTTCCTAATCTATCTCTTCTTCCTCATCTTCCTCTTCTTCTTCTTTTTCTTCTTCTTCCACTTCTTCTTTTTCCTCTTCTTGTTCTTTTTCTTCTACTTCTACTTCTTTTTTTCCTCTTCTTCTTCTTCTTCTTCTTCTTATTCTTCTGCATCTCATTCTCCTTCTTCTTCTTCTTCTACACTTCATCTTCTTCCTCTTCTTTTTCCACTTCTTCTTCTTCTTCTTCTTCTTCTTCTCCTTCTTTTTATTCTTCTTCCTCTTCTATTTCTCCTTCTTCTTTTTCTTCTCTTTCATCTTCTTCTTCTTCCCCTTCTTCTCTTTTTCCTCCTCATCATCTTCTTTTTCATCTTACTCTTCTTCTTCTACTTCATCTTCTTCTACAACTTTTCCTTCTTAATCCTCTATTCTTTTTGTTCATCTGCTACTTCTGTTTTTTCAACTTCAACTTCTTCTTCTTCTTTCCACTTTAATCTTCTTTCTCCTCTTCTTCTTCTTGTTCTTTTTCTTTTTCTTCTTCTTCAACTTCTTCTTCCTCCTCCTCTTCTTCATCTTCTTCTTCTTCTTCTTCTTCTTCTGCTTTTTCCCTTTCTTGTTCTTCTCCTTCTTCTTTTGGTCCTTCTTCGTCATTGTCATCATCATCATCACCTTCTTCTTCTTCTTCCTCTTCTACAAGTCCTTCTTCCTCTCCTCCTCCTTTTTTTTCTTCTTTTCATCTTTTTCTACTTCATCTTCTCGTCTTCTTCATTTCTACTTCTTTTTATTTTTCCTCTTCTTCACCTTCCACTTCTTCTTCTTCTTCTTCTTCTCATCCATGTCATTGTCTTTTTATTATTCTACTTCTTCTTCTCCCTCTTTTCCTTCTTCTTATTCACCTTCTTCTTCTTCTTGCACTTCTTCTTCTTCTTCTTTTACTTCCATTTCTTCTTTCTCATCAACTAGTTCAACTTCTCTTTGTTCTTCTTCCTTGTCTTCTTCCACTTCTTCTTGCCCTTCTTTCTTCTTCTTCTTCTTTCCCTTCCTCTCCCTCTTTTTCTTCGTATTCAGCATCTTCTTGTTCTTTTTCTTACTCTTCTTCCTTTTCTTCCTCATCTTCCTCTTCTTCATCTTTTTTTCTTCATCTTCTTGCTCTTCTTCTTCTTCTTCTTCTTCTTCTTCTTCTTCGTCTTCTACTTCTTCTTCTTTTTCTTTTTCTTGTCCTTACCCTTCTAATTCTTCCTCTTATTATTCTTTTTCTTCTTCCTCCTCTTCTTCTCCTTCTCCTCCTCTTTGTTTGACTTCCTCTTCTTCCTCTTCTTCTTCTACTCCTTCTTCTTCTACTCCTTCTTCTTCTTTGCCTCGTCCTCCCTTTTCTTCTTCTTCTTCTCCTACTTCTTCTTCTTCTTCTTCTAATTCTACTTCTTTTCCTTCTTCTTATTCTTCTTCTTCTTTTTCTTCTTCTTCTTGTTATTTTTCTTCTTGTTCTTCTTCTTTTCTATCTACTTCTTTTTCTTCTTCTGTTTCTTCTTCTTCTTCTTCTTCTTCTTCTTCCTCCTCTTTTTCTTGTTCTTATTCTTCTTATTCTTCTTTTTCTTCGTCTTCTTCTTCTACTTTATCGTCATCATCTTCTTCTTTGTTTTCTTTCTCTTCCTTTTTTTCTTCTTCCTCTTTTTCTTCTTCCTCTTTTTCTTATTCTTCTTCTACTACCACTATTTCTTCTTCCTCTTCTTCTTCTTCTTCTTGTTGTTCTTCTTCTTCTTCTTCAACTTCCTCTTCTTCTTCTTCACTTTTTACTTCTTCATTTTCTTCTTCTTCTTCTTCCTCCTAAAAAAGATCACTTCCTTTTATTTTACTTGTTCTTCTTCCACTTCTTCTTCCTCTTCGTCTTCTTCTTCTTCTCTTTTTGGCCCTCTTCTTCTTCTTCAACTTCCACTTACCCCTATTAATTCTCTTCTTCTTCTTCTTCTTCAACTTCTTCTTTTTCCTCATCTTCTTCCTCTCCTTCCAGTTATTCTTCTCCATCTTCTTCTTATTCTACTTCTTTCTCTTCTTCTTGTTCTTGTTCTTCTTCTTCTCCTTCTTCTTCTTCCTCTTCATCATCTTCTTCTTGTTCTTCTTTCTCTACTTCTTCTATCTTTTCATCTTCTTCTTCTCCAGCTTCTTCTTCTTCTTCTTCTTCTTCTTCTCCTTCTTACTCATCTTCATCTTCTTCTTCTAATTCCTCTTCTTCCTCATCTTCCTCTTATTCTTCTTCTTCTTGAATTCCTCTTCTACTTCTTCTTTTTAATCCTCCTCTTCTTCCTCTTCTCCTTCCTACTCTTATTCTTCCTCTTCCTCTTCTTGCTATTCTTCATCATGTTCCTCTTCTTCTTCTTCTTCTTCTTCTTTTGTTACTTTTACTACTTTACCATCTTCTTCTTTCTATTCTCTTTCTTCTTTTTCTTCTTCTTCTTTTTGTTTTTCTTCATCTTCTTCTTCTCTACTTCTTCCGCTTCTTCTTCTTCATCATCTTCTTCTTCTTCCCCTTCTTCTCCTTCCTCTTCCTATTCCCCTTCTTCGCCTTCTTCTTCTTCTTCTCCTCTTGCTTCTTCTTGTTCTTGTTCTTCTCCTTCTTGCTCATCATCTTCTAGCTCTTGTTATTCCTCTTCCTCATCTTCCTCTTGTTGTTCTTCTTCTTCTTCATCATCTTATTATTATTATTATTATTATTATTATTATTATTATTCTTATTCTTCTTTTTCTTCTTCTTCTGTCTCATTTTCTAGTTCTTCTTTTTCTTTATCATCTTTTTCTTCTCCCTCCTCTTCTTTTTCTACTTCTTCTTCTTCTTCTTCTTCTTCTTCTTCTCCTTCTTCTTCTTCTACTTCTACTACTTCTACTACTTCCTCTCCTTCTTTTTCTTGTTCTTCCTCTTCTTTTTCTTCTCCATTTTCCTCTTTCTCTTCTTCCACTTCTGCTTCCCTTTGTTCTTTGCCTTCTTCTTTTTCTCTCTACTTTTCTTCTTCTTCCTTCTCCTGTTGTTCTTCATTGGCCTGTTCTTCTTCTCCTTCTTTACATTTTCTACATCTCCTTCTTCTTCTGCTTCCACTTCTGCTTTTACTTCTTCTCCTTCTTCTTCTTCTTCTTCCTCTTCATCATCTTCATGTTATTCTTCTTCTTCTTCCTCCTCATCATCTTCATGTTATTCTTCTTCTTCATATTGTTCTTCTTCTACTTCTTCCTATATTTTTTCTTCTTCTTCCCCTAGCTCTTCTTTTTCTTTTCCTTTTTCTTCTTCTTCTTATTCTTCTTCTCCTTCTCCTTTGACTTCTTCTTCTTCTTGCTCTTCTTGTTGTTCCTCTTCCTTTTCTTCATCCTCTTCTTATTGTTCCTCTTCCTCTTCTTCTTCCTCTTCTTCTTCCACTTCTCCTTCTTCTTCTTCTTCTTCCACTCCTTCTTCTCCTTCTTCCTTAATTTCTTCTTCTTCTTCTTTCACTTCTTCTTCATCTTCCTTTTCTTCTTCTTCTTCTTCTTCTTCTTCCTGTTCTCCTTCTTTTTCTTCCTTATAATCCTCTTCTTCTTCTTCTTCTTCTTCTTCTTCTTCTTCTTCTCCTTCTTCTTCCTTTTCTTATTCTACTTCTTCTTCTTCTTCTTCTTCCACTTCTTTTTCTTTTCCTTCTTCTTCATCATCTTCCTCTTCTTCTTCTTCTTCTTCTTCTTCTTCTTCTTCTCATTCTTCTTCTTCTCCTCCTTCTTCTTCCTTTTCTTCTTCTACTTCTTCTACCCCTTTTACTTATCCTCCTCCTCCTCCTCCTACTTCAAATTCTTCTACATCTTCTTCTTACTATTCTCTTTTCCTTCCCTTCTTCTTCTTACACTTCTTCTTCTTCCACTTCTTCTCCTCATTCTTCTTCTTCCTTTTCTCTTCTCTTTCTTCTTCCTCTTCTTGTTGTTGTTGTTGTTCTTCTTCTCTTTCTCCTTCTTCTTCTTCTTCTTATTCTTTTTGTTGTTTTTCTTTTTTCTTTTCTTCTTCTTCTTCTCCTTCTTCCTTTTCTTCTAATTCTTCTTCTTCTTCTACAACTTCTTCTTTCTCTTCTTCTTCTTCTTCTTCTTCTTCCTCTTCTTCATATTAATCTTGATATTGTTCTACTTCCTCTTCTTCCTCCTCTTCTTTCCCTTCTTCCTCATCCACTTCTTTCTCTTCTTCTTCTTCTTTCTCCTCTTCTTCTTCCTTCTCTTCTACTTCCTCTTCTTCTTCTTCCCCTTTTTCTTCTTCTTCCTCCTCGTGTCCCTAATCCCTCCCCGTGTTCCTCATCTTCCTCTTCTTCTTTTTCTCTTACTTCCTCTTCTTCTTCTCTTTCTTTCTCTTCTTCTACTTTCTCTTCTTCTTCTACTACTTCTTCTTCTACTTCTTCTTATTCCTCTTTTTCCCCTTTGCCCTATTCTTCCTCTTCCTCTTCTTCTACTTCTTCTTCCTCTTCTCCTTTTTTTATGCTTCTTCCTCTTCTTCTTCCACATCTTTTTCTTCTTCTTCTTCTTCCTCTTCTTATTTATCTTCTTTTTTTCTTATTCCCCTTCTTCTTCTTCCTCTTTCCCTTGTTCTTCTTCTTGCTATTCTTCATTCTCATCTTCCTCTTGGTCTTCTTCTTCTTCTTCTTCTCCCTCTTCTTCTTGTTCTTCTTCTTATTACTATTATTCTTCTTCTTCTTCTTATTCTTCTTCTTCTTATTCTTCTTCTTTCTCTTCTTCTTTATCATCTTTTTCTTCTTCCTCCCCTTTTATTTCTACTTCTTCTTCTTTTTCTTCTTCTTCTTCTTATTCTTCCTTTCCTTTTTCTTCTTCTTCTTATTCTTCCTCTCCTTCTTCTTTTCCTTCTTCCTCTTCTTCTTTTTCCACTTCTTGTTTTTCTTTTCTACTTCTTCTTCTTCATCCTCCTGTTCTTCTTCTCTGACATGTTCTTCTTCTCTTTCCCTGCCTTTTTTACATCTTGTTCTTCTTCTACTTCCTCTTATTCTTCTACTTGTTCTTCTTCTTCCTCTTCTTCTTCATCATCATCATCAACTTCTTCTTCTTCTTCATCTCGTTCTTCTTCTACTTCTTATGTTTTTTCTTCATCTTCTTCCTCTTCCTCATCTTTTTCTATTCCGTTTTCTTCTTCTTCTACTTCTTATTCCTCTTCTTATTCTTCTTCTCCTTCTTCTTCTTCTTGCTCTTCTTATTATTCCTTCTTATTCTTCTTCCTCTTCTTATTCTTCCTCTTCCTCTTGTTCTTCTTCTTCTTCTTCCACTTCTTCTTCTTCTTCTTCATCTTCCTATTCTTCTTCTTCTTCTTCTTCCTCTTCTCCTTTTTCTTCCTTTTCATCTTCTTCTTCTTCTTATTTTCCTTCTTTTTTTGCTTCTTCTTCTTCCTTTTCTTATTTTTCTTCTTCTCCTCCTTCTTCCTTTCCTTATTCTTCTTCTTCTTCTTCCACTTCTTTTTCTTTGGCTTCATCTTGTTCATCATCTTCCTCTTCCTCTCCTTCTTCTTTTTCTTCTTCTTCTCCTTCTTCTCCTTCTTCTTCTTCTTCACCAACATCTTCTTCTCCTTTTTCTTCTACTTCTTCTCCACCTCCTCCTCTTAATTCTTCTACTTCTTCTAACTATTCTTTTCATCTTCTCTTCTTTTTCTTCTTATTATTATTATTATTACACTTCTTCTTCTTCCACTTCTTCTTCTTCTCATTTTTCTTCTTCTTTTTCTCTTCTCTTTCTTCTTCTTCTTCTTCTTCTTCTTCATCTCCTTCTCCTACTTCTTCTTCTTATTCTTTTTGTTCTACTTCTTCTTTTTCCTTTTCTTCTTCTACTTCTTCTTCTCCTCCTTCTTCTTCTTCTAATTCTTCTTCTTCTTCTACGACTTCTTCTTGCTCTTCTTCTTTTTCTTCATCTTCCTCTTCTTCTTATTCACCTTGCTATTCTTTTACTTCCTCAAGTTTTACCACTTCTTTCTCTTCTTCCTCTTCCACTTCTTGCTCTTCTTCTTCTTCTTCTTATTCTTCCTCTTCTTCATCCTCTTCTTCTTCGTCTTTTTTGTCCAATTCTTCTTCTTCTTCTTCCTTCTCATCTTCTTGTTTGTCTTCTTCCTCTTCTTGCTTATCTTTCACTTCTTCTTCTTCTTCTTCTTCTTCTTTTTCTTCTTCTACTTCTTCTTGTTCTTCCTTTTCTTCTTCTTCTTCTTCATTTTCTTCTTCTACTTCTTAATTTTCTACTACTTCTTATTCTTCTTGTTCTTGTTCCTCTTCTTCCTCTTCTTCTTCTTCTTCCATTCGTTCATCTTCCTCTTCTTCTTCTTATTCTTGATCTTCTTCTTCCTCTTCTTCTTCTTCTTCCCCTTATTATTATTATTATTATTATTATTATTATTATTATTATTATTATTATTATACTTCTTCTTCTTCTTATTTTTCTTGTTTCTCTTCTTCTTTATCATCTTTTTCTTCTTCCTTCCCTTTTATTTCTACTACTACTTCTTCTTCTACTTCTTCTTCTTCTTCTTCCTCTCCTTCTTCTTCTTCTTATTCTTCCTCTTCTTCTTCATCTCCTTCTTCTCCTTCTTCTTCTTCTTCTTCATCAACATCTTCTTCTTCTTCTTCTTCTTCTTCTTCTTACTATTCTTTTCTTCTTCTCTTCTTCTTCTTCTTCTTCTTCTTACACTTCTTCTTCTTCCACTTCTTATTCTCATTTTTCTTCTTCTTTTTCTCCTCTTTCTTATTCTTTTTCTTCTTCTTCTTCTTCTTCTTCTTCTTCTTCTTCTCCTTCTCCTTCTTCTTCTTCTTATTCTTTTTGTTCTACTTTTTCTTTTTCCTTTGCTTCTCCTTCTTCTTCTTCTTATTCTTCTCCTTCTTCTTCTTCTAATTCTTCTTCCTCTTCTAAAACTTCTTCTTGCTCTTCTTCTTCTTCTTCTTCTTCCTCTTCTTTTTATTCATCTTGCTATTCTTTTAATTCCTCTAGTTCTGTCACTTCTTTCTCTTCTTCCTCTTCTACTTCTTGCTCTTCTTCTTCTTCTTCTTCTTATTCTTCCTCTTCTTCCTCCCATTCTTCTTCTTCTTCCTCCTCATCTTCTTGTTCATCTTCTTTCTCTTCTTGCTTATCTTCCACTTCTTCTGCTTCTTCTTCCACTTGTTATTCTTCTTCTTCTTTTATGATTCCACTTCTTCTTCTTCTTCTTTTTCTTCAAAGACAACTTCTTGTTCTTCCTTTTCTTCTTCTTCTTCTTCATTTTCTTCTTCTACTTCTTAATTTTCTACTACTATTTTTCTTTGTCTTGTTCCTCTACTTCCTCTTCTTCTTCTTCTTCTTCCATTCGTTCTTCTTCCTCTTCTTCTTCTTCTTCTTCTTATTCCTCATCTTCTTCTTCCTCTTCTTCTCTTTCTTCTTCTTCTTCTTTGTCTTCTTGCTCCTCATCTTCTACTTACTCTTCGTGCTCTTCTCCTCATCTTTTTCTTCTCCTTATTCTTCTTCCTCTTCTTCATTTCTTCTTCTTCTTCTTCTTCTTCATCATCCCCTTCCTCTAATTCTTCTTATTCCACCTCTTCTTCTTCTTCTTCTTCCTCTTGTTCATCTTCTTCTTCTTTATCTTCTTCTTCATCATCATCTTCTTCTTCTTCTAATGCTTCATCTTCTTTTTCTCTTCTTCTTCTTATTCTTCTTCTTCTTCCTCTTCTTCTGCTTTGCCTTGTCTTCCATCATCTACTTCTATCACTTTTTTTTCTTGTTGTTCCTCTTCTTCTTCTTCTTCTACTTTTTCTTCTTATTCTCCTTCTTCTTCTACTACTAATACTACTTTTTTTTTCTTCTTCTACTACTCTTCTTCTTAATTTTCCCCTCCATCATTTACTTCTATTACTTCTTTTTCTTCTTCTTCTTCTTCTTCTTGTTTTTCTTCTTCTTCTTCTATTACTACTTCTTCTTCTTCTTCTACTACTTTTTCTTCATCAATTTCTTATTCTACAACATTCACTTCTTTTGCTTCTTTTTCTTCTTCTTTTTCATCCCTAATCCTTAATCTGTAATCCCTAATGTCCAACCTCTATTCCCAAATTTATAATCTATAATCCTTATTATTAATCCCTTAATCCTTTAATACCTAATTCATAATTTGTAATCTTTAATCTCTAGTCCTTAATCCCTAATCTTAATTTCCTAATTCATAATCCCTAACCCCTAATCCCTCAACCCTAGTTGTAATCATCAATCCTTAATTCGTAATCCCTAATTCTGAATCTATAATACCTAATTAGATTGTAGATACTACATATGGGGCTGTAGTGTGATGGAGACCCATTAGAATGAACTTTGGGACTGCATGATGGTGCAGCAAATTTGAGAGTACCCTGTGCTATGCACTACTGCCTCGATGCTGGGTTTATGCCTTGGCGAGCTCTCAGGCACTGTGTCGGTTTCCCTCGTGGGTTTCTCGTCCTACGCCGAGCAACCTGGCATTGCACGTTGGAATTTAGCTTGTCACTTGCCTATGTTGCTACCACTATGTATTACATATGGGACAATAGAGACCTCAAGAAGCATAACGAGGCCACCCTCAGGAATGATATCCTAATTAAGAAGATCAAGTTGGAAAATGGCGCAACAACGAAGACTCTCATTTCTCATCCATCTATGTCTAGTGGGAAGCTTCACCTTACGGGGTCCTTTGTAGCCCTTACCTGGCTTTCCCCCCAATGGGATGGATCATGTTAAACTATGATGTAGTTGTGAATGTTGAGGAGGCTGCTGTGGGCATTGTTGCTTGGGATCATTTCGGGTGTCCTATCTACATTGTGGGCAAGAGACTTCATTCCTAAGATTGCGATGCTATGGAGGTTTGGGCAGTCTTGGAAGCAATTATGCTGATCATGACCAAGCTTTAGAGATATCATGCGATTGGGATCCAATCTGACTCCACCATTGCTTTACACAAGGTCATGCAGTTAGTTCACTATCCCATGGAGGGAGGTTTGTATTTGGATGCCCTTCATTATGCTAAAAGTATGATGGCTTTGCAGTTCTCGCATGTCTTTAGGGAGAGGAATGCCCCTGCTAATTGGGTTGACAAAGCTACAAGGGTTTCTGATTTTGTGTGGGACGAGCGTATGCACTTGCCCAATTCTTTGCATAAGCTATTGCTGACAGATTTTGTTTTTAAGCATGCATAATGATGTTTGTTTTATAGCCTTCGATAGATTTTGAATCAGAGAATCCATCTTCTTCTTCAAGTTCTTCTTCAGCTTCTTCTCCTACTTCTTCTCCTCCTCCTTCAATTTCATCATCTTCATCAAATTCTTCTCCTTCTTCTTCTTCTTCTCCTTCTTCTTCTTCATCATCTACTTCTTCTTACTCCTCTTCTTCCTCTACGTCATCTTCTTCCTCTTCCTCTTCTTCTTCTTCTTCTTCTTCTTCTTTTCCTCTTCTTGTTCTTGTTCTTGTTCATCTTCTTCCTCTTATTCCTTTTCTTCTTTTTCTTCTTTCTCTTCTTCTTCCTCCTCTTCTTCTTCTTCTTCTTTGTATTCTTCATCTTCTTCTTCTTCCACTTCTTCTTCGTCATTTTCTTCTTCTTCTTCCACCTCTACTTCTTCTTCTTCTTCCTTCTTCTTGTTCCTCTTCTTCTTCTTCTTCCTCTTCTTCTTCCACTTCTTGTTCCACTTCTTTTTCTTCTTCTTCTTCTTCTTCTTCTTCTTTGTCTTCTTCTCCTTCTCCCTCAACTTTTTCTTCTTCTTGTTGCTGTTCTTTCTCATCTTCCTCTTCTTATTCTTCCTCTTCTCTTTCTTTTTCTTCCTCATCTTCTTCTTTGTCTACTTCGATTTCTTCTTCTTCCTCTTATTCTTCTTCTTCATCATCAACATCATCTTCTTCTTCCTTTTATTCTTCTTCCTCTTTTTCTTTTTTTGTCTCTTCTTCTTCTCTGTCTTCTTCTTCTTCTTCTTCTTCTTCTTCTCTTCACCTTTTACATCTACTTCTTCTTCTTATTCTTATTCTTATTCTTTTTCTTCCTCTTCTCCTTCTTCCTCTTCTTCCCCTTTTTCATCTTCTTCTTCTGCTTTTATTTCTTCTTATCTTCTTCTTCTTCTTCTTCTCCTAATCCTTCTTTCATATCTTCTTCTTCTTCTTCTTCCACTTCTTCTTCTTCTTCTTCTTCTTCTTCTTCTTCCCTTTTCGTCATGTTCATCTTCTTCTTCTTCTTCCTCTTCTTCTTCTTCCCCTTCTTCTTCTTCTTCTTTTTCTTTGTAGTCATCTTCTCCATCTCCTTATTCTTCTTCTTCTTCTTCTTGCACTTCATCCTCATTTTCCTTTTCTTCTTCTTCCTCTTCTCCTTCATTTTCCTCCTCATCTTCTTCTTTTTCTTCTTCTTCTTCTCCTTTCTCTTCTTATTCTTATTCTCATTCTTCTTCTTCTTCTTCTTCTTTCTTTCTATCTTTTTCTGTCTCTTCTTCTTTTTTTTCATCTTCTTCTCCTTCTTCATTTTTCTACTTCATCTTTTTCGTCTTCTTCTTATTATTTTTCTTCTACTTCTCCTTTTTCTTCCTATTCTTCTTCTTCTTCTTCTTCTCCTTATTCTTCTTCTCTTTCTTGTTCTTGTCCTTCTTCTTTTTCTTTTTCTTCTTCTTCTTCATCATCACCATCTTCTTCTTCTTCTACATCTTCTTCTCCTTCCACTTCTTCTTCTTCTTCTTCTTCCTCTTCATCTTCTACTTGTTCTTCTTCTTATCCTCCACTGTCTTCTTCTTCTCTTCTTCTTCTTCTTCTTCTCTTCTTCTTCTTCTTTTCCTTCTCTTCTTCTTCTTCTTCGCCTTCTTCTTCTTTCTACTCTTCTTCTTCTTCTACTTCTTTTTCTCCTCCTTCTTCTCCTCCTTCTACTTCTAATTCTTTTTCTTCTTTTTCTTCTTCTTTTTCTTCTTCTTCTTCTCCTTCTCCTTCTCCTTGTCCTTCTCCTTCTCCTTCTCCTTCTTTTTACCCTTCTTCATCTTCTTCTTCTTCTTTTGCATCTTCTTCTTCTTCTTATCTTTTTCTTCTTCTCTTCTTGCTTTTCATCTCCTTCTTCTTCTTCTTCTTCTTCTTCTTCTTCTTGAACTTCTTCTTCCTCTTCTACCTCTTCTTCTTGCTCTTCTTACTCTTCCTCTTTTGCCTCTTCTTCCTCTTCTTCTTCATACTACTTATTTTCTTTCTCTTCTTCTTCCTCTTCTTGCTCTTCTTCCTAATCTTCCTCTACTTCTTCTTCTTCATATTCTTCTTCTTCTTCTTCCTCTTCATTTTCTTTCTCATCTTCTTGTTCTTCTTCATCATCATCATCATCATCATCTTCTTCTTCTTCTTCTTCTTTTTCTTCTTCTTCCTTTTCTTCTTCTTCTTCTTCTTGCTCTTCTTTTACATCTTCATCATCATCATCATCTTCTTCTTCTTCTTTTTGTTCTTCTTATTTTTATTCATCATCTTCTTCTTCTACTCTTCTTCTTCTTCTTTGTTTTTTCTTTTACATCTTCTTCTTCTTCTTCTTTGTTTTTCTTCTTCTCCTTATTGTCCTTCCTGTTCTTCTTCTTAATCTACTTCTTCCACTTCTATGCCTTCTTCTTCTTCTACTATTACTACTACAACTGTTCTTCTTCTTCCTTTTCTTCTTCATCCTCTACTTCATTTAGTTCTTTTTCCTTTTATTCTTCTTCTTCTTCTTCCACTTCTTCTTCTTCTTTTTCTTCTTCCTCTTCCACTTCATCTTCTCCTCAGTCTCCTTCTTCTTCTCCTTCTTCCTCTTCTTCTTCTTCTTCTTCTTCCTCTTCTTCTTCATCCTTCTCTTCATTTTCTTGTTCCTCTTATTCTTCTTCTTCTACTGCTTCCTTTTTTTCTTCAACACCCTTTCTTCTTTTTTATTGTCATCTTCTTCTTCTTCTTGTTCTTCTTCTTCTTGTTGTTCTTCTTCTTCTTACTCTTTTTCTTTCTATTCTTTTTCTTCTTCTACTTCTTCTTCTTCACTTCCTTCGTCGACTTCTGCTTGTTCTTCTCCTTCTTCTTCTTCTTCTCCTCCCTCTTCTTGTTGAACTTCTTCTTCTCCATCTTCTACTTCTTCTTCTTCATCATCATCATCTTCTTCTTCTTCTTCTTCTTCTTCTGCTTATTTTATATCTTCTACTTCTTCTACTTCTTATTCTTCTTCTTCTTCATCTTCTACTTCTTCTTCTACCACTACTACTTCCTTTTCTTCAGCTTCTTCTTCTTCTTCTACTATTATTACTACTTCTTGTTCTTATTATTCTTCTTCTTGTTCTACTTTTATTTCTTCTTCTTCTACTTCTTCTTCTTCTTCTTCTTCTTTTTCTTCTTCTTCTTCTAATACTACTTCTGTTTCTTCTTCTTGTTCTACTTATTCTTCTCCTTTTTTTCTTCATCTTCTCCTTTTCCTTCTTATTCCTTTTCTTCTTCTTCTTCTTCTTCCACTTCTACTTCTTCTTCTTCTCTTTCTACTACTACTACTTTTTTTTCCTCTTCATCTTCTTTTTCTAGCACTTACTTTACTTCTTATACTTCTTCATCTCCTTCCCCTTTTTCTTCTTCTTTTCCTTCATCTTCTTCTTCTCTATCTTCTTCTATTTCTTTTACTTCTACTTATTCTTTTTCTTCTATTACTTTTTCTTATTCTTCTTTTACTTCTTCTAAGTTTTTATCCACTTCTTATTTTTCCTCTAATTCATCTTCCTCTTGTTCTTCTTCTTCTTCCTCTTCTTTATTATCTTCTTCCTCTTCAACTTCTTCCTCTTCTTCTTCTTCTTCTTCCTATTCTTCTACTTCCTCCACTTCTTCAACTTCTTCTTCTTCTTCTTCCCCATCGTCTTCTTCTTCTTCTTCTTTAAATTCTTCTTGAACTTCTTCTTCTTCCTCTTCTTCTTCTTCTTCTTCTGCTTCTTCTTCCTCTTGTTCTTCTTCTTGGTCCACATCTTCTTCTTCCTCTTCGTCCTCTTCTCCTCATCTTCCACTTCTCCTCCTCCTCCTCCTTCTTCTTCCTCTTCTTCTTTCTCCTCTTCTTCTATTTCTTCTTCTTTTTCTTCTTTTTATTCTTTTTCTTCTTCTTCTTCCACATCTTCTTCATCTTCTACTTCTTATTGCTCCACCCCATCTTCTTCTTAAAATTCTTCTTCTTCTTCTTCTACTTCTACTTCTTATTCCTCTTTTTCCTCTTCGTCCTCTTCTTCCTCTTCCTCTCCTTCTTCTTCCTCTTCCTCTCCTTCTTCTTCTTCCTCTTCTCCTTATTTTTCTTCCATTTCTTCCTCTTCTTCTTCAACTTCTTTTACTTCTTCTTCTTCTTCCCCTTCCTATTCTTATTCCTCTTTTCCTTCTTCTTCTTCAATTTTTCATCATCCTTTTCTTCTCATTCTACTTCTTCTTTTCCCCTTCCTCTTTTAGTTCTTTTTCTTCTACTCATTTTTCTTCTCCTTCTTCTCAACCTTCGTTGACTTAAACTTCTTCTTCTTCATCTTCCTCTTCTTGTTCTACTACCTTTTCTCCTCCTACTTATAGTTCTTCTTCTTCTTCTTCATCTTTTTCTTCTTCTTTCTCTTCTCCTTACTTTTCTTCCACTTCTTTCTCTTCTTTTGCTTCCTTTTTTTCTTCTTATTACTCCTCTTTATATTCTTCTTCTTATTCTTCTTCTTTTTTTGCCTCTTCATCCTCTTCTTCTTTTTCTTTGTCTTTTTTCTTCTTCTTTTTTTCCTCCTCCTCATCATCATCATCATCCTCTTCTTCTTCCTCTTCTTCTTTCTCTTCTTCTTCTCCTTCTCCTTCTTCCTCTTCTTCTTCTTCCTCTTTTTCTTATTCTCCTCCTTCTTGTCCTTCTCCTTCTTTTTCTTCTTCTTCATCCTCATCATCGTCTTCTTCTTCTTCCTCTTCCTCTTCATCTCCAACTTGTTCTTCTTCTTCTCCTCCTCCTCCTCCTCCTTGTTCTCCTTCTTCTCTACTTCTTCTTTTCTTCTCTTCTTCTACTCCTTTTTACTCTTCTTCTTCTTCTTCTTCTTCTTATTTTTACTCTTCTTCTTCTTCTTCTTCTTTTCATCTCTTCTTCTTCTTCATCATCATCATCTTTTTTTTTACACTTCTTCTTCCTCTTCTACTTCTCCCCCTCCTACTTCTTTTTCTTCTCTTCTCTTTCTTCTTCTACTTCTTCTTATTCCTGCTCTTCTTCTTCTTCTTCTCCTTCTTCTTCTTCTTCTTCTTTTTCTTCTTCTCTTCTCTTTCTTCTTCTACTTCTTCTTATTCCTGCTCTTCTTCTTCTTCTCCTCCTTCTTCTTCTTCTTCTTCTTCTTCTTCTTCTTACTCTTCTTCTTCTTTTTCTTCTTCTTCTGCTTCTTCTTGTTCTTCTTCATTTCCTTGTTCTCCTTCTTCTACTTCCTCTTCTTCCACTTCTTCTTCCTCATCTATTTCTTCATTTTCTCCTCTTCCTTCTTCTTCTTCTTCTTTTGCTTCTCTTCTTCTTCTTTTTTCTTCTCTACTTCTTCTTATTCTTTATACTCTTCTTCTTCTTATTCTTCTATTCTTCTTCTTTTCTCTTCTATTCTTCTTTTTCTTCTTCTTCTTCTTCTTCTTCAAATTCTTCTTGCACTTCTTCTTCTTCCCCTTCTTCTTCTTTGTTTTCTTGTTCTTCTTCTTCTTCTTCTTCCACTTCTTCTTCCTCTTCTTGTTCTTCTTGGTCCTCATCTTCTTCTTCCTTTGTCTTCTTCTCCTCATCTTCCTCTTCTCCTTCTTCTTCTTCTTCTTCTTCTTCCTCCTCTTCTTCTTCCTCCTCTTCATCTATTTCTTCTTTTGTTTCTTCTCTTTATTCTTTTTCTTCTTCTTCTTTTTATTCCTCTTCTTCTTCCACATCTTCTTCATCTTCTACTTCTTATTCTTCTGCCTCATCTTCTTCTTAAAATTCTTCTTCTTCTTCTTCTTCTACTTCTACTTCTTCTTATTCCTCTTTTTCCTCTTCGTCCTCTTCTTGCTCTTCCTCTCCTTCTTCTTCCCCTTCTCCTTATTTTTCTTACATTTCTTCCTCTTCTTCTTGAACTTCTTTTACTTCTTCTTCTTCCCCTTCCTCATCTTATTCCTCTTCAGCTTCTTCTTCTTCACTTTTTCTTCATCCTCTTCTTCTCATTCTTCTTCTTCTTCTTTTCCCTTTCCTCTTTTTGTTCTTTTTCTTCTCCTTCTTCTCATCCTTCAATGACTTCTACTTCTTCTTCTTCTTTTTCCTCTTCTTGTTCTACTATTTTTTCTCCTCCTACTTATAGTTCTTCTTCTTCTTCTTCTAATTTTACTTCTACTACTACTACTATTACTACTACTTCTTCTTCTATTTCCTTTTCTTCTTCTTCAGCTTCTTCTTCTTCTTCTTCTTCTTCTTCTCATTATTATTCTTCTACTACTACTACTACTTCATCTTCTTCTTCATCTTATTCTTCTTCTACTACTTCTACATCTTCTTCTTCTTCTTCTTCTACTTCTTCATCTTATTCTTATTATTCTTCTTCTACTACTACTATGACTACTTCTTCTTCTTTTTCCTCTTCTTCTACTTCTATGTCTTCTTCTACTACTTCATCTTCTTCTACTTCTTCTTTTTCTTTTTCTTCTTCTTATTATTCCTCTTCTTCTTCTTCTTCTTCCTCTTCTTTTTCTTTTTCTTCCTCTTCAACTACTTCCTCTTCTTTTTCTTCTTCCTATTCTTCTACTTCTTCCACTTATTCTTCTTTCCCTTCTTCTTCTTCTTTTTCTTCTTCTTCTTATTTTTAAACTTCTTACATTTCTTCTACTTCCCCTTCTACTTCTTCTTTTTCTTCTTCTTCTTCTTCTTCTTCTTCCCCTTCTTCTTCCTCTACTTCTTCTTCTTGCTCCTCATCTTCTTCCTCCTGTTCGTCCTCTTCTGCTCGTCTTCCTATTCTCTTTCAACTTCTTCTTTTTCTTCCGCTTCTTCTACTTCTTGTTCTTCTTCGTCTTCTTCCTCTTCCTCTTCTTCTTCATCATCTTCTTCTTATTCCTCCCTCTCCTCTTCTTGTTCTTCTTCTGCTTCGTCTTCAAATTGTTCTTTTTCTTCTTCTTCCTCTTCCTCTTCTTTTTCTTCTTCTTCTATTTCTTCTTCTTCATCTTCTTTTTCTTCTTTTCATCTTCTTCTTTTAATTCTTCTTCTTCTACTACTTCCACATCTTCTACATCACCTTCTACTTCTTCTTCTTCTACTTCATCTTCTTCTTAAAGTTCTTCTTCTTCTTCTTCTTCTTCTTCTTCTGCTTCTTCGTATTCCTCTTTTTCCCTTACATTGTCTTCTTCTTCTTCCACTTCTTCTTCTTCCTCACCTTCTCCTTATTTTTATTTTTGCTTCTTCCTCTTCTTCTTCTACTTCTTTTTCTTCTTCTTCTTCTTCCTCCTCTTCCTCTTCTTATTCTTCTTGTTCTTTTTCTTATTCCCTTTCTTCTTCTTCTTCTTCTTCTTCTTCTTGTTCTTCTTCTTCTTCTTCTTCTTCTTGTTCATCTTCATCTTTTTATTCTTCTTCTTTTTCTTTTTCTACAACTACTTCTTCTTCTTCCTCTTTTTCCTCTTCTTCATCTTCATTTTCTTCTTCCTCTAATTCTTCTTCTTCCTCTTCTTCATCTTCTTATTATTCTTGCTCTTCTTCCTCCTCTTCTTCTTCTTCCCCTTCTTCCTCTTCTTCGTCTTCTTACTCCTCATTTTCTTCTTCCTCTTTGTGCTTTTCTCCTCATCTTTTTCTTCTCCTTCTTCTTCTTCCTCTTCTTTTTTTTTCTTCTTTGTCTTGTTTATCATATTCTTCTTCATCTTCTTCTTCTTCCAATTCTTCTTCTACTTCTCCTTCTTCCTCTTCCTCCTCCTCTTCTTCTTATTCTATTTGTTCTTCTCCTTCTTCTTTTTATTCTTCCACTTCTTCATCATCAACATCTTCTTCATCATCATCTTCTTCTTCTCCTACTTGATCGTCTTCATAGAATTCTTCTTCTTCTCATTCTATTACTCTTTATATTCCTCTTTTTCCCCTCCATCCTCTTTTTCCTCTTCCTCTTCTTCTTCTTCTTCTTCTTCTTCTTTCTCTTCTCCTTATTTTTGTTCCACTTCTTTCTCTTCTTTTGCTTCCTTTTTTCTTCTTCTTCTTCCTCTTTTTTGTATTCTTCTTCATCTTCTTCTTCTTCTTTTTCGTCTTCATCCTCTTCTTCATTTTCTTTGTCTTTTTTCTTCTTTTTTTCCTCTTCATCTTCTTCTTCTTCTTCTTCTTCTTCTTTATCATCTTCTTCTTCTCCTTCTCCTTCTTCCTCTTCTTCTTCTTCCTCTTTTTCTTTTTCTCCTCCTTCTCTTCCTTCTTTTACTTCTTTTTCTTCTTCTTCATCCTCATAATCTTCTTCTTCTTCTTCTGCTTCCTCTTGCTGTCCTACTTGTTCTTCTCCTCTTCCTCCTCCTTCTCCTTCTTGTTCTTCTTCTTCTCCACTTCTTTTTTCTCTTCCTCTACTCCTTCTTTTTACTCTTCTTCTTCTTCTTCTTCTTCTTTTTACTCTTCTTCTTCTTCTTTTCATCTCTTCTTCTTCTTTTTCTTCATCATCTTTTTTTATACTCTTCTTCTTCCACTTCTACTTCTTCTCCTCCTCCTCCTTCTTCTTCTTCTCTTCTCTTTCTTCTTCTACTTCTTCTTATTCTTCCCCTTCTTCTTATTCTTCTCCTTGTCCTTCTTCTTCTTCTTCTTCTTACTCTTCTTCTTCTTCTTCATGTTCTTCATTTTTTTGTTCTTCTCTTTCTACTTCTTCTACTTCGTCTTCTTCTTCTTCATCTACTTCTTCTTCATTTTCTCCTCCTCTTCCTTCTTCTTCTTCTTCTTATTCTTCTGCTCTTTTTCTTCTTTTTTCTTTGCTATTTCTTCTTATTCTATATGCTCTTCTTCTTCTTATTGTTCTATTCTTCTTCTTTTTTTTTTCTCTTCTTCTTTTTCTTCTTCTTCTTCTTCTTCAAATTCTTCTTACACTTCTTCTTCTTCCCCTTCTTCTTCTTCTTCTTTTTCTTATTCTTCTTCTTCATCTTCCACTTCTTCTTCCTCTTCTTTTTCTTCTTGGTCCTCATCTTCTTCTTCCTCTTCGTCATCTTCTCCTCATCTTCCTCTACTCCTTCTACTTCTTCTTTTTCTTCTTGCTCTTCTTCTTCTTCCCCTTCTTCTATTTCTTCTTCTTTTTCTTCTTTTTATTCTTTTTCTTCTTCTTATTGTTATTCCTCTTCTTTTTCTTCCACATCTTCTTCATCTTCTACTTCTTATTCTTCTACCTCATCTTCTTCTTAAAATTCTTCTTCTTCTTCTTCTACTTCTACTTCTTATTACTACTTTTCCTCTTCGTCCTCTTCTTACTCTTCCTTTCCTTCTTCTTCCTCCTCTTCTCCTTTTTTTTCTTCCATTTCTTCCTCTTCTTCTTCAAGTTCTTTTATTTCTTCTTCTTCCCCTTCCTCTTCTTATTCCTCTTCTCCTTCATCTTCTTCACTTTTTCTTCATCCTCTTCTTCTCCTTCTTCTTCTTCTTCTAATTTTTCCCTTTCCTCTTTTTGTTCTTTTTCTTTACTTCTTTTTCTTCTCCCTCTTCTCATCCTTCGTTGATTTCTACTTCTTCTTCTTCTTCTTCCACTTCTTGTTCTATTTCTTTTTCTCCTCCTACTTATAGTTTTTCTTCTTCTTCTACTTCTTGTTTTACTTCTACTGCTACTTCTTCTTCTTCTATTTCCTCTTCTTCTTCTTCTTCTTCTGCTTCTTCTTCTTCTTCTTCTTCTTCTTCAACTTCTTCTTCTTATTCTTATTATTATTCTTCTTCTATTACTACTACTTCTTCTTGTTCTTCTTCTTCTACTTCTACATCTTCTTCTTCTTCTCCTTCTTCTTCTTCTACTTCTTCTTCTTATTCTTATTATTCTTCTTCTACTACTACTTCTTCTTTTTCTTCTTCTTCTTCTTCTTCTACTTTTACGTCTTCTTCTACTACTTCATCTACTTCTACTTCTTCTTTTTCTTCTTCTTCTTCTTCCTCTAATTCCTCATCTTCTTCTTCTTCTTCTTCCTCTTCAACTGCTTGCTCTTCTTCTTCTTCTTCATATTCTTCTACTTCATCTTCTTCTTCTTTCCCATCTTCTTCCTCTTTTTCTTCTTCTTCTTCTTTTTCATCCTCTTCTTACTCTTCTTTTACTTCCCCTCCTAGTTCTTCTTTTTCTTCTTCTTCTTCCCCTTCTTCTTCCTCTACTACTTCTTGCTCCTCGTCTTCTTCCTCCTGTTCGTCCTTTTCTGCTCGTCTTCCTATTCTCCTTCTTCTTCTTCTTTTTCTTCCTCTTCTTCTACTTCTTCTTCTTCATCATCTTCCTCTTCCTCTTCTTCCTCATCATCTTCTTCTTATTCCTCCTCCTCCTTTTCTTCTTCTTATTCCTTTCAATCCTCTTCTTCTTCTTCTTCTTCTTTGTCTTCTTCTTCTACTGCATCTTTTTCTCCTTCGTATTCTTCCTCTTCTTCTTCTTCTACTTCGTCTTCAAATTGTTGTTGTTCTTCTTCTTCCCTTCCTCTTCTTCTTCTTCTTCTTCTTCTTCTATTTCTTCTTCTCCTTCTTCGTTTTCTTCCTTTCTTCTTCTTCTTTTTATTCTTGTTCTTCTACTTCTTCCATATCTTCTACATCACCTTCTACTACTTTTTCTACTTCATCTTCTTCTTAAAATTCTTCTTCTTCTTCTTCTTCCTCTTCTTCTTCTGCTTCTTCTTCTTCCTCTTTTTCCCCTACGTTGTCTTCTTCTTCTTCCTCTTCTTCTTTTTCTTCTTCTTCCCCTTCTCCTTATTTTTCTTTTGCTTCTTCCTCTTCTTCTTCTACTTCTTTTTCTTCTTCTTCTTCTTCCTCTTCCTCTTCTTATTCTTCTTGCTCTTTTTCTTATTCCCTTTCTACTTCTTCTTCTTCCTCTTCTTCTTCTTTTATTCTTCTTCTTTTTCTTTTTCTACAACTACTTCTTCTTCTTCTTTCTCTTGTCCCTCTTCTTCCTTTTCATATTCTTCTTCCTCTAATTCTTCTTCCTCTTTTTCTTCTTATTATTATTCTTGCTCATCATCTCCCTCCTCTTCTTGTTCTTCCCCTTCTTCCTCTTCTTCGCCTTCTTGCTCCTCATTTTCTTCTTCCTCTTCGTGCTCTTCTCCTCATCTTTTTCTTCTCCTTCTTCTTCTTCCTCTTCTTTTTTGTTCTTCTTTGTCTTCTTTATCTTCTTCTTCTTCTTCCTCTTCCTCCTCCTCTTCTTCTTCTTCTATTTCTTCTTCTCCTTCTTTTTTTTCTTCTTCTTATTTTTCTTGTTTTTATTCTTCTTCTTCTTCATCTTCGACATCGTCTTCATCATCAACATCTTCTTCTACTTAATCTTCTTCTTAAAATTCTTCTTCTTCTCATTCTACTTATTCTTTATATTCCTCTTTTTCCCTCCATCCTCTTCTTCCTCTTTCGCTTCTTCTTCTTCTTCATCATCTTTCTCTTCTCCTTATTTTTCTTCCACTTCTTTCTCTTCTTTTGCTTCCTTTTTTTCTTGTTCTTCTTCCTCCTCTTTATATTCTTCTTCTTCTTCTTCTTTTTCTTCTTTTTCCTCTTCATCCTCTTTTTCTTTTTCTTTTTCTTTTTTCTTCTTCCCTCTTTCCTCTTCATCATCATCTTCTTCTTCTTCTTCTTCTTCTTCTTCTTCTTTCTCTTCTTCTTCTTCTTATTCTCCTTCTTCCTCTTCTTCTTCTTCCTCCTTTTCTTCTTCTCCTCCTTCTTGTCCTTCTCCTTCTTCTTTTTCTTCTTCTTCTTCCTCCTCCTCTTCTTCTCCTACTTGTTATTCTTCTTCTCCTCCTCCTCCTCCTCCTCCTTCTTGTTCTTCTTCTTCTCTACTTCCTCTTCTTTTCTTCTCTTCTTCTTTTTACTCTTGTTCTTCTTCTTCTTCTTCTTCTTCTTCTTTTTCTTCTTCTTCTTACTCTTCTTCTTCATCTTCTTTTCATCTCTTCTTCTTCTTCATCATCATCTTCTTTTTACTCTTCTTCTTCTTCTACTTCTACTTGTTCTCTTCTTCTCTTCTCTTACTTCTTCTACTTCTTTTTATTCTTCCAATTCTTCTTCTTCTCCTCCTCCTCCTTCTTCTTCTTCTTCTTGTTCTGCTTCTTTTTACTCTTCTTCTTCTACTTCTCCTTGTTCTTCTTCGTTTCCTTGTTCTTCTCCTTCTACTTCTTCTTCCTTTTATTCTTCTTAATCTAATTCATCTTCATTTTCTCCTCCTCTTCCTTCTTCTTCTTCTTCTTCTTCTTCTTTTGCTCTTCTTCTCCTTTTTTCTTCTCTAGTTCTTCTTATTCTTTATACTCTTCTTCTTCTTATTCTTTTATGTTTCTTCTTTTTTCTTCTCTTCTTCTTTTTCTTCTTCTTTTTCTTCTTCTTCTTTTTACTCTTCTTCTTCCAGTTCTTCTTCTTCTTGTTCTCTTCAATTTCTTCTTCTACATCTTCTTTTATTCTTCTTCATCTTCCTCTTCTTCTTCTTCTTCTTCCTCTTTTTCTTCTTCTTCTTCATCATCTTCTTCTTCTTCTTCTCCTTTTACGTCTCATTCTTCTTCTTCTTCTTCCCCTTCTTCTTCTTCTTCTTCTTCTTCTTCTTTCTATACTTCTTCCTCCTCTTCTTCTTCCTCTTCTTCCTTTTCTTCTTCTTACACTTCTTATTCTTCTTCCTCCTCTTCTTCTTCCTCTTCGTCATCCTTTTCTTCTACTTCTTCCACCACATCTTATTCTTCTTCTACTTCCACTTCTTCCTCTCATTCCCTATCTTCCTCTTCTTCTTCTTCTTCTTCCCCTTCTTTCTCTTCTTTCTTTTCTTCTTCCTCTTCTTCCTTTTCTTATTCTTGCACTTCTTATCCTTCTTTCTCCTATTCTTCTTCCTCTTCATCTTCCTTTTCTTCTACTTCTTCCACCACATCTTGTTCTTCTTCTTCTTCCACTTGTTATTCTCCTTCCCTATCTTCCTCTTCTTCTTCTTCCTCTTCCTCTTCATCTTCATCTTCTTCTTCTTCTTCCTTTTCTTCTACTTACTCTTCTTCTTTTTTTCATCTTCATCTTCTTCTTCTTGTTCTTCCTCTTCTTCTTCTTCTTTTTCTTCTTCTTAGTCTTCTTTTTCTTCTTCTTCATCTATATCATCATCATCTTCTTCTTCTTCTTATTTTCTTGTTCTGGTTTCTCTTCTTCTTCTTCATCATCATCATCATCTTCTTCTTCTCTTTTTCTTCTCCTTTTTCTTCTTCTTCTTCTTCTTCTTCTTCTTCTTCTTCTTCTGCTTTGCCTTCTTCTTTTTCTTGTTCATCTTCTCCTCCATCTTCTTCATCTACTTCTTCTTCTTCCTCTTCTTCTTCTTCTTATTATTGTTATTATCCTTCTTCTTCTTCTTCTATTTCTTATTATTCTTCCTCTTCTACAACTACTACTTCTACTACTATTATTTTTTCTTCTTCTTCAACTGCTTTTTTCACTTCTTCTTGTTCTTCTTCTTTTTCTTCTTCTTCCCTTTTCCTTAATCCTTAACCCCATCTCCTAATCTCTATCCCTAATTCCTAGTCCTTAATCCCTAGTCCCTAACTCTTAATCTCAAATCTTTAATCCTTCATCCTAAATCTTTACGACCTAATCCTTTAATCTTTAATTTCTCATCCTTACTCTTTAATCTTTTATCATGAATCTCTAATCTTTAATCATTAATTCTAATTCAAAATCTCTGATCCCTAATACTTGGTCCTAAATCACTTATCCTTAATCCTTACTATTAATTCCTTAATCGTTAATCCATAATTACTAATCATTAATCTATAATCCCTAATCCCTAATCTCTTTTCTCTAATCCCTAAACTCTTATTATAAACACCAATACTTAATTCCAAATATATGGTTCATAATCCTTAATCACTAATACCTAATCCCTAATCTCTAATCCCTTATCCTTAGTCTCCAATCCGTAATCCTTAATACCTTAATCCCTAATGCCTAATCCCTAATAAGTAATCCTTAATCATTAAACCCACCCTCCTTAATCTATAATCAATCTTCTTCATTTTGTTCTTCTTCTTCGTCTTCTTCTCCTTCCTTCTTCTACTTCTTCTTCTTCAAATTCTTTTTCTTCTTATTTTTCTTCTTCTACTACTACTTATTTCTCTTCTATTCCTTGTCTTCTTCTTCCTCTTCCTGTTCTTCTTCATCTTCTTCAACCACTCCTTGCTCCTCTTCTTCTTCTTCACCATCATCATCTTTTTCCTCTTCTTCTTCTTCTTCATCATCTTCTTTGACTTCTTCCTCTTCTTCTCCTTCTTCTTTTTCTTCTTCCATTACAACTACTACTTCTTCTTCTCCCCTTCCTCTTCTTCTTCTTATTCTGTCTCTTTAGCTTTCATCTTCTTCTATCTCTTTGTCCACATCTTCCTCATCATCTTCTTCTTGTACTTCTTCTTCATCCTCGGCTTCTTCTTCTTCTTCTTCTTCTTCTTCTTCCTCTCCATCTTCTTCTTCTTCTTCTTCTTCTTCTTCTTCTTTGTCCACTTCTCCTAATCTTCCTCCTAACCTTCTACTTCTTCTTCATCTTCCACTTCTACTTCCTTTTCTTCTTCCTCCTCCTCTTCTTCATCTTCTTGTTTTTCTTCTACCTCTTTGTCTTCTTCTTCTTCTTCCTCTTCTCATCTTCCTTTGGCTTCTCCTTCTTCTTCTTCAACTTCTTCTTCTTCTTCTTCTTCTTCTGCTTCTTTTTAATCATCATCATCATCTTCTTCTTCTTCTACTTCTTCTTTTTTTTCCTCTTCTTCTTCTTCTCCTTTTTTTTCTTCTTCTCTTCTTTTCTCTTTTTTCTTCTATTCTCCTTCATCTTCTTCTTCTTCTTTACTCTTTTGTTTCTTCCACTTCTTCTCTTTCTCTTTCTTCTTCTTCTTCTTCTCTTTTCCTTCTTCCTCTACTTCTTCTTCTTCTTCTTCATCATCTTTGTCGTCTTCTCCTTCTTCTTCTTCTACTTTCTCTTCTCCTTCTTCTTTTTCTTCATCATCATCACCATCCTCTTCTTCTTCTTCTTGTTCTTCTTCTTCTACTTCCTCTTCTACTCCTTCCTTTTCTTCTTCTTCTTCTTCTTCTTCTTCCTCTTCTTCTTCCTTTTCTTCTTCTTCTTCTTCTTCCTCATCTTCTTGTTTTACTTCTTGCTCTTCTTCCTCTTTTTCCTCTTCTTCTTCTTCTTCTTTTCTTCTTCTTCTTCTTCTCCCTCCTCCTCCTCCTCTTCTTCTTCTTCCTCTATCTCTTCTTCTTCTTCCTCCTCTTCTTCTTCTCTTCTTTTCTTCTTCTTCTTCATCTTCTTCTGCTTCATCTTCAACATCATATTTTTCTTCGTCTTCTTCTTCATCATCATCTTCTACTTCTTTTTTTTCTTCATCTTCTTCTTCTTCTACTTCTTCTCTTATTATTGTTGTGGTTCTTCTTCTTCTTCTTTTTCTTCTTCCTCCTCCTCTTCTCCTTCTTTTCTTCTTCTCTTTCTTCTTCATCTTCTCCCCCAACATTTTCTTCTTCTGCTTCTTCTTCTTCTTCTTCTTCTCTTACTTCTTGTTCTTCTTCTTCTTCTACTACTACTATTAGTACTTCTTCTTCTCGTCCTTCTTCATCTACTTCTTCGTCTTCTACTTCATTTACTTATTCTTCTTTTGCTTCTTCTTCTTTTTCCTTAATCCCTAATCTATAGTCGTTATTGTCTAATCCCTAATCCTCAAATCCTAGTCTTTAAGACCTAGTCCCTGAATCACTTATCCCTCATTCTTGCTCTTTAATCCCTTATCATGAATCCCAAATCCTTAATCTGTAATCTCTAATCCCAAATACCTAATCCTTAATTTCAAAATTCTAAATCTCTTATCCTTGGTTCTTATTCATAATCCATAAATATTTAATCTATAATTCTTAATCATTAATCTCTAATCCCTAATATCTAATCCCTTAAACCTTAATCCCTAATCTCTAATCCCTAAACCTTGGTCGTAATCACTAATTCTTAATTCATAATACCTAATCCCTAAAACCTAATCCCTAATTCTTAATCTTTAATCCATAATCTTTATCACTTAAATCTTTAAGCTCTAATCCTTAATCTCTAATAACTAAACCCTAATGCCTAAGCCCACCCTCCATGATCCATAACCCATCTTCTTTTTCATGTTCTTCTTCATATTCTTCTTCTTCCTCTTCTTCCTCTCTTTCTCCTGCTTTTACTTCATCAGCTTCTCCAGATTCTTCCTCTTATTCTTTTTCTTCTTCTACTTCTACTTCTTCTTCCTCATCTTCGACTTCATCCACTTCTATATCTTCCTATTCACCTTATTTATCCTCTTCTTCATGTTCTTCTTCTTCATCTACTTCTTCTCTTCTTCTTCTTCTTTGTCTCCTTCTTCTCCTTTTCCTACTTCGTCTTCTTCTTCTTTTTCTTTTAATTTTCTTACTCATCTTCTTCTTCTTCTTCTTCTCCTTCTTCCTCTTCTTCTTCTTCTCCCTTTTCTTCTTCTCCTTCCTCTCCTTCCTCTACTTCTTTTCCTCTTCTTCTGTCTACTTATCCTCTTCTTCTTGCTCCTCGTCTTTTACATCATCTTCTTCTACTTCTTCTTCTTCTTGCTTCTCTTCTTCATCTTCTACTTCCTATTCCCCTCGTGTTTCTCTTCTTCATCTTAGTCTTCTTCTTCCACTTCCTCTTCTTCTTGTTCTTCTTCCTTCACCTCTCCTTCTTCTTCTTCTTCTTCTTCCTCTTCTTCTTCTTCTTCTTTTCCTCTTCTTATTTCTCTTTTTCCTCTTCTTCTTCTAGCTTTATTTCTTCTTGAACCTTTTTTTCTTCTACTTCTTCAACTTCACCTTCCTAATCTTCTTGTTCTGCTTCAACTGCTTCTCCTCATCTTCCTCTTAGTCTTCTTCTTCTTCTTCATCATCATCATCTTCTTCTTCTTCTTCTTCTTCTTACTCTTCTTCTTCTTCTTTTTCTTCTTCCCCCTCTTCTTCTTCTACTTCTCCTTCTCATTCATCAGCTTCTTCTTCATTATGTTCTTCTGCTTCTTCTTCTACTTGTTCTTCTTTTGCTTCTTCTCCTTCTTCAACTTTTTCATCTTCTTCTTTCTCTTCTGCTTCTTCCCCTTCTTCTTCTACTACTACTTTTTCTTCCTCTTCTTCTTCTTCTTCTTCATTTTCTTCTACTTGTTATTGTTTTTTTACTTCTTTTTCTTCCTTTCGTTCCCCTTCTTCCTCTTCTTCTTCTTCCACTTCTTTTTTCTTCTTCATCCTCTTTTTCTTCTTTCTCTTCTTCTTGTTCTTCTTCCTCTTTTTCCTCTTCTACTTCTTTTTCTTCTTCTTCTTCTTCTTCTTTTCCTTGTTCTTCTTCTTATCCTTTTTCTACTTAATCTTCTTGTTCTTTATTCTCTTTTTTTTGTTCTTTTTCTTCTTCTTCTTCGTCTTTCTCCACAACTTCTTCTACTGCCTTATCTTTTTCCTCTTGTTCCCCTTCTTCTTCTTCTTCTTCTTCTTCCTCTTCTTCTACTTGCTCTACTTCTTCTTCTTGTTCTCCTTCTTTTTCCTCCTCAACTCATTCTTCTTCTTCTTCTTCTTCCTATTCTTGATCTTCTTCTTCTTCTTCCTCTTCTTCTTCTTCTTCTTCTTCTTCTTCTTTTCTTCTTCTTCTTCTTCTTCTTCTTCTTCCTCTTTACTTCTGCTTCGTCATTCCTCTCCTTCTTCATCTTCATCTTCTTCTTCTTCTTCCTCTTCCTCTTATTCCACATCTTCTTTCTCTTCGTCTTCTTCCTCTTTGTCTTCCTCTTCTTCTTCTTCTTAAACATCTTCTTCTTCTTCTTCTTCTTCTTCTTCTTCTTTTTCTTCTTTCTATTCTACCTCCTCTTCTTCTTCCTCTTCTTCTTCTTCTTGTTCTTCCTTTACATCCTCTTCTTCCTCTTCTTCTTCCTCTTCTTCTTCCTCTTCTTCTTCCTCTTCTTTTTCTTCTTCCACCTCATCTTTCGGTTCTTCATCTTTCGCTTCTTCCACTTCTTCCTCATCTTTTCTTCTTCTTCTTCTTCTTCATCTTTTTCTTCTTCTTCTTCCTCTTCTTCTTCTTTCTCTTCTTTTTCTTCTTCTTTTTCTTCTTCTTCCTTTTCTTCTTCCTCTTCTTCTTCTACATCTTCTTCATCATCCTCTTGATCATCATCTTCTTCTTCTTCTCCTTCACCTTCTTCTTCTTCTCTTTTTCTTCTTCTTCTTCTTCTTTTTCTACTACTTCTCCTTCCTGCTCTTGTTCCTCATCTACCCATTCTTCTTCTTCCTTTTCTTCTTCCTTTTCTTCTTCTTCCTCTTCTTTTTGCTCTACTTTTGCTTTTTCTTTCTTCTTCTCTTCTTCTTCTCCTTTTTCGTCTTCTTCTTTAACTTCTTTCTCTTTGTGTTCTTCCTCTTTTTCTTCCCCTTCTTCCCCTTCTTCTTTGTTCTTCTTTATCTTCTTCTTTTTCTACTTGTTCCTCTTCTTCTTCATCTTCTCTTATTCTACTTTCTCTTCTTTTTTTTATTCTTCTTCTTTCTCTTCTTCTTCCTTTTCTTCTTCCACTTCTTCCTCTCCTTTTTCTTGCTCTTCTTCTTCTTCTTACTCTTCTTCTTTCTCTACTTCTTCCTCTTCTTCTTCCTTTTCTTCTTCTTCTTCCTCCTCCTCATCTTGTTCTTCATCTTCCTCTTCTTCCTCATCTTCCTCTTCTTCTTGTTCCTCTTATTCTTCTTCTTCTTCTTGTTCTTCATCTTCTTCTTCCTCCTCTTCTTCTTCTTCTTCCTTTTCTTCTTCCTCTTCTTCTTCTTCTTCTTTTTCTTTTTCTTCTTATTCTTCTTCTTCTTCTTCTTCTTTTTCTTCATCATCATATTCCTCCTCTTCTTCTTCTTCTTCTTCATTGTCTTCTTCTTCTTCACTTCTTTTTCTTTTTCCTCTTCTTCCTCCTCTTCTTCTTCTTCTTCATCATAATCTTCTCCATTTTTTTCTTCTTCTACTTCTTCTTTTTCTTCTTCTTCTCCTTCTTCTTATTCTCTTTCGTTTTCTTCTTGTTTTAGTATTTCTTCTTCTATTTCTACTAATACTACTTTTTCTTCTACTTCTAAGCTTACTACTTCTTTTACTTTAGCTTCTTCATCTTCTTCTTCCCTAATCCCTAATCTCTAATCCTTAATCTTTATTCCATAATACTTAATGCTTAATCTTTATATCCTAATCGTTAATCTTTAGTCTCTCAGCCTAATCTTTAATCCCTTATGCTAAATCCCTAAATTTTAATGTCTAACCTCAAATCCTTAATCCCTAATTCTTAACCAAAAATTCTTAATCCTTAATCCTTATTCTTAATCCTTTAACATTTAATCCATAATTCCCAATCCTTAAACTTTATTCTTTGTTCCCTAATCCCTAATCTCTAGTTAAACTTTAGGTGCAACAAATAATCATTAATTCATAATTCCTAATCACTATTATGTATTGTCGAATCCCTAATCTTTAACCTCTAATCCCAAATTCTTATCACTAAAATCCTTAATCCCTAATATCTAATAACTAATACCTATAGCCTAGGCCTACCTTCCCTAATCTATAATCCATCATCATCTTCTTATACTTCTTCATCTTCTTCTTCTTCTTCACCATCATCTTCTTCTTCATATTCTTCTTCTTCATATTCTTCTTCTTCTTCTTCTTCTTCCTCATCTTCTTATTCTTCTTATTCTTCTTCTTCTTCTTCTTCTCCTTCTTCTTGTTTTTCTACTTTTGCTTCTTCTTCTTCTTCTTCTCCTTTGTCTTTTCTTCTACTTCGACTACTTCTTCTACTTCTTCTCCTTCTTCTTCTCTTTCTTCTTTTTCTACTTCTTCTTCCACTTCTTCTTCTTCTTCTTCTTGTACTTCTATTTCTTCTTCTTCCTCTTCTTCTTCTATGTCTTCTTCTTCTTATTCTTCTTTTTCCTCTTCTTCTTCTTCTCCTTCTTCTTCATCTTCTTCTCATTCTTCTTCTTCTTCTTCTTCTACTACTGCTATTACTACTACTACTACTTTTTCTTCTAATTCTTCTTCTCTACTTCATCTTCGTCTTCATCATCATCATCATCACCTTCTTCTTCTTCTACTACTTCATCTTCTTCTTCTCTTCTTCTTCTTCTTCTTCTTCCTCTACTTTTTCTTCTTCTTTGTCTTGTCTTCCATCTTCTACTTCTATCTCTTCTTTTTCTTCTTTTTCTTCTTTTTCTTCTTGTTCTTCTTTTTTCCTCTTCTTCTTATTCTACTTCTTCTTCTTCTACTACTACTACTTCTTTTTCTTCTTCTTCCTCCTCTTCTTCTTCTTCTTCCCCTTCTTCTTCTTCTTCTTCTTCTTCTTCTTCTTCTCTTCTCTTCTCTTCTTCCTCTTCTTCTTCTTTTTTTTCTTCTTCTTAATCTTCCTGATGAGGACATCATGTTCGAGAAGGACTTTCGACGTCCAAGGACCTGATCTTGTACAAAAAAAAAAAGAAGTCAAAATCACTATTCCTGCCACCGACTGCCGCCTCCGCCACAGCCTCCGCCGCCACAGTGAACCGCTCGCCGCTGTTTCGAACCGCTCGTGCCCGAACCGGATCCAAGTTTGCCCAAACCGCTGTGCATGTTTCCCGCCAGGCGCCTACCCAAGCTACCCGGATGACCCGCGCCGACCCGCGACCTGTGACCCGCGCCGACCCACGCCAGCCCGCACTGACCCGCGACCTGTGACACGCGCCGACCCATACCAGCCAACACCAACCCGAACCGCAGCCGCCGCCGCCGTCGCCGCGCCTCCAGCCATCTGAAATTAGGGTTAAATAAACTTAATTTTCATTATTTTTCTCAGAATTTTAGGAGTCGGTTTGTAATTTTTAGGTGACTTTTAATTTACCCATGTGTTTTTTAGTATTCCCATGTTATGAGTTAAATGTCTTTTGTACCCTTATGGATTCCTATATAAGGGGAAGTCCTATTCTGTTGTAAGGATATTGAATAGTTAATGCAAGCTTTTGAGTGTTCTTTGCTTCCATTCTGAGTTCGTGAGTGCTCTGAGTGTCTTTGGCGTGCCGACTCGTCAAAGCTCTGATACTAGGAGGGATGCGAGGTCCAAGTGGTGAGATGCCACTCCAGTCTATCATCTTCCTTCACCGCTCAACCATCTTCAAGTGAAGTTTTTGTTTTTCCTCGTCTTCCTTTTTACGAGTAATTTCCATTCCTAGATTATTAATTTGTCTTCAATATATTTTCATTCTGCGAAGTGCAACTTTTACTATAAATTATATTTTAATTTCAACTGGTACTTAACCAATCTAAGTACTCCCTATTTCTGCGTGTTTGAAAGTGTGTAGCCGTAATCGATTTAGCGACTTCTTAGCCGCTATCGATCCTAAGTTTAGTTAGGATTCATTGGTTGGTGCCTTTGCATTCAACCCTCATCGTATCTCGGTGTGTGTCCCTTAGGGTGATGGCCCTGCTCTTTGTTGTGCATCAGTCACGAATTTTCTAACTAAGAAAATTTTGTCTAGTCCTACATCACATTTGGTATCAGAGAAACGGTTATTCGGTTACTTTGTGAGCTGCACACACACACTTTACAAAAATGTTTATGCGAACTAGATCTGGTAGGGAATATACAATGGATAATCAATTTGAACAACTCATGGAATAGAGGCGACAAATGCAATTAGCTATACAGGAACTATCAACTCAAACAAATGCAAGACTCAATCGATTAGAACGAAATCAAGTGGAACCAGAAATTACTGAAGAAGAAATACTATAACCCCTAGACTTAGAGTCACACCGACACAACAACGTAGAATGGAACCAGAGATAATAGAAGAAGGAAGCGAGTATCAATCAACAATACCCCCACATAGACACAGAAACCGGACCGAAAATGACAATGACCAATTACTCAGATCAATCAAATTCAAAATCCCTAGTTTTGAAGGTTCCCTTAACCCTAAAGAATATTTAGAATGGGAAGCCGCTATAGACAAATATTTTCATTGGTTTAGACTTACTGAAGATAGAAAGGCATTATTTGCTAAAATGAAATTATCTAAGCAAGCACGACCCTATATGGAAGCTGTAGATAATGATAATTTTCAATGAAACTCGCCGCCAATTGAAACTTGGAATGAACTTAAAAGATCCCTTAGGCAGAAATATGTTCCAAGAACTTATAAAAATCAATTATTGGACCAATGGCAACGTCACACACAAGGAGGAAAATCAATAAATGAATATATTGCCAAATTCGATGAATATCATCTCAGATGTGGAATAGTTGAAGACCCATCTATGACTCTCTCCCGATTTCGTGCTGTACTTAAGGAAGATCTACAAAGAGAACTTATAATTCGTGGCATAGAATCCCTACCCGAAGCCTATAGAATAAGTAGCAAAATAGAGCGCTTATAAAAGACCTATCCTACAAAGAAGTTTGAATCCAAACCTATACCTAAATACTCTAATAATGGATCATCTACTAGCTGTACCCAGCCTACTACAGCCATAAAACCAAATGCAACCACCACAAGACCTAAAGAAATAACTTGCTATAAATGTAATGGAAAAGGACATGTAGCAGCCCAATGTCCCACCAGGAAAAACTACTTAAGAGAAGGTGAAAGTGAGGAACCTGAAATAGACACCGAGGAGATAACAGAATACAACCCAGATAGTGATCTTGCTAATGAATATTATGAAGATGAAGAAGACAACCCAGGGGAAGAAGCTCTAGTTGTAGTCAAATGCACCCTTACTCAACAAAAAATTAGTGAAGACTGGAGAAGAACTGCAATCTTTCATACTTTCATTAAAATAGGAGAAAAGGTTTGCAAAGTAGTAATCGATAGTGGGAGCAGTATTAATGCCATTTCTACAGATTCGGTGACCAAACTTGGCCTAATTACGACCCCACATCCCCACCCTTACACTGTCTCATGGATTAACGAGACATCTATTCCAGTTAAAGTACAATGTGTAGTTCCTTTAGCATTTGGACAATATTCAGAAGATATAGTTTGTGACATAGTTCCAATGCAAGTAGGAAGCATCATATTAGGGAGACCATGGCTTTATGACCATGATGCTTTATTAACAGGGAAATCCAATACATGCATCTTTACGCATAATGGACAAAAGATTAAACTATACCCATCCCCTCCCAAGGATAAAGTTCAACCTATCAAGAAGACAAATCAAATTAAGAGTAAAAAAATTCATATCATATCTAAAGGAGAAGCCATGCGTGAATTCACTGATGGATTAGTAATATGGGCATTAGTAGTTAAAAAAGTACAAACTGAGATCCCTGACATAGTCATCCCACCTGAGATCGAATCTATCATAAATGAATTTAGTGATATATTCTTAGAAGAACCAAACAGTTTGCCCCCACTTAGAGATATACAACATTGTATTGATCTTGTCCCTGGTACTAGCTTACCGAACTTGCCTCACTATAGAATGAGTCCCACTGAACACGAAGAGTTAAGTCGACAAGTTAAGGATTTAATGGAGAAGGGATTTATTCAAGAAAGTCTAAGCCCTTGCGCCGTCCCAGCATTATTAACCTCTAAAAAAGACGGTACATGGAGAATGTGTATCGATAACAGGGCTATTAACAAAATTACTATAAAATATAGGTTTCCCATCCCTAGATTTGATGACCTCTTAGATCAAATGAATGGGGCAAAAACTTTTCTCAAAGATTGATTTAAAAAGTGGATATCACCAGATTAGGATTCGCCTTGGGGATGAATGGAAAACGGCATTCAAAACTAAAGATGGACTTTATGAATGGCTAGTGATGCCTTTTGGCCTTACCAATGCACCTAGCACTTTTATGAGAGTTATGACTCAGATTCTTAGGCCTTTCTTAGGACAATTTGCAGTGGTATATTTTGATGATATATTGATTTTTAGTAAAAATATAGAAACCCATTTGGATCATCTTAAGAAAGTTTGTTTGGTGCTTCGAGAGAACAAGCTATATGTGAATTTAAAAAAATGTGCTTTTATGACACGAAGTGTCAATTTCTTAGGATTCATAATTTCTGATGTTGGAGTATCGGCCGATCCTGAAAAAATCAATGCAATAATAAACTGGCCTACACCCAAAAGTGTTCACGATGTTGGAAGTTTTCATGGATTAACAACATTTTATAGGAGATTTATAAGAGGATTTAGCACACTCACAGCCCCGATCACGGATTTTATTAGAAAAGGTGGATTTGATTGGACTGATAAAGCTAACGACGCCTTTGATAAAATTAAAACCTGTATGACCCAAGCCCCAATTTTGAGACTCCCAGATTTTAATCTAGTATTCGAGGTTTCTTGTGATGCTTCGGGAGTTGGAATTGGAGGTGTATTAAATCAAGAAGGGCGACCTATTGCATACTTTATTGAGAAATTAAATGAGGCAAAACGAAAATACTCAGTATACGATAAAGAATTTTATGCTATAGTTTAGACTTTAAGACATTGAAGACATTATCTTTTACCTAAAGAATTTGTTTTAAATTCTGATCACGAAGCCCTCAAATATTTAAATTCTCAAAGGAAACTTAAACCTCAGCATGCTAAGTGGGTTGAGTTTATTCAAAGTTACACATTTGTGCTGAAGCATAAACCTGGTTCAGAAAATAAGGTAGCTGATGCGTTAAGTAGAAAAATAAATCTTTTAACTACCTTATCTATTTCAATCATTGGATTTGATGTTTTACCATCTTTATATTCAACATGTGAGGACTTTAAAGGTATTTATTCTAAAATTTTAGAGAAACCATCTATGGTAATAAACGATTATATGATAAAAGAAGGTTATCTATTTTATAATCAGAAATTATGCATTCCTAAAACCTCATTAAGAGACTTTTTTATTTGGGAAATACATGTGGGAGGTTTAGCTAGCCACTTTGGAAGAGATAAGACTATATCAGCCGTAGAATATAAGTTTTATCGGCCAGGATTAAAACGACAAGTGGCTAGAATAGTGGCAGGCTGTAGGAACTATTCAGTTTCCAAACTTGGGAAACAAAATACTGGACTATATATGCCTTTACCCGTCCCATCGAGACCTTGGGAAGACATTTCAATGGATTTCATGCTAGGATTACCTAAGACGACAAGGCGATTTGATTCAATCTTTGTAGTCGTCAATAGATTCACTGAGATGGCTAGATTTGTTCCATGTTATAATACCTCAGATGCATCTCATATTTCTAGACTTTTCTTTGATGAAATTGTCAAAATACATGGAGTACCTAAGACCATAGTATCTGATAGAGATGTTAGGTTCACATCACATTTTTGGAGAACTTTATGGCAATCATTAGGAACAAAACTAAAATTCTCCACAGCTTATCATCCACAAACTGATGGCCAAACTGAAGTTGCAAACCGAAGTTTAGGAAACTTATTAAGAAGTTTAGTTTGTGATAACGTTAAAAATTGGGACCTACTTTTACCAAGAATAGAATATGCTTATAATAGCTCAGTCAATAAGACAATTGGAATAAGCCCATTCGAGGCCTATAACGGTTATAAGCCCCATAGTCCTATAGAATTAATTCCTTTACCTACACATACTCGTTCATCAGAATCAGCCATAGAATTTACCGAACATATAAGAAATATTCATAAAAGTATAAAAGAAAAAATTAATCTAAGCAATGAAACATATAAAAAATTGGCTGATGCACATAGAAAGAATAAGGAGTTTTCTGTGGGAGATTTTGTCATGATACGTGTGAGGCCTGAGAGGTTTCCTCCAAGAACATTAAGAAAGTTGCATGCAAAGGGCATCGGACCTTTTAGAATCATAACTAAAATAAGCCCGAACGCGTACACTTTAGAATTGCAAGACGATTATGGAGTTAGCAACACTTTCAATATCTCAGACTTGGTGGCTTACAAGGAGCCAGTTGAAATACCTAGTGAGCCGTTTGAGCTTGAATCTACTCCCCTTGTGAGTGAACCTCTACCCGAGTGTCCACCAGCCTGTTTTAAGAAATCGAGTGAGCAGATTGAAAAAATTATTGATGATAAAATTACTAACACTAGGAATAAACAATATCGGAAATATCTTGTACATTGGAAAGATAGGTTAAACGAAGATGACACTTGGATATCTCGAGAGGAGCTTCATCGTTTGAACCCTGGAGCACTTGAAGATTATGAGAGGGCCAGAGATTACTCTTCAAAGCTGAGTTTTTCCCACCCCAAGGGAAATGATGAGGACATCATGTTCGAGAAGGACTTTCGACGTCCAAGGACCTGATCTTGTAAAAAAAAAAAGGTCAAAATCACTATTCCTGCCACCGACTGCCGCCTCCGCCGCCACAGTGAACCGCCCGCCATTGTTTCGAACCGCTCGTGCCCGAACCGGATCCAGGTTTGCCCGAACCGTTGTGCATGTGTCCCGCCAGGCGCTTACCCAGGCTACCCAGATGACCCGTGCCGACCCACTCCAGCCCGCACCGACCCGCGACCTGTGATCTGCGCCGACCCACGCCAGCCCGCACCGACCCGCGACCTGTGACACGCGCCGACCCATGCCAGCCAGCACCGACCCGCACAGCAGCCGCCGCCGCCATCGCCGTGCCTCTAGCCATCCGAAATTAGGGTTAAATAAACTTAATTTTCATTATTTTTCTCAGAATTTTAGGAGTCGGTTTGTAATTTTTAGGTGACTTTTAATTTACCCATGTGTCCTTTAGTATTCCCATGTTATGAGTTAAATGTCTTTTGTACCCTTATAGATTCCTATATAAGGGGAAGTCCTCTTTTGTTGTAAGGATATTGAATAGTTAATGCAAGCTTTTGAGTGTTCTTTGCTTCCATTCTGAGTTCATGAGTGCTCTGAGTGTCTTTGGCGCGCCGACTCGTCAAAGCTCTAATACTGGGAGGAGGGACGCGAGGTCCAAGTGGTGAGACGCCACTCTAGTCTATCATCTTCCTTCACCGATCAACCATCTTCAAGTGAAGTTTTTGTTTTTCCTCGTCTTCCTTTTTACAAGTAATTTCCATTCCTAGATTTTTAATTTGTCTTCAATATATTTTCATTCTGCGAAGTGCAACTTTTACTATAAATTATATTTTAATTTCAACTGGTACTTAACCAATCTAAGTACTCCCTATTTCTGCGTGTTTGAAAGTGTGTAGCCGTAATCGATTTAGCGACTTCTTAGCCGCTATCGATCCTAAGTTTAGTTAGGATTCATTGGTTGGTGCCTTTGTGTTCAACCCTCATCGTATCTCGATGTGTGTCCCTTAGGGTGACGGCCCTGCTCTTTGTTGTGCATCAGTCACGAATTTTCTAACTAAGCAAATTTCGTCTAGTCCTACATCACTTCCCCTTCAACTTCTACTTCTATTGCTTCTTTTTCTTCTTCTTCTTATTCTCTTTCTTCTTCTTCTACTACTTCTTACTATTCTTCTTCTTTTACTACTACTACTACTACTTTTTGTCCATCTATTTCTATTCTACTTCTTTCACTTCTTCTGCTTGTTCTTCTTCTTCAGCTTCTTCATCCCCAACACTTAATGTCTAATTCCTAATCTCTAATCTCTATTCCCAAATCTATAATCTGTAATCCTTTTTCTTAATCCCTTAATCCTTTAATACCTAATTCATAATTCTTAATCTTTAATATCTTGTCCTTAATAACTAATACCTAATCCCTCAACTAAATTTGCTAATACCTAATACCTAATCCCTTAACCCAAGTCATAATCACCAATCATTAATTCGTAACCCCAAATTCCTATTCTATAATACCTAATCCTTAATCCTTAATCTATAATCCCTAATCTATACTTGCCTAATCCATAATCCCTTATCCCGAACAACATATCCCTAATCCCTCAGCACACCTGCCCTAATCTAGAGTGGACAAATCCCAGCCATTTGTCTTCAAGAAAGTCCATTCAGTTACCATCTACCACTCGCCAAACTTATGCTAATATGCAGGCCTCCTGGTCGAAGTCTGTAAAGGATTGCACATTGTCTTCCAGGATGTGGGACTTGGACTCTTCTATGAGGTGGGCTAGCTCTTTGCTTATGAATAAGGTTTCCTTTTTACCATGGGGTTCAACACTATGGAGGATAAGTTGTGTCAGACACTTATTGAATCGACCAAAGTCTCATGTTCTTCCTTCTATTGGACCTTTATTGTTACATATAGTAGGGAGAAATATGGGTCATCTTTTAATCATGGGAATCAGTTAGCTTGGATTTGATGGATGAAGATAATGCCCCGAATTCACACTTTCATTTGGAGGCCAGCAAATGATCTCATCCTCATGGCTGTTTGGCTTATGAGGAGGCATTTAGGGGACGGTAGATACTACATATGGGGCGGTGGTGTGACAGAGACCCTTCAGCATGCACTTTGGGACTGTAGGATGGCGCAGCAAATCTGGGAGGACCCTGTGTTATGCACTACTGCCTCGGCACTGGGCCTATGTCGTAGTGAGCTCGTGGGCACTAGGACGTGCCCCCTCGCGAGTTTCTTGTCCTACACCGAGCTACCTAGAATGGCGTATGGGATTTTAGCATGTCACTTGCTTGTGTCACTACCACTATGTATTACATATGGGAGAATAGAAACCTCAAGAAGCATTAGAGGGCCACCCTGAGCAAGGATATCCTAATTAGGAAGATCAAGTTGGAAAATGCTGCAGCAATGAAGACTCCCATTTCTCATCCATCTACATCTAGTAGGAAGCTTCACCCTATGGGGTCCCTTGTAGCCCCTAATTGGCTTCCCCCTTCCCCCCCCCCCCCCACAACGGGATGGATCATGTTAAACTATGACAGTTGTGAACGGTAAGGAGGCTGGTGTTGGCATTGTTGCTCGGTATCATTTCGGGTGTCCTATCTACATTATGGGCAAGAGGCTTCTTTCCGAGGCCTATGATGCTATGGAGGTTCGGACAATCTTGGAAGCAATTGTGCTGATCATGACCAAGCTTCAGAGATATGCTGCTGTTGGGATCCAGTCTGACTCCATTGCTTTACACGAGGTCATGTAGTTAGTTTGCTATCCCATGGAGGGAGGTTTGTATTCGGATGCCCTTTAATAAGCTAGAAGCATGAGGGCTTTGTGGTTCTCATATGTCTTTAAGAAGAGCAATGCCCCTACTTATTGGGTTGCTAAAGCTGTATGTGTTTCTGATTTTGTGTGGGATGGGGGTATGCGCCTGTCCAATCCTTTGCGTAAGCTATTGCTGATAGATTTTGTTTTTGAGCCTCCATAATGAGGTTCGTTTTGTAGGGTTTGGCCACTTTTGAATAAGAGAATCCGTCTTCTTCTTCATGTTCTTTTTCTTCAACTTCTTCTCATACATCTTCTTCTCCTTCTCCTCCTTTTACTTCATCTTTTCTTCAAATTCTTCTTCTTCTTCTTCTTCTCCTTCTTCTTCTTAATCTACTTCTTTTTCTTACTCTTCTTCCTCTAGGTCATCTTCTTCCTCTTCCCCTTCTTCTTCTTCTTCTTCTTCTTCTTCTTCTTCTCCTCTTCTTGTTCTTCTTCTTCTTCCTTCTCTTATTCTTCTTCCCCTTTTTCTTCTTCTTCTTCTTCCCTTTCTCCTTCGTATTCTTCTTCTTCTTCCTCTTCCACTTCTTCTTCCACTTCTTCTTCCTCTTCTACTTTTCTTCTTCCTCCTTCTTTTTGTTCCTTTTCTTCTTCTTCCTTCTTTTTGTTCTACTTCTTCTTCTTCTTCGTCTTCATCTTCCTCTTCTTCTTCTTGTTCCACTTCTTTTTCTTTTTCTTCTTTGTCTTCTTCTCCTTCCCCCACATCTTTTTCTTCTTCTTTTGGCTCTTCTTCCTCATCTTCCTGCTCTTCTTCTTTCTCTTTCCTTTTCTTCCTCATCTTCTTCTTCTTTTACTTCTTTTTCTTATTGTTCCTCTTATTCTTCTTCTTCATCTTCTTCTTCATCTTTTTCTTCTTCATCTACTTCCTTTTATTCCTCTTCCACTTTTTCTTTTTCTGTCTTTTCTTCCTTTTGTAACATGTTCTTCTTCTTTTTTCCACATCATCTTCTTCCTCTCCTTCTTCTTCTTGTTCCTCTTCTTCTTCTCCTTCTTCCGCTTCCTCTTCTTCTTCTTCTTCTTCTTTTTCTTCTTCTCTTTATTGTTCTTCACCTTCTTTTTCTTTTTCTTCTTCTCCTTCATCATCATCATCTTCTACTTTTTCTTCTTCTTCATCTTCTTTATCTTCTACTACTTCTTCTTCTTCTTCTTCTTCTTCTTCTTCTTCTTCTCCTTCTTCTTCTTTTCTTCTTCTTCTTTTTCTCCATCTTCTTCTCTTTACTCTTCTTCATTTTCCACATCTTCTTCACCTCTGTCTTCTCTTTCTTCTTATTCTTCTTCTCTTTCCCTTCTACTTCTTCTTCTTCTTCTTATTCTTCTTCTTTTTCTTCTTCTTCCCCTTTGTCATCTTCTTCATCTTATTCTTCTACTTTTTCTTCTTGTTCTTCTCCTTCTTCTTCATATCTTATTCTTCTTCTTCCTCCACATCTTCTTCTTCTTCTTCTTCTTCTTCTCCTTCTTCTTCTTCTTCCTTTTCTTCTTGTTCCTCTTCTTCTTCTGCTTCCTCTTCTTCTTCTTCTTCTGCTACTTCTTCCACTTCTTGTTCCACTTCTTCTTCTTCTTCTTCTTCTTGGTCGTCTTCTTCACCTTCATCATATTCTTCTTCTTCTTCTTGCACTTCATCCTTAACTCCCATTTCTTCTTCTTCCTCTTCTCCTACCATTTCCTTCTCATCTTCTTTTTTTTTCTTCTTCTTCTCCTTCCCCTTCTTATTCTTTTTCTTCTTCTTCTTCTTCTTCTTCTTCTTCTTCTTATTTTTATTCTTCTTTTTCTTTTTCTTTTTCTGTCTCTTCTTCTTCTTCTTCATCATCATCTTCTTCTTCTTCCTTTTTCCTCTTCTTTTTTTTCTTCCACTTCTTCTTATTCTTTTTCTTTTACTTCTTCTCCTTCTTCCTATTCTACTTCTTCTTCTTCTTCCTCTTCCCTTTCTTGTTCTTGTCCTTCTTCTTTCTCTTTTTCTTCTTCTTCATCTTCATCATCTTCTTCTTCTTCTTCTTCTTCTTCATCTTCTTCTTCTTTTACTTCTTCTTCTTCTTCCTCTTCCTCTTCCTCTTTTACTTGTTCTTCTTCTTCTCCTCCACCTTTTACTTCATCTTCTTCTACTTCTTCTTCTTCTTCTTCTTCTTCTCCTTTTCTTCTTCTTCTTCAACTTTTTGTTCTCTTCTTCTTCTTCTTTGTCTTCTTCTTTCTACTCTTCTTCTTCCTCCTCTTCTTTTTCTCCTCCTTCTTCTTCAACTTCTTCACTTCTCTTTCTACTTCTTATTTTTCTTCTTCTTATTCTTCTTCTTTTTCTTCTTCTTCTCCTTCTCTTGCTTCTTCTTCTTCCCCTTCTTCATCTTCTTCTTCTTCTTCTTCTTCTTATCTTCTTCTTCTTCTCCTTCTTCTTCTTCTTCTTTTTCTTTTATTACTGCTACTACTACTTGTTCATCTTTTTCATCATCATCTTCTTCCTTTTCATCTTCTTCTTCCTTTTCTTCTTCTTCTTTTACTTCTTCTTCATCTTTTACCTCTTCTTCTTCTTCTTCTTCCTTCTCTACCTCTTCTTCCTCTTCTACTTCTTGCTCCTTATCTTCTTTCTCTTCTTCCTAATCTATCGCTTCTTCTACTTGTTCTTCATCATCTTCTTCTTCTTCTTCTTTTTCTTCTTCTTCGTCTTCATCTTCTTTCTTTTCTTCATCATCATCATCATCATCATTTTCTTCTTCTTCTCCATCTTCATTATGATCATAATCATCATCATCTTCATCTTCTTATTCTTCTTCTTCTTTTTCTTCTTCTACTTCTTCTTCTTCTTCTACTCTTCTTATTTTTTTTCTTCTTCTTCTTCTTCTTCCTCTTCTTCTTCTTGTTCCTTTTCTTCTTCTTCTTCTTCTTCTTGCTCCTCTTCTTCTTCTTTGTTTTTTTCTTTTACTTCTTTATCTTCTTCCTAATCTTCTTCTTCTTCTACATCTTCTTCTTTTTCTTTTTCCTCTTCTCCTTATTCTCCTTCTTCTTCTTCTAATTCTTCTACTTCTTCCTCTTCTACTTTTTCTTCTTCTTCTTCTACTATTACTACTACAACTTTTTCTTCTTCTTCTTCTTCTTCCTCTTTTTCTACCTCTTTTTCTTCTACTTCTAGTTCTTCTATTTCTTCTTTATCATCTTTAATCCCTAATCCATAATTTCTAATCACTAATCTCTAATCCTTAATCCTTAATCCCTAATCCTTAATCTCTAATCCTTAATTTTTAATTTTATGACTTAATCTCTTAATCTCTAATCCCTATATCATAATTTTTAATACCTTATCCTAAATCCATAACCTTAATCTCTTATCTCAAGTGCCAAATCAATAATCCTTAGTCCTTAATCCTGAATTCCTTATCTTTAATCCTTATTCTTAGTCCCTTAATCCTTAATCCATAATTCTTAATCCCTCATCCCTTATGCTTTAATACCTAATCACTAATCCCTAATACCTAAACCCTAGTCATAATCGCTAATCCCTAATTCATAATCCATAATTCGTAATAGCTTATTGTAAATACCTTATTCATAATCCTTAATCTCTAATCCCTATCTCCCTTATCCTTAATCTCAAACAACTAAACCTTAATCCCTAAGCTTATCCTCCCTAATCCATCTTCTTTGTTCTTGTTCTTCTTCTTCATCCTCTTCTTCTTCTTCTTCTTCTTCTTCTTCCTCTTATTCTCCTTCTTCTTCTACATTATCTTCTTCTTCTTCTTCTTCTTCATATTCCTCCTCTTCCTCTACATCCACTTCTTTCTCTTCCTCTTCTTCATCTTCTGCATCATGATCTTTTTCTTGTTCCTCTTCTTCTTCTTCTTCCCCTTCCTGTTTTTCTTTATCTTCTTCTTCTTCTCAATCCTCTTCTTCTTTTACTCCTTCCTAATCTTCTTTTCCTCTTCTTCTTTCTCTTTCTCTTCCACTTCTTCTCCTTCCTCTTCTTCTTCTTCCTCTTCCTCTTCTTCTTTTCCTCTTCTTCTTTCTTTTTTTGTCCTTTTATCCTCATCTTTCACTTTTTCTTCTTCTTCTTCTTCTTCTACTTCTTCCACTTCTACATCTTCTACTTCTTCTCCCTCCTATTCTTTATTTCCTCTTCTTCCTTATCTTTTCCTCTTCTTGTTCTTCCTCTTCTTCTTCTTCCACCTCTCTTTTTTCCTCTACTTCTTCTTCTTCTTATTTTTCTTCTTCTTCTTCTTCGTCTTCCTCAACTTCTTCTTCTTTGACCACTTCTCCACATCATCCTCTTCTTCTTCTTCTTGTTTTACTTTTTCTGCTTCTATTTCTTCTTCTTCTTCCTCCTCCTCTAACTCTTCTTCTTCTTCATCTTCTTCTCCTTTTTCTTTTTCATCATCTTCTTCTTCCTCTTCTACTTACTCTTCTTCTTCTTCTTCTTTTTCTTCCCCTTTTTCTTCTTCTTCTTCTTCTTCTTCTTCTTCTTCTTCTCTTTCTTCCTCTTTTTCTTCATCCTTTTCTTCTTTTTCTTGTTCCTCTTATTCTTCTTTTTCTTCTTCTTCCATTTTTTCTTCTAATGCCTTTTCTTCCTCTTCATCGTCGTCTCCTTCTTCTTCTTCTTCTTCTTCTTCTTCTCTTTTTATCCATCATCTTTTTCTTCTTCTTTTTACTCTTCTTCTTTCTATTCTTTTTCTTCTTCTTCTTCTTCTTCTTCTTCTTCTTCTATTCTTTCGTCAACTTCTACTTCTTCCTCTTCTTATTCTTCTTCTACTTCTTCTCCCACTTCTTGTTCTGGTTCTTCTTCTCCTTCTTCTTCTTTATCATCATCATCATCATCAGCTTCTTCTTCTTCTACTTCTTCTTCTACTTCTACTTCTTCTTCTTCTTATGCTTCTTCTTCATCATCTTTTACTTCTTCTTCTACTTCTACTACTTCTTCTTCAGCTTGTTCTTCTTCCTCTTCTTCTTCTAATACTACTATTGCTTATTCTACTTCTTATTATTATTCTTCTTCTTCTTCTTATTGTACTTCTTCTTCTTCTTCTTTTTCTTCTTCTTCTTCTTCTACTTCTTCTGCTTCTTCTTTTTCTTCTTCCTCTTCTACTTTTTCTTCCTCTTCTTTTTCTTCTTCTTCTTTTTCTTCTTCTTTTTCTTCTTCTTCCTCCTCTACTTTTACTTCTTCTTTTGTTCTTCTTCTTCTTCTAATTTTCTTCATCTTCATCTCCTTTTTGTACCACTTACTCTCCTTCTTCTTCTTCTTCTTCTTATTATTATTATTCTTCTTCTTCGTCTCCTTCTTCTTCTTCTTCTCCATCTTCCTATATTTCATCTTCTTCTACTTATTCTTCTTCTACTACTACTTTTTCTTAATCTTCTTCAGCTTCTTCTTCTTCTTCTAATTGTTTATCTTTTTCTTCATCCTCCTCTAATTCCTCTTCTTCTTCTTCTTCTTCTTCTTCCTCCTCCTCCTCTTGTTTGTTATATTCTTCCGCTTCAACTTCTTCCTCTTCTTCTTCTTCTTTCTATTCTTCTAATTCTTACTCTTCTTCTACTTCTTCTTCTTCTTCTTCTTTCCTTCATCTTCTTCTTCTTCTTTTTTTTCCTCTTTTTCAAATTCTTCTCCTTGACCTTCTTCTTCTCCTTCTTCTTCTTCTTAGTTTTCTTGTTCTTCTTCCACTTCTTCTTCTTCCCCTTCTTCCACTTTTTCTTCTACTTGGTCCTCATCTTCTTCTTCGTCTTCGTCCATCTTCCTCTTCTTTTTTGTTGTTCTTCGTCCTCATCATTATCATCATCATCATCTTCTTCTTCTATTTTTTCTTCTTTTTCTTCTTTTTCTACTTTTTAATCTTTTCTTCTTTTTATTGTTTTTCTTCTTTTTTATTCTTCTTCTTCTTCTTCTTCTTCCACCTCATCTTCTTCTTAAAATTCTTCTTCTTCTTCTTGTACTTGTTCTTATTCCTCTTTTTCACCTTCATCCCCTTCTTCCTCTTCCTCTTCCTCTCCTTCTTCTTCTTCCACTTTTCCCTATTTTTTTACCCTTTCTTCCTCTTCTTTTTCAACTTCTTTTTCTTCTTCTTCTTCCTCTTCCTCTTCTTATTCTTCTTCTGTCCTTCTTCTCCTTCTCTTTTTCTTCATCCTATTCTTCTCATTCTTCTTCTTCTACTTTTTTCTCTTCTTCTTGTTTTTCTTTTTCTTCACTTCTCCTTTTTCTTCTCTTTCTTCTCTTCCTTCATTGACTTCTACTTTTCTTCTTCTTCTCTCTCTTCTTGCTCTTCTTCTTCTTCTTCTCCTTTTTATAGTTCTTCTTCTTCTTCTTCTTCTTCTTCTTCTACTTTTTTTACTTTTACTTCTTTTTCTTCTTCTTCTTCTTCTTCTACGTCCTCTGCTTCTTCTTCTTCTTCTGCTTCTTCTTCAGCTTATACTTCTTCTTCTTCTTCTTCTTCTTCTTCTTTTTCAATCTCTTCTTCTTATTCTTCTTATTATTGTTCTTCTACTTCTTAATCTTCTTCTCCTCCTCCTCCTTCTTCTTCTTCTACTTCTACTACTTCTTTTTCTTCTTCTACTTCTTATTCTTCTTCTTCTTCCTCTAATTCCTCTTATTCTTCTTCTTCTTCCTCTTCTTTTTGTTCTTCTTCCTCTTCCTCTTCAACTACTTCCTCTTCTTCTTCCTCTTCTTATTCTTCTACTTCTTTCCCTTCGTCTTCTTCCCTTTCTTCTTCATCTTTTTCTTCTTATACTTCTTTTTTAGCTTCTTCTTTCTCTTCTTCTTCTTCTCCTTCAACTTCTTCTTCTTCTTCTTCATCTTCTCCTTCTCCTTCCTTTGCTTCTTCTTCTTGCTCCTCGTTTTCTTCTTCCTCTTCGTCCTCTTCTCCTTGTCTTCCTATTCTCCTTCTTCTTCTTCTTCTTCTTCTTCTTCTTCTTCTTCTTCTTGTTCTTCCTCTTCCTCTTCCTTCTCATCATCTACTTCTTATTCCTCCTCCTCTTCTTCTTCTTCCTTCTTTTAATCCTCTTCTTCTTTTACTTCAACTTCTTCTTCTTCTTCTAATTCATCTTCTTCTCCTTCTTCATCTTCTTCTTCTTCTTCTTCTTCTACTACTTTTTCTTCCAATTGTTCTTCATCTTCTTCTTCTTCTACTTCTACTTCTTCTTTTACTTCTACTTCTTCTTCTTATTATTCTTCTTCTTCTTCATCTTCTACTTCTTCTTCTACTTCTACTACTTCTTCTTCTTCAGCTTGTTCTTCTTTCTCTTCTTCTTCTACTACTACTATTACTTATTCTTCTTCTTATTCGTCTTCTTCTTCTTATTATTCTATGACTTCTTCTTCTTCTTCTACTTCTTCTACTTCTTCTTTTTCTTCTTCCTCTTCTACTTTTTCTTCCTCTTCTTTTTCTTATTCTTCTTTTTTTTCTTCTTCTTCTTCCTCTACTTTTACTTCTTCTTCTTTTCTTCTCCTTCTTCTACTACTTTTTCTTCATCTTCATCTCCTTTTTGTACCACTTACTCTCCTTCTTCTTCTTGTTGTTCTTCTTCTTCTTCTTATTCTTCTTCTTCTTCGTCTCCTTCTTCTTCTTCTTCCTCTCCATCTTCCTATATTTCATCTTCTTCTACTTATTCTTCTTATACTACAACTTTTTCTTACTCTTCTTCAACTTCTTCTTCTTCTTCTTCTTCTTCTTTTAATTGTTTTTCTTCTTTATCCTCCTCTAATTCCTCTTCTTCTTCTTCTTCTTCTTCCTCCTCCTCTTGTTTGTTATCTTCTTCCACTTCAACTTCTTCCTCTTCTTCTTCTTCTTCTTCTTTCTATTCTTCTAATTCTTACTCTTCTTCTACTTCTTCTTCTTCTTCTTCTTTCCTTCATCTTCTTCATCTTCTTCTTTTTCTTCTTTTTGAAATTCTTCTTCTTGTCCTTCTTCTTCTTAGTTTTCTTGTTCTTCTTCCACTTCTTCTTCTTCCCCTTCTTCTTCCTCTTTTTCTTCTACTTGGTCCTCATCTTCTTCTTCGACTTCGTCAATCTTCCTCTTCTTTTTTGATGTTCTTCGTCTTCATCAACATCATCATCATCATCATCATCTTCTTCTGCTATTTGTTCTTCTTTTTCTTCTTTTTCTACTTTTTATTCTATTCTTTTTTTCTTCTTTTTATTATTTTTCTTCTTCTTCTTTTTATTGATCTTCTTCTTCTTCTTCATCCACATCTTCTTCATCTTCTTCTTCCACCTCATCTTCTTCTTAAAATTCTTCTTCTTCTTCTTGTACTTGTTCTTATTCCTCTTTTACACCTTCATCCTCTTCTTCCTCTTCCTCTCCTTCTTCTTCCACTTCTCCCTATTTTTCTTCCCTTTCTTCCTCTTCTTTTTCAACTTCTTTTTCTTCTTCTTCTTCCTCTTCCTCTTCTTATTCTTCTTCTCCCCTTCTTCTCCTTCTCTCTTTCTTCATCCTCTTCTTCTCATTCTTCTTCTTCTACTTTTTCCTTTTCTTCTTGTTTTTCTTTTTCTTCACTTTTTCTTTTTCTTCTCCTTCTTCTCTTCCTTCATTGATTTCTACATCTTCTTCTTCTTCTTCTATGTCCTCTTCTTCTTCTTCTTCTGCAACTTCTTCAGCTTATACTTCTTCTTCTTCTTCTTCTTCTTCTTCTAATTCTTCTTCTACTTCTTAATCTTCTTCCCCTTCTTCTTCTTCTTCTTCTTCTACTTTTTCTACTACTTCTACTACTTTTTCTTCTTCTACTTCTTATTCTTCTTTTTCTTCTTCTTCTTCTTCTAATTCCTCTTCTTCTTCTTCTTCTTCCTCTTCTTTTTCTTCTTCTTCCTCTTCAACTACTTCTCTTCTTCTTCTTCTTCTTATTCTTCTACTTCTTTCCCCTCTTCTTCCCTTTCTTCTTCTTCTTTTTCTTCTTATTCTTCTTTTTTTGCTTCTTCCTTCTCTTCTTCTAAATCTCCTTCAACTTCTTCTTCTTCTTCTTCATCTTCTCCTTCTCCTTCCTTTGCTTCTTCTACTTGCTCCTTGTTTTCTTCTTTGTCTTCGTCCTCTTCTCCATGTCTTCCTATTTTCCTTCTTCTTCTTCTTCCTCTTTCTCTTCCTCCTCATCATCTACTTCTTATTCCTCCTCCTCTTCTTCTTCTTCCTTACTTTAATCATCTTCTTCTTTTACTTCTTCTTCTTCTTCTTCTAATTCATCTTCTTCTCCTTCTTCATCTTCTTCTTCTTCTTCTTCTACTTTGTCTTGCAATTGTTCTTCATCATCATCTTCTTCTTCATCTACTTCTTCTTTTACTTCTACTTCTTCTTCTTAATATTCTTCTTCTTCTTCATCTTCTACTTCTTCTTCTACTTCTACAACTTCTTCTTCAGCTTGTTCTTCTTTCTCTTCTTCTTCTACTACTACTATTACTTATTCTCCTTCTTATTCTTCTTCTTCTTCTTATTCTACTTCTTCTTCTTCTTCTTCTTCTTCTTCTTCTTCTTCTTCTTTTTCTTCTTCTTCTTCTTCTACTTCTTCTACTTCTTCTTTTTCTTCTTCCTCTTCTACTTTTTCTTCCTCTTCTTTTTCTTATTCTTCTTCTTTTTCTTCTTCTTCCTCTTCTACTTTTACTTCTTCTTTTCTTCTCCTTCTTCTTCTATTACTTTTTCTTCATCTTCATCTCCTTTTTGTACCACTTACTCTCCTTCTTCTTCTTCTTCTTCTTCTTCTTCTTCTTCTTATTCTTCTTCTTCTTCTTCTTCTCCATCTTCCTATATTTCATCTTCTTCTACTTATTCTTCTTCTATTACTAGTTTTTCTTACTTTTCTTCAACTTCTTCTTCTTCTTCTTCTTCTTCTTCTTCTTCTTCTTCTAATTGTTTATCTTCTTCTTCATCCTCCTATAATTCCTCTTCTTCTTCTTCTTCTTCTTCCTCCTCCTCTTGTTTGTTATCTTCTTCCACTTCAACTTCTTCCTCTTCTTCTTCTTCTTTCTATTCTTCTAATTCTTACTCTTCTTCTACTTCTTCTTCTTCTTCTTCTTCTTCTTCTTCTTTTTCAAATTCTTCTTCTTGTCCTTCTTCTTCTCCATCTTCTTCTTCTTAGTTTTCTTGTTCTTCTACCACTTCTTCTTCTTCTCCTTCTTCCTCTTTTTCTTCTACTTGGTCCTCATCTTCTTCTTCGACTTCATCCATCTTCCTCTTCTTTTTTGTTGTTCTTCGTCTTCATCATCATCATAATCATCATCATCTTCTTCTTCTTCTCCTATTTCTTCTTATTTTTCTTCTTTTTCTACTTTTTATTCTATTCTTTTTTTCCTTCTTTTTATTCTTTTTCTTCTTCTTCTTTTTATTCTTTTTCTTCTTCTTCTTCTTCATCCACATCTTCTTTATCTTCTTCATCTTCTTCTTCCACCTCATCTTCTTCTTCGACCTCATCTTCTTCTTAAAATTCTTCTTCTTCTTATACTTGTTCTTATTCCTCTTTTTCACCTTCATCCTCTTCTTCCTCTTCCTCTCCTTTTTCTTCTTCCACTTCTCCCTATTTTTCTTCCCTTTCTTCTTCTTCTTTTTCAACTTCTTTTTCTTCTTCTTCTTCCTCTTCCTCTTCTTATTCTTCTTCTCCCCTTCTTCTCCTTCTCTTTTTCTTCAACCTCTTCTTCTCATTCTTCTTCATCTACTTTTTCCTCTTCTTCTTGTTTTTCTTTTTCTTCACTTCTTCTTTTTCTTCTCCTTCTTCTCTTCCTTCATTGACTTCTACTTCTTCTTCTTCTTCTAATGCTTTTTTTACTTTTACTTCTTTTTCTTCTTCTTCTTCTTCTACGTCCTCTTCTTCTTCTTCTTCTGCAACTTCTTCAGCTTATACTTCTTCTTCTTCTTCTTCTTCTTCTTATTCTTCTTCTACTTCTTAATCTTCTTCTCCTTCTTCTTCTTCTTCTTCTACTTCTTCTACTACTTCTACTACTTCTTTTTCTTCTTCTATTTCTTATTCTTCTTATTCTTCTTCTTCTTCCTCTAATTCCTCTTCTTCTTCTTCTTCTTCCTATTCTTTTTCTTCTTCTTCCTCTTCAACTACTTCTCTTCTTCTTCTTCTTCTTATTCTTCTACTTCTTTCCCCTCTTCTTCCCTTTCTTCTTCTTCTTTTTCTTCTTATTCTTCTTTTTTCGCTTCTTCCTTCTCTTCTCCTTCAACTTCTTCTTCTTCTTCTTCATCTTCTCCTTCTCCTTCCTTTGCTTCTTCTACTTGCTCCTTGTTTTCTTTTTCATCTTCGTCCTCTTCTCCTTGTCTTCCTATTTTCCTTCTTCTTCTTCTTCTTCTTCTTCTTCTTCTTCCTCTTCCTCTTCTTCCTCATCATCTACTTTTTATTCCTCCTCTTCTTCTTCTTCTTCCTTAGTTTAATCCTCTTCTTCTTTTACTTCTTCTTCTTCTTCTTCTTCTAATTCATCTTCTTCTCCTTCTTCTTCTTCTACTTTGTCTTTCAATTGTTCTTCATCATCTTCTTCTTCTTCTACTTCTTCTTTTACTTCTACTTCTTCTTCTTATTATTCTTCTTCTTCTTCATCTTCTACTTCTTCTTCTACTTCTACTACTTCTTCTTCAGCTTGTTCTTCTTCTACTACTATTATTACTTATTCTCCTTCTTATTCTTCTTCTTCTTCTTCTTATTCTACTTCTTCTTCTTCTTCTTCTTCTTCTTTTTCTTCGTCTTCTTCTACTTCTTCTTCTTCTTTTTCTTCTTCCTCTTCCACTTTTTCTTCCTCTTCTTTTTCTTATTCTTCTTCTTTTTCTTCTTCTTCCTATTCTAGTTTTACTTCTTTTCTTCTCCTTCTTCTTCTATTACTTTTTCTTCATCATCATCTCCTTTTTGTACCACTTACTCTCCTTCTTCTTCTTCTTCTTCTTCTTCTTCTTCTTCTTATTCTTCTTCATCTCCTTCTTCTTCTTCTTCTTCTCCATCTTCTTATATTTCATCTTCTTCTACTACTTTTTCTTACTCTTCTTCAACTTCTTCTTCTTCTTCTTCTTCTAATTGTTTATCTTCTTCTTCATCCTCCTTTAATTCCTCTGTTTCTTCTTCTTCTTCTTCTTCCTCCTCCTCTTGTTTGTTATCTTTTTCCGCTTCAACTTCTTCCTCTTCTTCTTCTTCTTCTTTCTATTCTTCTAATTCTTACTCTTCTTCTACTTCTTCTTCTTCTTCTTCTTCTTCTTTTTCCTCTGTTTCAAATTCTTCTTCTTGACCTTCTTCTTCTTAGTTTTCTTGTTCTTCATCCACTTCTTCTTCTACTTGGTCCTCATCTTCTTCTTCGACTTCATCCATCTTCCTCTTCTTTTTTGTTGTTCTTCGTCTTCATCATCATCATCATCTTCTTCTTCTTCTATTTCTTCATCTTTTTCTTCTTTTTCTACTTTTTATTCTATTCTTTTTTTTCTTTTTCTTCTTCTACTTTTTATTATTCTTCTTCTTCTACTTTTTATTCTTCTTCTTCTTCTTCATCATCCACATCTTCTTCATCTTCTTCATCTTCTTCTTCCACCTCATCTTCTTCTTTCACCTCATCTTCTTCTTAAAATTCTTCTTCTTCTTCTTGTACTTGTTCCTATTCCACTTTTTCACCTTCATCCTCTTCTTCCTCTTCTCTCCTTTTTCTTCTTCCACTTCTCCTTATTTTTCTTCCCTTTCTTTCTCTTCTTTTTCAACTTCTTTTTCTTCATCTTCTTCCTCTTCCTCTTCTTATTCTTCTTCTCCCCTTCTTCTCCTTCTCTTTTTCTTCATCCTCTTCTTCTCATTCTTCTTCTTCTACTTTTTCCTCTTCTTCTTGTTTTTCTTTTTCTTCACTTCTTCTTTTTCTTCTCCTTTTTATCTTCCTTCATTGACTTCTACTTCTTCTTCTTCTCTCTCTTCTTGCTCTTCTTCTTCTTCTTCTTCTTCTACTTTTTTTACTTATGCTTCTTTTTCTTCTTCTTCTTCTTCTACGTCCTCTTCTTCTTCTTCTTCTGCAACTTCTCCAGCTTATAATTCTTCTTATTATTATTATTATTATTATTATTATTCTACTTCTTAATCTTCTTCTTCTTCCTCTTTTACTTCTACTACTTCTATTACTTCTTTTTCTTCTTCTACTTCTTATTCTTCTTATTCTTCTTCTTCTTCCTCTTCTTCTTCTTCTTCTTCCTCTTCTTTTTCTTCTTCTTCCTCTTCAACTACTTCTCTTCTTCTTCTTCCTATTCTTCTACTTCTTTCCCCTCTTCTTCCCTTTCTTCTTCTTCATTTTCTTCTTATTCTTCTTTTTTTGCTTCTTCCTTCTCTTCTTCTTCTTCTCCTTCAACTTCTTCTTCTTCTTCTTCTTCTTCTTCTTCATCTTCTCCTTCTCTTTCCTTTGCTTCTTCTTCTTGCTCCTTATTTTCTTCTTCCTCTTCATCCACTTCTCCTTGTCTTCCTATTCTCATTCTCCTTCTTCTTCTTCTTCTTCTTCTTCTTCCTCTTCCTCTTCCTCCTCATCATCTACTTCTTATTTCTCCTTTTCTTCTTCTTCTTCCTTCTTTTAATCCTCCTCTTCTTTTACTTCTTCTTCTTCTTCTTCTTCTAATTCATCTTCTTCTCCTTCTTCATCTTCTTCTTCTTCTTCTTCTACTTTGTTTTGCAATTGTTCTTCATCATCTTCTTCTTCTTCTTCTACTTCTTCTTTTACTTCTACTTCTTCTTATTATTCTTCTTCTTCTTCATCTTCTACTTCTTCTTCTCTTTCTACTACTTCTTCTTCAGCTTGTTCTTCTTTCTCTTCTTCTTCTACTACTACCATTACTTATTCTTCTTCTTATTCTTCTTCTTCTTCTTCTTATTCTACATCTTTTTCTTCTTTGTCTTCTTCTTTTTCTTCTTCTTCTTCTACTTCTTTTACTTCTTCTTTTTCTTCTTCCTCTTCTACTTTTTCTTCCAATTCTTTTTCTTATTCTTCTTCTTTTTCTTCTTCTTCCTCCTCTACTTTTACTTCTTCTTTTCTTCTCCTTCTTCTTCTACTACTTTTTCTTCATCTTCATCTCCTTTTTGTACCCTTTACTCTCCTTCTTCTTCTTCTTCTTCTTCTTCTTCTTCTTCTCCATCTTCCTATATTTCATCTTCTTCTACTTATTCTTCTTCTACTTATTCTTCTTCTACTACTACTTTTTCTTACTCTTCTTCAACTTCTTCTTCTTCTTCTTCTTTTAATTGTTTATCTTCATCTTCATCCTCCTCTAATTCCTCTTCTTCTTCTTCTTCTTCTTCTTAATCCTCTTCTTGTTTGTTATCTTCTTCCGCTTCAACTTCTTTTTATTCTTGTAATTCTTACTCTTCTTCTACTTCTTCTTCTTCTTCTTCTTTCCTTCATCATCTTCTTCTTCTTCTTTTCCTTCTTTTTCAAATTCTTCTTCTTGTCCTTCTTCTTCTTAGTTTTCTTGTTCTTCTTCCACTTCTTCTTCTTCCCCTTCTTCTTCCTTTTTTTCTTCTACTTGGTCCTCATCTTCTTCTTCGACTTCCTCCATCTTCCTCTTCTTTTTTGTTGTTCTTCGTCTTCATCATCATCATCATCATCTTCTTCTTCTTCTTCTATTTCTTCTTCTTTTTCTTCTTTTTCTACTTTTTATTCTATTCTTTTTTTTCTTCTTTTTATTTTTTTTCTTCTTTTTATTCTTTTTCTTCTTCTTCTTTGTATTCTTCTTCTTCTTATTCATCCACATCTTCTTCATCCTCTTCTTAAAATTCTTCTTCTTCTTCTTGTACTTGTTCTTATTCCTCTTTTTCACCTTCATCCCCTTCTTCCTCTTCCTCTCCTTCTTCTTCCACTTCTACCTATTTTTCTTCCCTTTCTTCCTCTTCTTTTTCAACTTCTTCTTCTTCTTCTTCCTCTTCCTCTTCTTATTCTTATTCTCCCCTTCTTCTCCTTCTCTTTTTCTTCATCCTCTTCTTCTCATTCTTCTTCTTCTACTTTTTCCTCTTCTTTTTGTTTTTCGTTTTCTTCACTTCTTCTTTTTCTTCTCCTTCTTCTCTCCCTTCATTGACTTCTACTTCTTCTTCTTCTTCTTCCCTCTCTTCTTGCTCTTCTTCTTCTTCTCCTCCTTCTTATAGTTCTTCTTCTTCTTCTTCTTCTTCTTCTTCTTCTTCTACTACTTTTTTTACTTTTGCTTCTTTTTCTTCTTCTTCTTCTTCTACGTCCTCTTCTTCTTCTTCTTCTTTTGCAACTTCTTCAGCTTATACTTCTTCTTCTTCTTATTATTATTATTATTCTTCTTCTACTTAATCTTCTTCCCCTTCTTCTTCTTCTTCTACTTCTACTTCTTCTACTACTTCTTTTTCTTCTTCTACTTCTTATTCTTCTTCTTCTTCCTCTAATTCCTGTTCTTCTTCTTCCCCTTCTTTTTCTTCTTCTTCCTCTTCAACTACTTCCTCTTCTTCTTCTTCTTCTTATTCTTCTACTTCTTTCCCTTCTTCTTCCCTTTCTTCTTCTTCTTTTTCTTCTTATTCTTCTTTTTTAGCTTCTTCCTTCTCTTCTTCTTCTTCTCCTTCAACTTCTTCTTCTTCTTCTTCTTCATCTTCTCCTTCTCCTTCCTTTGCTTCTTCTTGCTCCTCGTTTTCTTCTTCCTCTTCGTCCTCTTCTCCTTGTCTTCCTATTCTCCTTCTTCTTCTTCTTCTTCTTCTTCTTCCTCTTCTTCTTCTTCTTCTTCTTCCTCTTCCTCTTCCTCCTCATCATCTACTTCTTATTCCTCATCCTCCTCTTCTTCTTCCTTCTTTTAATCCTCTTCTTCTTTTACTTCTTCTTCTTCTTCTAATTCATCTTCTTCTCCTTCTTCATCTTTTTCTTCTTCTTCTTCTTCTTCTACTTTATCTTCCAATTGTTCTTCATCATCATCTTCTTCTTCTTCTTCTTCTTCTTCTACTTTGTCTTCCAATTGTTCTTCATCATCATCTTCTTCTTCTTCTACTTTTTCTTTTACTTCTACTTCTTCTTCTTATTCTTCTTCTTCTTCATCTTCTACTTCTTCTACTTGCACTACTTCTTCTTCTTCAGGTTGTTCTTCTTTCTCTTCTTCTTCTATTACTACTATTACTTATTTTTCTTCTTATTCTTCTTCCTCTTCTTCTTATTCTACTTCTTCTTCTTCTTCTTCTTCTTCTTCTTCGTCTTCTTCTTCTACTTCTTCTACTACTTCTTTTTCTTCTTCCTGTTCTACTTTTTCTTCCTCTTCTTTTTCTTATTCTTCTTCTTTTTCTTCTTCTTCCTCCTCTACTTTTACTTCTTCTTCTTTTCTTCTCCTTCTTCTTCTACTTCTTTTTCTTCATCTTCATCTTCTTTTTGTACCACTTACTCTCCTTCGGCTTATTCTTCTTCTTCTTCGTCTCCTTCTTCTTCTTCTTCTTCTCCATCTTCCTATATTTCATCTTCTTCTACTTATTCTTCTTCTACTACTACTTTTTCTTACTCTTCTTCAACTTCTTCTTCTTCTTCTTCTTCTTCTTCTTATTGTTTATCTTCTCTAATTCCTCTTCTTCTTCTTCTTCTTCTTCCTCCTCCTCTTGTTTGTTATCTTCTTCCACTTCAACTTCTTCCTCTTCTTCTTCTTCTTCTTTCTATTCTTCTTATTCTTACTCTTCTTCTACTTCTTCTTCTTCTTCTTCTTTCCTTCATCTTCTTCTTCTTATTCTTTTTCTTTTTTTTCAAATTCTTCTTCTTGTCCATCTTCTTTTCCTGCTTCTTCTTCTTAGTTTTCTTGTTCTTCTTCCACTTCTTCTTCTTCCCGTTCTTCTTCCTCTTTTTCATCTACTTGGTCCTCATCTTCTTCTTCAACTTTGTCCATCTTCCTCTTCTTTTTTGTTGTTCTTCGTCTTCATCATCATCATCATCATCATCATCTTCTTCTTCTTCTATTTCTTCTTCTTTTTCTTCTTTTTCTACTTTTTATTCTATTCTTTTTATTCTTTTTCTTCTTCTTTTTATTATTCTTCTTCTTCTTCTTCATCCACATCTTCTTCATCTTCTTCTTCCCCCTCATCTTCTTCTTCTTGTACTTGTTCTTATTCCTATTTTTCACCTTCATCCTCTTCTTCCTCTTCCTTTCCTTCTTCTTCTTCCACTTCTCCCTATTTTTCTTCCCTTTCTTCCTCTTCTTTTTCAACTTCTTTTTCTTCTTCTTCTTCCTCTTCCACTTCTTATTCTTTTTCTCCCCTTCTTCTCCTTCCCTTTTTCTTCATCCTCTTCGTCTCATTCTTCTTCTTCTACTTTTTCCTCTTCTTCTTGTTTTTCTTTTTCTTCACTTCTTCTTTTTCTTCTCCTTCTTCTCTTCCTTCATTGACTTCTACTTCTTCTTCTTCTTCTCTCTCTTCTTGCTCTTCTTCTTCTTCTCCTCTTCTTATAGTTCTTCTTCTTCTTCTTCTTCTACTTTTTTTACTTTTACTTCTTTTTTTTCTTCTACGTCCTCTTCTTCTTCTTCTTCTTCTTCTTATTATTATTATTATTATTATTCTACTTCTTAATCTTCTTCTCCTTCTTCTTCTTCTTCTTCTTCTACTTCTTTTACTACTTCTTTTTCTTCTTCTACTTCTTATTCTTCTTATTCTTCTTCTTCTTCCTCTAATTCCTCTTCTTCTTCTTCTTCTTCCTCTTCTTTTTGTTCTTCTTCCTCTTCAACTACTTCCTCTTCTTCTTCCTTTTCTTATTCTTCTACTTCTTTCCCTTCTTCTTCTTCCCTTTCTTCTTCATCTTTTTCTTCTTATTCTTCTTTTGTAGCTTCTTCTTTCTCTTCTTCTTCTTCTCCTTCAACTTCTTCTTCTTCATCATCTCTCCTTCTTCTTGCTCCTCATTTTCTTCTTCTTCTTCATCGTCTTCTCCTTGTCTTCCTATTCTCCTTCTTCTTCTTCTTCTTCTTCTTCTTCTTCTGCTTCTTCTTCTTCTTCTTCTTCTTCCTCTTCCTCTTCCTCTTCCTCTTCATCATCTACTTCTTATTCCTCCTCCTCTTCTTCTTCTTCCTTCTTTTAATTCTCTTCTTCTTCTACTTCTTCTTCTTCTTCTACTTCATCTTCTTCTCCTTCTTCATCTTTTTCTTCTTCTTCGTCTTCTTCTACTTTGTCTTCCATTTGTTCTTCATCTTCTTCTTCTTCTTCTTCTTCTTCTATTTCTTTTTCTCCTTCTTTTTAATCTTTTTCTTCTTTTTATTCTTCTTCTTCTAGTTCTTCCACATCTTCTACATCACCTTCTTTTTCTACTTCTACTTCATCTTCTACTTAAAATTCTTCTTCTCCTTCTTCTTCTTCTTCTACCGCTTCTTCCTATTTCTCTTTTTCCCCTACGTTCTCTTCTTCCTCTTCCTCTTCTTCTTCTTCTACTTCTTCCTCTTCTCCTTATTTTTCTTTTGCTTCTTCCTCTTCTTCTTTTACTTCTTTTTTTTTTCTTCTTCTTCTTCCTCTTCTTATTCTTCTTATTCTTTTTCTTGTTCCCCTTCTTCTTGTTCTTCATCATCTTCTTGTTCTTCTTTTTCTTTTTCTACAACTACTTCTTCCTCCTCTTGTTCCTCTTCTTCTTTTTCATCTTCTTCTTCCTCTACTACTTCTTCCTCTTCTTCTTATTCTTATTCTTATTCTTGCTCTTCTTCTTCCTCCTTTTCTTCTTCCTCCCCTTCTTCCTCTTCTTCGTCTTCTTGCTTCTCATCTTCTTCTTCCTGATCGTGCTCTTGTCCTCATCTTTTTCTTCTCCTTCTTCTTCTTCTTCTTCTACTTCTTTTATCTTCCCCTTCCCTTTCTCTTCTTCTTCTTATTGCACCTCCTCTTCTTCATCTTCTTCTACTTCTTTAAATTCTTCCACTTCTTCTTCTTCTTCTTCTTCTTCTTCTTCTTCTTCATCTTCTTCTTCTTCTTCTTCATCTTCTTCTTCTTCTTCTTCTTCTTCTTCTAATTCTTCTTCTTCCTCTTCTTCCAATTCTTCTTCTTGTTCTTCTTCTTTTTCCTCTTCTTCTTCTTGTATTTCTTGTTCTCCTTCTTCTTTTTGTTCTTTTCATTCTTCTTTTTTTATTCTTCTTCTTTTTCATCTTCCACATCTTCTTCATCATCATGATCTTCTTCTTCTACATGATCTTCTTCTTAAAATTCTTCTTCATCTTCTTCTTCTCGCACTACTTATTCTTTATAGTCCACTTTTTCCCCTTCGTCCTCTTCTTCCACTTCCTCTTCTTCTTCATCTTCTTCTTCTTCCGTATTCTTATTTTTCTACCACTTCTTTCTCTTCTTTTTCTTCCCCTTTTTCTACTTCTTCTTCCTCTTCTTCTGCTTCTTCTTATTCTTATTTTTCTTCTTCTTCTTCTCCATCTCCTTCTCCTTCTTCTTCTTTTTCTTCTTCTTACTATTGTTCTTCTTCTTCTTCTTATTCTTCTTCTTCTTCTTGTTCTTCTTTCCCTTGTTCTTCTCCTTCTACTTCTTCTTCTTCATCATCTTCTCCTCCTCCTACTTCTGTTCTTCTTCTTCTACTCTTCTTCTTCTTCTTTTTTCTTCTCTACTTCTTCTTCTTATTCTTCGATGCTTCCACTTTTTTTCTGCTATTCTTCTTCTTCTTCTTCTTCTTCATTTTACTCTTCTTGTTCTTCCACTTCTTCTTCATCTCTTTCTTCTTCTTCTTCTGTTTCTCTCCTCTTTCTTCTTCTACATCTTCCTTTATTCTTCTTCATTTTCTTCTTCTTCTCCTTCTTCTTTTTCTTCCTTTTCTTCTTCTTCAACTTCTTATTCTTCTTTTTCTCCCTTTACATCTCCTTCTTCTTCTTCCTCTCCTTCCTCTTCTTCTTTTTCTTCTTCTTCTTCTTCCTATTCTTCCTCTTCTTTTGCTTCTTCCTCTTCTTCCATTTCTTCTTCTTGCACTACTTATTCTTCTTCACCCTCTTCTTCTTCTGCTTCTTTTGCCATTCCTTCTTCTTCCATTTCTTCCTCTCCTTCCTTATCTTCTTCTTCTTCCTCCTCCTCTTTTTCTTTCTCTTATTCTTCATCTTCTTCTTCTTTTTCTTCTTCTCCTTTCTCTTCTTCTTGTTTTTCAACTTCTTCTTCTTCTTCTTCTTCTTCTTCTTCTTCCTCCTCCTCTTCTTCTTCTTTCTCTTCTTCTTCATTTTCTTTTCATCAAACATCTTCTTTTCATTCATCTTCTTCTTCTTCTCCATCTTCTTCTCCATCATCATCATCATCACCATCTTCTTCTTCTTCATCTTCTTTGGGTTTTTGTTCTTCTTCTTCATCATGTTTTTCTTCTTCTTCTTCTTCTTCTTCTTCTTCTCCTTCTTCTTCTTCTTCTTCTCTCTTTCTTTCTTCCTCTTTTTCTTCTTCTTCTTCTTCTTCTTCTTTTGCATTATCTTCTTCTTCTTCTTCTTCATCTTCTTATCCACCTTCTTCATCTACTTCTTCTTCTTCCTCTTCTTCTTCATTTTCTTCTTCTTCTTCTTGTAATTATTATTATTATTATTATTATTATTATTATTATTATTATTATTATTATTATTATTGTCTGTTTTCTTCTTCTTCTTCTTCTACTACTACTACTATTATGTCTTCTTTTTCTTATTCCACTTCTTGTTTATCTTCTTCTTCTTTTTCTTCTTCTTCTTTTTCTTCATTTTCTTCTTCTTCCCATATCTTTAATTCTTAATCCCTATCTCCTAATCTCTATCCCTAATACCTAGTCCTTAATCTCTAGGCCCAAATTCTTAATCTCCAATCTGTAATCCTTCATCCAAAATCTTTACAACCTAAACATTTAATCTTTAATTTCCCATCCTTACTCTTTAATCTTTTATCAGGAATCTCTAATCCTTAATCTTTAATCAAAAATCTCTGATCCCTAATACTTGGTCCTGAATCTCTTAACCATAATCCTTATTATTAATTCGTTGATCTCTAATCCATAATTACTAATAATTAATCGCTAATCCCTAGTCCCTAGTCTCTATTCTCTAATACCTAAGCTCTAGCCATTAGCACTAATCCTTAATTCATAATGCCTAATTCATAATCCTTAATCGCTAATACCTAATCCCTAATCTCTAATCCCTTATCCTTAATCTCCAATCCCTACCTCCCTAAGCCCTAATCCCTAACAAGTAATCTTTAATCATTAAGCCTACCCTCCCAAATCCATAATTCATGTTCTTCATCTTGTTCTTCTTCTCCTTCTTCCTTCCCCTACTTCATCTTCTTCTTCAAATTCTTCTTCTTCTATTATTACTTCTTCTTATTTCTCTTCTTACCCCTTGTCCTCTTCTTCCTCTTCTTATTCTTCTTCATCTTCTTTGCTTACTTCTTATTCCACTTCTTCTTCTCTTCTTCTTCTTCTTCCTCTTCTTCTTCTTCTTCTTCTTCTTCTTCTTCTTCATCAACTTCTTCTTCTTCTTCTTCTTCATTGACTTCTTCCTCTTCTTCTCCTTCTCCTTCTACTTCTTCTACTATTACTACTACTACTTCTCCTCTTTCTTCTTCTTCTATCTATTTTCACATCTTCTTCTTGCCCTTCTTCTTCTTCATCCTCTTCTTCTTCTTCTTCTTCTTCTTCCCCTCCTTCTTCTTCCTCCCCATCCTCCTCTTCTTCTTCTTCTCCATCCACTTCTCCTCATCTTCCTCCTAACCTTCTACTTCTTCTTCTTCCTCCTCCTCTTTTACTTCTTCATCTTCTTGTTTTTCTTCTTCCTCTTCTTCTTCTAATTCTTCTTGTTCTCCTCCTCTTCCTTTGACTTCTTCTTCTACTTCTTCTTCTTCCTCCTCTTCTTCTTCTTCTTCTTCTTCTTCTTCTCTTCTTTTCTCTCCTTTTTCTTCTCTTCTTATTCTTCTTCTCCTTCTCTTTCTTCTTCTTCTTCTTCTTCTTCTTCTACTCTCCTTCTTCTTCTGCCTCTTCGTCTTATTATTCTTCCTCATCTTTGTCGTCTTCTCCTTCTTCTTCTTCTTCTTCCTGTACTCCTTGATTTTCTTCATCAACATCTTCTTCTCCTCCTCCTCTTCCTCCACCTTCTTCTCCTCCTTCTTCTTCTTCTACTTCTACTTCTACCTTTACTTCTTCTTCTTCTTCTTCTTCCTCTTCTTCTTTCTTTTCTTCTTCTTCTTCTAGCTCATCTTATTGTTTTTCTTCTTTCTCTTCTTCCTCTTTTTCCTTTTCTTCTTCTTCTTCTTCTTCTTCCTCCACCTCCTCTTCTTCTTCCTCTATCTCTTCTTCTGCTTCAACTTCTTCTTCTTCTTCCTCTTCTTCTTCTTCTTCTTCAACTTTATATTCTTCATCATCATCATCATCATCATCATCATCATCATCATCATCATCATCATCTTCTTCTTCTTCTTCTTCTTCTTCTTCTTCTTCTTTTTGTTCTTCTTGTTCTACTACTTCTCTTAATGTTCTTCTTCTTCTTCTTCTTCTTCTGCTTCTCTTCTTCTTGTTCTTCTCCTTCTTCTACTACTACTAATATTTCTTCTTCTTGTTGTTCTTCTTCTACTTCTTTGTCTTCTACTTCATTTACTTTTTCCTCTTTTCCTTCTTCTTCTTCCCTAATCTCTAATCTATATTTGTTAATCTTTAATCCCTAATCCTCAAAGCTTAGTCTTTAAGACCTAGTCCCTAAGTCTCTAATCGCTCATTCCTAATCTTCAATCCCTTATCATGAATTACTAGTCCTTAATCTCTAATCTCTATTCCCAAATCCCTAATCCTTCATTCAAAACCCTAAATCTCTTAATCCCTAAATATTTAATCCTTAATTCTTAATCCTTAAGGAAGTAGAAAGAAGAAAGATGGAAGAAGGAAGAAGAAATTAAAAAGAAGAAAGAAGGAAGAAGGAAGAAGAAATTAAAAATAAGAAAAAAAGAAGAAAGAAAAAAGAAAAAAGAAGAAAGAAGAAGAAGAAGAAGAAGAAGGACAAGGAGGAGAAGGAGAAGGAGAAGGAGATGGAGGAAGAGTAGAGCGAGAAGGAGGAGTAGAAGAAGGAGAAGGAGATGGAGATGAAGAAGGAGAAGGAGAAGGAGAAGAATAAGAAAAAGATGAGAAAGAAGGAGAGGAAGAAGAACAAGAGGAAAAATAGGAAGAAGAACAAGAAGAAGTAAATGAAGATGAAGAGTAAGAAGTAGGAAAAGAGGAAGAATATGAAGAAGAAGAAGAAGAAGAAGGAGAAAAGTAAGAAGAAGAATATGAAGAATATAGACAAGAAGAAGAAGAAGAAGAAGAGGGAAAAGAAAAGGAAGAAGATGAAGACGTTGAAGAAGAAGAAGAGGAGGAGTATGAGGAGGAGGAGGAGGAAGAAGAAGAAGAAGAAGAAGAAGAAGAAGAAGAAGAAAAAGAAAACAAAGAAGAGGAAGATAAGTACGAAGAGGAAGAAGTGGAATACATTGGTGAGGAAGAAGAAGAAGAAGTGAAAGAAGAAGAAAAAGAAGAGGAAGAAAAAGAAGTAGTAGAAGATGAAGAATAGATGAATTAGGGATTAGAGTTTAGGGATGAGGGATTAAGAAATGAAGGATTAAGGGATAGGTATAAGGGAATATCATTTAAAGATTATAGAGAGAGGGATTAAGGATTTGGAATTAAATATTTTGGAGTTAGCAATTAGGGATTAGGGATTTGGGAGTAAAGATTAGGGAATAAATAAATAAGATTAGAGATTAGGGATTAAGGACTATGGAGGAATTAAAGAGAAGGGATTAAGGATGAAAGGAATAATGACTAGGGAATAGAGATTAGCAATTAAGAATTATTGAATTAATTATTAAAATTTGTGTTTTGAGATTAGGGATTTAGGATTAAGTTAGATATTTAAGAATATAGATTGGGTATTAAGGAATAAAAACTAGAAATTAGGGACGTAAGATTCTGGATTAGAGACAAGGGATTAGAGATTAAGGGATTAAGGATTACGGATTAGAGATTAAGGAGAAGAACAAAGGAGAAAGAGAAGTGTAAGCAGAAAAAGAAGAAGAAGAAGAAGAAGATGATGAAATAGAAAAAGAAGTAGAAGTAAAAGAAGAAGAAGAAGAAGAGGAAGATGAAGAAGAAAAACAAGAAGAAGAATAAGAAGAAGAGAAGAAGAAAAAGAAGATGATGAAGAAGAAGAAGAGAAAATAAAAGAAGAAGAAGAGGAAGAAAAAGAAGAAGATGAAGAAGTTAAAGAAGAAGAATATGAAAAAGAAATAGAAAAGGAAAAATAATAAGAAGGAGAATAATAATAATAATAATAATAAGAAAAAGAAGACAAACAATTTAAGGAAGAAGAAGAGGAAGAAGAAGAGGATGAAGTAGAGGAAGAAGAAGAAGAAGAAGAAGAAGAGGGAAAAGAAGAAGAGGAAGAAGAAGAAGACATAGAAGAAGAAGAAGATGAAGTTGAGGAAAAAGAAGAAGAAGAAGAAGAAGAGGAAGAAGAAGAGTAAGAAGAAGAAGATGAGGAGAAAGAAGAAGAAGAGGGAGAGGAAGATGAGGATGAAAAGGATGGAGAAGAAGGAAAAGATGAGGGAGAAGTGACGAAAGAAGAAGAGGAAGAAGAGATGGATTAGGGATTAGGGATCAAAGTTTAAGTGTTAGGGACTAAACATATTGTATTAGGGATTAATGAAGAAGAGCTTACTTATTAAAGTTTAGGGAACAAGGATTAAGAACTAAGGCATTTATTATTAAGGATTAGGATTTTGAGATTAGGGATTTAGGATTAAGGATTAGGGATTAAGGAATAGGGATTAAGGAATAGGGATTAAAGAATAGAGATCAGGGATTAAGGATTAAAGATTCAAAATTAGGGATATCGAATTCAAGATATTATAGATTAGGGATTAGAGATAAAGGGATTAAGAATTAGAGATTAGGAAAAAAATGAGAATGAAGGAAAGGGAGAAGAGTAAGAGAAGCAGAAGAAGAAAAAGAAGGTGAACAACTAAAAGAAGAAGAAGAAGAAGAATTAGAAGAAGATGATGATGATGAAGACGAAAAAGAAGAAGAAGACGAAGAAGAGGAAGAGGAGGAAGAAGAAAAAGAGCAAGAAGAAGAGAAGAATAAAAAGAAGAGGAAGAAGAAGATGAAGAAGAAGAAATAGAAGGAGAAGAAGAAGAAGAAGGAAAGGTGAAGAAGAAGAAGAAGAAGAAGAAGAAAACGAAATATAAGATGAAGAAGAATAAGAACAAGAAGGAAGAAGTAGAAGAAGAAGAAGAAGAAGAGAGAAAGAAGAAAAACAAGTAGAGTAAGAAGAAGAAAAATAAGAAGAGGAAAAAGAAGAAGACGTAGAAGAAGAAGGAGAAGAAGAAGAAGAAGAAGGGGAAAAAGAAGAAGAAGAAGAAAAGGAAGATGAAGAAGAAGATGATGAGGAAGAAGAAGAAGAAGAAGAAGAAAAGAAGGTGAGGAAGAAGAAGAAGAAGAAGAAGGTGAAGATGAGGAAGAAGAAGAGGAAGAAGAAGAAGAAGAAGAAGAAGAAATGATGGAATAAGGAATGATGGGTAAAGGGTTAGGGATTAGAGTTTAGGGAATAAGGAATGATGGATTAAGGATTTTTTTTAAAGAAATCATGATTAAAGAATTGGGAGGGAGAGATTATGGAGTAGGGATTAAGGATTTAGGAGTTAGCAATTAGGGATTAAGGTTTATGGATTAGGGATTATGTATTAGGGAGTAGAGATTTGGGAGAAAGTAAAAAGGAATTGGGATTAGGGATTAAGGATTAGAGATTAGGGATTAGGATGAAGGGATTAATAATTATAGAATAAAGATTGAAAATTAAGAATAAAGGGATTTATTACTATGGATTTGGGATTTTAGATTGAGAATTAGGAAATAGATTTAAGAATTAGAGATTATAGATTAGGGATATTGGATTTGGGATTAAGGATTAGAGATTAGGGATTAGAGATTAAGGATTAGTTATTAAGGGTTCCAGATTAGCATTAAAGATTATGGATTAAGGATTAGGAGTTAGTGATTAAGGATTAGGGTTTTGGGATTAGAGATTAATAATTAAGGATTAAGGATCAAAGATAAGGTATTAGAGACTAGAGTAGAAATTAGAGATTAGGGATTAGAGGTTAGGGATTAAAGTTTAGGGATTAGAGACTCATGATGTATTAGTGTTTAAGAATTAAGGATTAGGGAGAAGGAAGAAGGAAGTAGGTAAGAAGAAGAAGAAAGAAGAAAGAAGAAGGAAGAGGAAAGAAGGAAAGAAGAAGAAGTAGAAGAGGAAGAAGAATAGGAGAGTAAAGAAGAAAGAAAGAAGGAAGGAGGAAGAAAGGAGGTTAGAAGATGGAAAGGAAGATGGAAGAAAAAAGAAGAAAGAAGAAAGTAGAAACATGAAAGAAGAAAGAAAAAAGAAGGAGAGGAAGAATAAAATGAAGAAAATAACGAAGGAGAAGGAAAAGAACAAGAAGTAGAATAGGAAGACAAAGAAGAAGAAGATGAAGAAGAATAAAAATATGAAGAAGAAGAAGAAGAATTGGAAAAAGAGGAAGAAGAAGAAGTAGAAAGTAGAAGAAAGAAGAAAGAAGAAAGAGAAAAGAAGATGGAAGGAGGAAGAAACAATAAGGAAGAAGGAATAAGGAAAAGGAGAAGGAAGAAGAGATAAGGAAGAAATAAAAAGTAAGAAGGAATAAGGAAGATGGAGGATGGAAGAAGGAAGAAGGAAGAAGGAAGAAGGAAGAAGATGAAGATGAAGAAGAAGAAGAAGAAAAAGAAGAAGACGAAGAAGTGGAAGAACAAGAAGAAGAAGTAGAGGAAGAGGAATGAGAACAAGAAGAAGAAATGGAAAAAGAAGATAAAGAAGAAGAGGAAGAAGATAAAGAAAAAGAAGAAGATGATAAGGAAGAAGAAGAAGAAGATGATGATGATGATGAAGAAGAAGAAGACAAAAAAGAAAAGGAATAAGAAGAAGAAGAAACAAAAGAAGAAGAAGAGGAATAAGAAGAAGAAGAAGAAGAACTGGAAGAAGAAAAAGAAAAAGAAGAAGAACTAGAAGACGAAGAAGAAGAAGACAAAGTGGAAGAGGAAGAAGAAGTGAAAGGAGAAGAAGAAGAAAAAGGAGAAGAAGAGGAAATAGAAGGAGAAGAAGAAGACAAAGAAGTAAAGGAAGAGAGGAGGAAGAAGAAGAATAGATGTAGAAGGAGAAGTAGAAGAACAAGAAGAGGTAGAAGAAGAATAAAAAGAAGAAGTCAAAGAAGAAGAAGAAGAATAAGAAGTGGAAGAAGTAGAAGAAGAAGAAGTAGAAAAAAGAGAAGAGGGGTAAGAAGAAGTAGAAGAAGAAGAACATGAAGAAGAACAAGAAGAAGCAAATGAAGAAGAAGAAGAATAACAAGAAGAAAAAGAAGAAGAGAAGAAAAGATGAAGAAGAAGAAGAAGAGGAAGAGGATGGAGAAGAAAAAGCAAAAGAGGAAGTAGAAGAATAAGAACAGGAAGACGAAGAAGAAGAAGAAGAAAAAGAAGAAGAAGAAGAAGAAGAAGAAGAGAAGACGAAGAAGATGAAGAAAAAGAAGGGGAATTAAAAGAAGGGGAATTAAAAGAAGAAGAAGAAGTGGAAGAAGAGAAAGACCAAGAAGAAGAAGAAGAAGAAGGGGAAGAGTAAGAAGAGGAAGAAGAAAAAGAAAAGGAGGAGAAGAAGAAAGAAGAAGAAGGAAGAAGGAAGAAAGAAGATGGTAGAAAAAATAATGAAGAAGAAACAAGGAAGCATAAAGAAGTAGAAGAAGAAGAAGAAGAAGAAGAAGAAGGAGAAGAAGAAGAAGAAGGCAAAGAAGAAGAAGAGCAAGAAGAAGGAGAAGAAGAAGATGAAGAGAAAGAAGTAGTAGTAGAAAAAGAAGAAGAAGTAGATGAAGAGGAAGGAGAAGATGAAAAAGAAGAAGAAGAAGAAGAAGAAGATAGATTATGGATTAGTGAGTGATGACATAAGGATTAGGAATTAGGTCTTAGGGATTATTGATTAGGCATTTGGGTAGGAGGGATTTATGACAATGGATTAGGGATTAAGGATTAGTGATTAGGGATTCTGGATGAGATTAAGGTTAAGGTTTAGGGATTAGAGATTAAGAAATTAGGATTTGGGAGTAAGGATTAGGAATTAAGGATTAAGGTATAAGGTTTAATGATTAAGGATTAGGGATTAGGGATTCAGAATAATAAATTAAGGGATTACGGATTACGTATTACAGATTAGGGATTAGGGATTAAAGATTAAAGATTAGAGCTTAGGAATTAAGAATTATGATTAAAAGATTAAGAATTAAATATTAAGGATTAGGGATTATGGATTGAGGATTAGGATTTAGGGATTATGAATTAAGGTGTTAGAGATTCGCAATTTTAGATTAAGAATTCAGGATAAGGGATTAGAGATTAGGGATTAATGATTAAAGATTAGTGATTAAGGATTAAGAAATAGAGGTTAAGGATTATGTATTAAAGTTTAAGGACTAAATGTTAGGCATTAGTGATTAGGTGTTAGAGTTTAAGGATTAATAATTAAGAATAAAGATTTAGGGATGTCTTAAAAAAGAAGAAAAAGAAGAAGAAGAAGATGATGATGATGATGAAGAAGAAGAAGAAGTAGAAGAAGAAGAAGAAGAAGAAGAAGAAGAAGAAAAAGAAAAAGAACAAGAAGAAGAAGAAGAAGAAGGCGAAGAAGAAGAAGAAGAAGAAGGCGAAGAAGAAGAAGAAGAAGAAGAAGAAGAAGAGAAGGTGAAGGGGAGGGAGAAGGATATAGGGAATGAGAAAGAGAAAGAGAATGTGAAGGAGATGGTGAAGGAGAAGGAGAAGTCGAAAGATAAGGAGAATTAGAAGAAGATGGAGAAGGAGAAGAATAAGAAGAATAAGAATATGAAGAAGAAGAAGAAGAGAATGAGGAGGGGAGGGGGAAGTATACGGGGAATGAGAAAGAGAAAGAGAATGAGAAGGAGATGGAAAAGGAGAAGGCGATGGTGAAGGAGAAGGAGAAGTTGAAAGATAGGGAGAAGTAGAAGAAGATGGAGAAGAAGAAGTATAAGAAGAATAAGAATATGAAGAAGAAGAAGAAGAAGAAGAAAGAAGTAGAGGAGGGGGAGGAAGAAGAAGAAGAAGAAGGGACAGGAGAAGGAGGACGACAAGGAGAAGGAGGAGGGGAAGGAGAAGGATATGGAGGATGAGAAAGAGAAAAAGCAAGAGAAGGAGATGGAAAAGGAGAAGGAGATGGTCAAGAAGAAGGAGAAGTTGAAAGATAGGGAGAAGTAGAAGAAGATGGAGAAAGATAAAAATAAGAAGAATAAGAATACGAAGAAGAAGAAGAAGAAGAAGAAGAAGAAGAAGAAGAAGAAGAAAAAATAGAAGAAGAAGAAGAAGAAAAAGAGGAGAAGAAGAAAAAGAAGAAGCAAAAGAGGAAGAAGAAGAGGAAGAAGAATTACTAAAAAAGAAGAAAAGAGGGAAGAAGTGGAAGAAGAGGAAGAAGAAGAAGATAGTGATGATAATGATGAAGAAGAAGAAGAAAAAGAAGAATGGGAAGGAGAATAAGACCAAGGTGAAAAAGAATAAGAAGAAACAGAAGAAGAAGAAGAAGAAAAAGAAGAAGAATTAGAATAAGATGAGGAAGTGTGGATTAAGGAATAAGTACTATAGATTAGGGATTAAGAATTAGGTATTAAAGATTAGGATAATGATTAAGGATGAAGGGGTTAATGATTAAAAATTAGCGATTAGGAAATAGGGGTTTAGGATTAAGAGATTAATTACTAAGGATTAGGGATTTAGGATTTAGGATTGTAGATTAGGGAATAGAGATTAGGGATTAAGAATTAGAGAGTAGTTATAAGGTATTTGAGATTTAGGATTATGGATTAGAGATTAAGGATTAAGGACTAGAGATTAAGCGATAAGGATTAAGGATCAAGGATTATAGATTAAGGATTAATGGTTAAGGATAAAGGATTAAGGTTTAGGGACAATGGATCAGACATTAGGGATTATAGATTATAAATTAAGGATTAGCTATCAGGCATTAGAAATTAAGGTTTAGAGATTTGAGATTAGGAATTAGGGATTATGGATGAATTAGGGTTAAGGGATTAAGGATTTTTAATTAAGGATTAAAGATTAGGGATTAGGGATTAGGGATTAAAGATTACTGATTAGGGATAGATTGATTAGGGATTTTAGATTAGTGATTATGGATTAGAGAATAGGTAGGGAGTAATTAAGGAGTAGAGAATAGAGAAAAAGGATTAAGCAATACGAAGAAGAAAATGAAAAAGAAGAAGAAGAATAAGAACAAATGAAGAAGAATAAGAAGAAGAAGAAGAAGATGAAGACGAAGAAGAAGAAGAAGAAGAAGAAGAAGAAGGAGAGGAAGAAGAAGGAGGAGGACGACAACAAGAAGAAGAGGCAAAAGAAAAAGAAGAGGAAGAAGAATAAGAGAAGAAAAAGAAGAAGAGGAGGAAAAAGAAGTAGGAGAAGGCGAAGAGTAGGAAGAAGAAGAAGAAGAAGAAGAAGGTGAAGAAATAAAAGAAGAAGAAGAAGAAGATGAAGAACAAGAAGTAGAAGAGGAAGATGAAGAGGAAAAAGAAGAAGAGGAACATGATGATGATGAAGAAGAAGGAGAAGAAGAAGAACAACAAAAAGAAGAGAAAAAGAAAAGGAAGAAGATGATGAAGAAGAAGAATAAGAAGAAGAAGAACAAGGAGAATAAGAAGAAGAAGATGAAGAGGAAAAATAGAGCAAATAGAAGAGGAAGAAGAAGAGAAAGAAGAAAAAGAAGAAGAAGAAGAAGAAGAAGAAGAAGAAGAAAATAAAAAGTAGAAGAAGATTAGGAAAAAGAAGAAGAGGAAGAAGAAAAAGATGTAGAGAAGAAGAACAACAAAGACAGGAAGAAGAAGAAGAGAAAAAAGTGGATGAAGAAGAAGAAGAAGAACTAGAAGAAGAAGAAGAAGAAAAAGAAGAGAAGGTGGATGAGGAAGAAGAAGTGGAACAAAAAGAAGAAGAAAACGAAGAAGAAGAACAAGAAAAAGAAGAAGAAGAAGAGGAGAAGAGAAAGAAGAAGGAGAAGGTGAAGAAGAAGAAGATAAAGGAGAAGATGAAGTAGAAGAAGAAGAGAAAGAAGAAGAAGAAGAAAAGAAAAAGAAGTAGAAGAAGAGGAAGAAGAAGAAGAAAAAAATAACAGAAAGAAGAAGATGAAGAAGAAGATGAGGAAGAGTAAGATGAGGAAGAAGAGGAAGAAGAAGAAGGAAAAGATGAGGAAGAAGAGGAAGTATGAGTGGAAGAAGAAGAAAAAGAATAATAAGAAGTGGAGGAAGAAGAGGTAGAGGAAGAAGAGATTTATAAGGGATTATGGATTAGAGGTTAGAGATTAGGGATTAGAGATTATGGAGGGATTGTTTTTTGATTTAATGTTAAGGATTAAAGATAAGGCATTATTAGTTATGGATTAAAGATTAGGGATTATTAATTAGGGATTAAAGATTAAACGTTAGAGATTCGAAAGTAGGGTGTAAGGAATGAGGAATAAGTAATATTGATTAGAGATTAGGGTTAAGGATTTTGGATGAAGGGATTTATGATTAAGGTTTAGGGATTAAGGATTGAGAGATTAATTGTTAAGGATTAGAGATTAGGGATTTAAGATTTAGGATTATAGATTACAGAATAGAGATTAAAGATTAAGAATTCGGGATTTGTTATAAGGGATTCGAGATTCAAGGTTATTGATTAGAGATTAAGGATTAAGGATTAGAGATTAGAGATTAAGTGACAATGATTAGGCTAATAGATTAGGGTTAGGAATTAAAGATAATGGATTAGGGATTAGGATTAGGAATATGAGATTAGAGATTAAGGATTACGAAATATAGATTAGGGATTAAGGTTTAGGGATTTGAGATTATGGATTAATGGTTAAGGATTGAGGATTATGGATGGATTAGGCATTAAGGACTTGGGATTAAGGATTACAGATTAGGGATTAGGGATTAAGGATTAGGGATTAGGGAGGGATTGATCAAGGATTACAGATTAGCAAATATGAATTACAGATAAGGTAGGGAGGGATTGAGTAGTAGGGATTACAAAATAGGGATTAAGGATTATGAAGAAGAAGATGGTGAATAAGAAGAAGAATAATAAGAAAAAGGAGAAGAAGAAGAACAACAAGAAGAAGAAGAAGAAAGAAAAGAAGGCAGAGAAGAAGAAGAAGGCAAAGAAGAAGAAGAAGCAGAAGAAGTAGAAGAAGAAGGAAATGAGAAGAAGAAGAAGAAGAAAAAGAAGGACAAGAAGAAGAAGAAGAAGAGGGAGAAGGAAAAGAAGAAGAAGAAGAAGAAGAAGAAGAAGAAATAGAAGAAGAGGAAGAAAATGAAGAAGAAGAATAAGAGGAAGAAGAAGAAGAAGAAGAAGAAGTAGAAGAAGAAGAAAAAGAAGGAGAAGTGGAAGAGTAAAAAGAAGAAGAAGAAGAAAAAGAAGGTGAAGAAATAAAAGAAGAAGTAGAAGGTCAAGAAATAAAACAAGAAGAATAAGAAGAAGAGGTAGACGAATAAGAGGAAGAAGATGAAGAAGAAGAAGACGAAGAAGAAGAAGAGGAAGATGATGATGAAGAAGAAGAACTACATAAAGAAGAGCAGAAGAAAAAGAAGAACATGATGAAGATGACGAAGAAGAAGAAGAAGAAGAGTAAGAAATAGAAGAAGAAAAAGAAGAAGGAGAAGAAGAAGAAGAAAAAAAAGAAAAAGAATAAGAAGAAATGGAAGAGGAAGAAGGAGAAGAAGGAAAACAACTACAGGAAGAAGAAGAGGAAGAAGAAGAAGAGGAGGAGGAAGAAGAAAATTAAAAAAAAGTAGAAAGTAAAGAAGAAGTAGAAGTAGAGGAAAAAAGTGGAAGAAGAAGATGTAGTATAACTAGAAGAACAAGAAGAAATGGAAGAAGAATAAGAAGAGGGAGAAGAAGATGAAGAAGATGAAAAAGAAGTAGTAGTAAAAGAAGAAGAAGAAGGAGAAGAAGAGAAATGAGAGGAGAAGAGGAAGGAGAAGAAAATGGAGAAGAAGATGAAGAAGAAGGAGAAGGAGAAGAAGAAAAAGAAGAAGAAGAAGAAGAAGAAGAAGAAGTAGAGAAAAGAAGAAGAAGACAAAGAAGAAGAATAAGAATAAGAGAAAGAAGAAGAAGAAGAAGAAGAGAAGAAAGAGAAATAAAAGAGTTGGAAGAAGAAGAAGAAGAAGGAGAATAAGAAGAAGAAGAAGAAGAAGAAGAAGAAGAGGAAGATGATGATGATGAAGAAGAAGATGAGGAAAAGGAGGAGGAGGAAGAAGAAGAAGAAGAAGAGCAGAAGAAAAAGAAGAAAATGATGATGAAGAAGAAGAAGAAGAAGAAGAGGAAGAAATAGAAGTAGAAGAAGAAGGAGAAAAAGAAGGAGAAGAAGAATAAGTAGTAAAAGAAGGAGAAATGGAAAAGGAACCAGAAGAAGATGATGAAGGAGAATAAGAAGAAGAAAAGGAAGAGGAAGAAGAAAAACAAGTAGAGGAAAAAGAAGAGGAAGAAGAAGAGGAAGGAGAAGATGAAGAAGAAGAAGAGCAAGAAGAAAATAAAGAAGAAGAAGAAGATGTAGTACAAGAGGAAGAAAAAGAATTAGAAGAAGATGATGAAGAGGAAGAAGAAGAAGAAGAAGAAGAAGAAGAAGATGAAGAAGAAGAGGAAGAAGAAGAAGTAGAAGAAGAAGAAGATGTGGAAGAAGAAGAATAAGAAGAAAAGGAAGATAAGGAAGATAAGGAAGAAGAAGAAGATAAACAAGAAAAAAAGAAGAAGAAGAGGAAGAGTTAGAAGAAGTAGATAAAGAAGAGGAAGAAATGGCGAATTAGGGATTAGTTTCAAGGGTTAGGCATTAGTGATTTTGGAATGAAGGATTAGGGATTAGGTATCTTACAATATAGATTAAAGATTGAGGAAAGGATTTGGGATTAGGGATTTGGGAGTTATCAATTAGAGATTTGGGTTTAGAGATTTTGGATTAAGGATTAAACTGTAGGGATTAGAGATCATAGATTAGTTAATAAGAATAAGGGATTAGGGATTCAGTATTAAGGATTAGTGTTTTAGAATTAGAGATTAGAGATTAAAGATTAAGAATTCGAGATTAATGATAGATAAATGATTAAGCATTAAAGAAAAGGCATTAGGGATTAGGGAAAAGGAAGAAGGAAGAAGGAAGAAGGAAGAAGGGAGAAGAAAGAAAGAAGAAAGAAGAAGGAAGAATGAAGAAGAAGTGGGGGAAGAAGAAGGGGAAGAAGAAGAAGAAGAAGAAGAAGGAGAAAAGGAAGAAGAATAACAAGAATAAAGAAGGAGGAAGGAAGAAGTAAGGAAGATAGAAGGAAGGATGAAGGAAGAAGGAAGAAGAAAGAAGAAAGAAGAAAGAAGAAAAAAGAAAGAAGAAAGATGGAAAAAGAAGAAAAAGATAAAAAGGAAGAGGAAGGAGAAGGAGAAGGACAAGGTGGATAAGGAGAAAGATGAGGAGAAGGAGAAGTAGGTGGTGGACAATAAGGAAGAGGAGATTAAGTAGAATATGGTGAAGGAGAAGGAGAAGGAGAAAGAGGAGTAGAAGAAGAAGAAGGAGTAGGAGAAAGACAAACAAAAGGTGAAGGAGAAGAAGAAAGAGATGGAGTAGAAGAAGAAGAAGAAGAAGAAGACGAAGAAAAGAAAAAGAAGAAATAGATGAAGAAGAAGAAGAAGAAGAAGAAGAAGAAGAAGATGAAGAAAAGGAAGAAGAAGAGGAATAAGAAGAATAAGAAGAATAAAAATAGGAGAAGGAGAAGAAGAAAAGGAAGAAGAGGATGAAGAAGATAAAGGAGAAGAAGAAGAAGAAGAAGAAGAAGAAGAGGTAGTCAAAGAAGAAGAAGAAGTAAAAAATGAAGAATAGGAAGAAGAAAAAGAAGAAGAAGAAGAAGAAGAAGAAGAATAGAAAGAAGTGGAAGAAGTAGGTAAGGAAGTAGTGGAAGAATAGAAGGAAGAAGAAGAAGAAGTAAAAGAAGAAGAAGGTAAGGAAGAAGTAGAAGAAGAGAAGGAAGAAGAAGAAGAAGAAGAAAATGAAGAGGAAGAAGAAGAAGAGGAGAAAGAGGCAGAAGAAGATGATGAAGAAGAAAAAGAAGCAAAAGTGTTTATGGATTAGAGATTAATGATTAGAGGTTAAGGACTGAGGATTAGGGATTAGGGACTAAGGATTAAGGATTAGAGATTAGTGATTACGAATGTATGATTTAGGATTAGATATTAGAGTTTAGAGATTGGAGATAAATTGTTTAATATTAGTGTTAAAGATTAGTGGTTAGAGAATAAGGATTAAGAATTTATGATTAAAGATTAAGGATTAAGGTTTAAGAATTGGAGATTAGGGATTATGGATAAGGGATTAGAAATTAGTGATTAAGGATTAAGTATAATAGATTAAAGTTTAGGCATTAGAGATTAAGGATTGGAGGTAAGGGATTAAAGATCAAGAATTAGTGATTAGGGATGGATTTGTAATTAGGGATTAAGGATTAGCAATTAGGGAGTTGGGAGATGGAAGAAGGAAGAAGGAAGAAAGAAGAAAGACAAAAGAAGAAGAGAAGGAGCAAAAAGAAGAAGAAGAAAAAGAGAAGGAAGAAGAAGAGGAAGAATAAAGAAGAAGGAAGAAGAAAGAAGGAAGAAAGAAGGAAGAAAGAAGGAAGAAGGAAGGAGGAATGAGGAAGGAAGAAGGAAGATCGAAGAAGGAAGTTGGAAGGAAGAAGAAAGAAGAAAAAAGGGAAAAGAAGAAGAGTTACAAGAAGAAGAACAAGGAGAAAGAGGACGAGGAGAAGGAGGAAAGGAGGAGGGGAAGGAGAAGGAGATGGAGAACGAGAAAGAGAAGGAGAAGGAGAAGAAGAAGAACAAGGAGAAAGAGAAGGAGAAGGAGGATGAGGAGAAGGAGGCTGAGGAGAAGGAGGAAAAGGAGGAGGGGAAGGAGAAAGAGAAGGAGAAGGAGATGGAGAACGAGAAAGAGGAGGAGTAAGAGAAGGAGATGGAGAAGGAGAAGGAGAAGGAGAAAGAGAAAGAGAAGGAGAAGGAGTAGAAAAAAGAGAAACTAAAGAGGAAGATGAAGAATAAGAAATAGAAGAAGAAGGAGGAGGAGGAGGAGGAGAAGAAGAAAAAGAAAAAGAGGAACAAGAAGAACAAAAAAAAGAAAGAGAAAGTGAAGAAAAAGAAAAAGTAGAGGAAGAAGAAGAAGAGGAAGAGGAGGAAGAAGAAGAAGAAAAGAAAGACATATCAAGAAGAAGAAGAAGAGAAAGTTGAGGAAGAAAAGGAAGAAGAAGAGCAAGAAGAAGAAAATATGGAAGAAGAATAAGCAGGGGAGGAGGAAGAAAAAGAAGAATAGGAAGAAGAAGAGAAAGAAAAATAAGAGGAATAGAAATACGAGATGGATTAGGGATTACGAATTAAAAGGGGAGAGATTAAGGAATCTAGATTGGGGAATATGGATTACAGATTAGGGAGGAATTGGTTAGGGATTAGAGATTAGGTATTAAAGATTAAGGATTATGGATTTGGGATTAGGTATTAAGCAATACGGATTAGGAATTAAGGATAATGAATTATGGATTAACAATTGGGGATTAGGGCTTAAGTGTTAAGGATTAGCTTTAGAGAGTAGGGATTATGGAATAATTAATAGGAATAGGGATTAAGGATTAGATATTAAGGACGAAGGGGTTAATGACTAAAGTTTATAGATTTTGGATTAGGGTTGAAGGTACTAACTATTAAAGATTGGTGATTTAGGATTAGGAATTATGAATAAGGGAATGGAGATTAGAGATTAATGACAAGGGATTCGAGATTAAGGACTAGCAATTAAAGACTAGGGATTACTGATTTGAGATTAAGAATTAAGGGATTAATTATTAAGGATTAGCGATTTAGAATTCAAGATTTCGGATTAAGGATCAACGAATACAAATTAGGGTTAAAAATTAGAGATTAGTGATTAGGGATGTAGGATTTAGGATTTGATATTTGAGGTTAGGGATTAAAGATTAATGGATTAGTACTAACATTAGAGATTAGGGATTAAGGATTAGAGATCTGTGATTAAGGATTAGGAATTATGGATTAGAGATTAGGGATTAGGGATTACAGATTATAGATTAAGGATTAGGGATTAGGTATTAAGTATTAAAGTTTAGAAAGGAATTAAAGATTAAGGGTTGGAGATTAACGATGGATTAGTGATTATGGATTAAGGATTAAGAATTAAGAATTAAGGATTAGGGACAACAAAGAAGGACAAATGAAGAAGGGAGAAAGAAGAAGAAGAAGAGGAGGAAGAAGAAGAAAAAGAAGAAAGAAGAAGGAAGATGGAAGAAGGAGGAAGAAAGTAGGAAGAAGAAAGAAAAAAAAAAGATAGAAGAAAGAAGAAATAAGAATGAACAAAGAAGGAAGAAGAAGAGGAAGAAGAAGAATAAGGAGAAGGAGAAGAAGAAGAAGAAGAAGAAGAAGAAGAAGAGGAAGAAGAAGAAGAGGAAGAAGATGAAGAAGAAGAAGAAGAAGTAAAGACAAAAGAAGAAAGAAGATGGAGAAGAAGAAAATGAGGAGGAGGAAGAGGAAAATGAGGAACATTGGGAAGAAAATGAAGAAGAAGAAAATGAGGTAGATGATGAAGAAGAAGGAGAAGGTGAGCAAAAAGAAGTAGAATAAGTAGAGGAGGATGAAGTGATTGATTAGGTTTTAGGGGGTACTAGTGGTTAGGGATTAAGGAGGAAGGGATTATGGATTAGATATTAAGGATTATCATTTTGGGATTAATGATCAGGCACAAGGGATTATGGATTAGCAATTAAGTATTAGAGTTTAGGGATTAATGATTAGGGATTAAGAGTTAAGAATAAGGAATAAGTAAAATGGGATTAGGGATTAAGGATTTGAAAAGAGAGACTAGGGATAAAGTGATTAATGATTAGGAATTAGAGATTTAGGATTAAAAGGTTAATTACTAAAGATTATGGATTAGGAATTTAGGATTAGGGATTAAGGAATAGGGATTTTGGATTATCAAGGATTAGAGAATAGTGATTAGAGATTATGGATTAATGATCAGAGATTAAATGGTTATAATTAGGATAAGGGTTTAAGGATTAAAAATTAATAATAAGGGATTAAGAATTAGTGCTTAGGAAGGGAGGGATTGGGATTAAGCATTATAGATAAAAGACTAGAGATTAGGAATTAAGGATTAGAGATTAGGGATTATCAATTAGAATTTATAGATTAGGGATAAGATTAAGTATTAGAGATCAAGGATTAAAAATTAGGGATTAGGGATGGATTGGGGATTAGGAAAGAAGAAGAGGATGAAGAAGTAGTAGAAGAAGAAGAAAAAAAGAAGTAAAAGATGAAGAAATAGGAGAAAAAGAAGAAGAATAAAAATAACAAAAGGAAAAAGGAGGTGAAGAAGAAAAATAAGAAAAAAAGAAGGAGAAGACGACGAAGAAGAAGAAGAAGTTAAAGAGGAAGATGAGAGAGAAGATGAAGATGCTAGAGAAGAAGAGGGAAAAAAGAGGAAAAAGAAAATGACGAAGAAGAAGAAGAGGAAAAGGAACAAGAAGAAGAAGAAGAAAAAGAAAGAGAAGAAGAAGAAGAAGAAGTATAAGAAGAAGTAGAAGAGCAAGAACAAGAAAATAAAGAAGAGGAAGAAGAAGAGAAAGAAGAAAAAGTGTAAGAAGAGAAAGACAAAGAAGACGAAGAAGAAGAATAAACAAGAAGATGAGGAAGAAGAAGAAGAAGAGGAAGAAGAAGAAGAAGAAGAAGAAGAAGAAGAAGAAGAAGAGGAAGATGTAGAAGAAGAAGAAGAAGAAGAGGAAGAAGAGAAAGAAAGGGTAAAAGAAGAACAAGAACAAGAAGTAGAAGAATAATAAGAAGAAGAAAAAGAAGAAGATGTTTATGAAGAGGAAGAAAGAGCAGAAGAAGAGGAAGAGTAAAAAGAACAAGGAGGAGGAGGAGAAGAAGAAGAAGAAGAAGAAGAATAAGAAGGAGAAGAAAGAGAAGAAGGTGAAGAGCAAGAAGAAGAAGAAGAAGAAGAGGGAGAAGAAGAATAAGAAGACAAAGAGGGTGAAGAAGAAGAAGAAGAAGAAAAAGAAGAAGAATAAGAAGAGGAAGAAGAAGAAGAAGAGGAAGAAGAAAAAGAAGAAGAATAAGAAAAGAAGAATTAGAAGAAGAAGTGGAAGAAGAGGAAGAGGAAGAAGAAGAAGAAAAGGAAGAAGAATTTGATTAAGAAGAAGAAGGAGAAGAGGGAGGAGGAGAAGAAGAAGAAGAAGAAGAAGAAGAAGAAGAAGCAGAAGAAGAAGAAGAAGAAGAAGAAGAAGAAGTAGAAGAAGAAGAAAAGGAATAAGAAGAAGAAGGAAAAGAAGAGGAAGAAGAAGAAGAACAAGAGTAAGGGGAATAAGACAAAGAAGAAGAAGAAGAAAATGATGAAGAAGATGAAGAAAAAGAAGAGGAGAAGAGGAAGACAAAATCATAATAGAAGAAGAAAAGGATGAAGAGATGGATTAAGGATTAGGGGTTAAGGATTAGGGATTTGGGAATAAGGAGTAAAGATTAAGGAATATGGATTATAGGTTATGGAGAAGAAGGAGAAGAAGTAGGAGATGAAGACGAAGAAGAAGAATAACAAGGAGAATATAAAGAAAAAGAAGATAAAGGATAACAAAAAGAAGAAAAGGATTAAAAAGAATAAGAGCAAGAAGAAGACAAAGAAGAAGTAATAGAAAAAGAAGAGAAAGATAAGGAAGAAGAAGAAGAAGAAGAAGATGATGAAGAAGAAGAAGGGGAAGAAGAAAAAGAGGAGGAGGAGGAAGAAGGAGAAGGAGAGGAAGATGAAGAAAGAGAAGAGGAAGTAGAAGAAGAAGAAGAAGAAGAGGATGAATAAGTTGAAGAAGAAGAAGTAGAGAAAGATGAAGGGGAAGAAGAAAAAGAAGAAGAAGATGAGGATGAACAAGAAAAAGAAGAAAAAGAAGAAGATAAGGAGAAAAAGATGAAGAAGAAGAAGAAGAGGAAGAAGGAGAAGAAAAAGTAGTAGAAGAAGAAATAAAACAAGAACTAGTAGAAGGAGACAAAGAAGAAGAAGAAGAAAAAGAAGAAGAAGAAGAAGAAGAAGAAAGGGGAGAGGAAGAAGAAGATGAAGGTGAAGAAAATTAGGAATTTAGGATTAAGGGTTAAGGATTAGACAATAAGGATTAGGGTTTATAGATTAGAGATTAGAGATTAAGGATTTAAGATTAAAGATTATAGATTAGAGATTAGGGATTAGAGATTAAAGAAATAAGATTAGCATCAGAGATTAAGATTAGGGATTAAGGATTACGATTAAGGTTAGAGATTATGTATTAGAGATTTGGATGAAGAATATGGATTATAGATTCGTACTTAGGGATTAGGTACTAAGGAATAGAGTTTAAGAATTTGATATTTAGTATTAGAGATTAGAGTTTATGGATTAAGGATTAGCATTTAAGGATGAGGGATAAGGGATTAAGAATTACAGGTTATGGATTATGGATTGAGAATTAAGGGTTAGGGATTTGGGTTTAAGGATTAGGGATTGCAGATTATGGATTATGGATTATGGATTAAGGATATGGATTTAGGATGGATTAGGGATTAGAGATTAGGGATTCGTGAGGAATGGTTTAGGCATTATAGATTTAGAGATGAGAGATTGAGGAGGGAGGGATTAAGGATAATGATTAGGGAATAAAGATTAATAATTATGAAGTGGAAGGAGAAGATGAAGAAGACGAAAAAAGAAGAAGAAGGAGAAGAAGAAAAAGATGATGATGAAGAAGAAGATGATGAAGAAAAGGAAGAAAAGGAATAAGTAGAAGAAGAAGAACAAGAACAAGAACAAGAAGTAGAAGATGACAAAGAAGAGGAAGAAGATGATGAAGAAGTAGAAAATGAGGAAGAAGAAGTAGAGGTAGTAGAAGAAGATGAAGAAGTAGAACAAGAAGAAGAAAAAGATGCAGAAGAGAAAGAAGAAGAGGAACAAGAAGAAGAAAAAGAAGATGAAAAGGAAGAAGAAGAAGAACAACAATAAGTAGAAGAGTAAGAAGAAGAATTTGAAAGTGAATAAATTGAAGGAGAAGAAGAAGAGGAAGATTAAGAGGATAAAGAAGAAGAGGAAGATGAAGAAGAAAAAGACGAATAAGAAGAAGAGAAGAAGAAAATGATGGAGAAGGAGAAGAAGAAGAGGAAGAAGAAGAAGAAGAAGAAGTAAAGGAAGAAGATGATGAAGAAGATGCAGAAGAAGAAGAAATACTAGTAGATGTAGAGGAAGAAGAAGAAGAAGAAGAATGAGAAGAAGAGGAAAAAGAATAAGAAGGAAAAGAAGAAGAAGAGGAAAAAGAAGAAAAAGAGGAGGAAGTGCACAAAGAAGAAGAAGAAGTCGAAGAACAAGAAGAAAAGGAAGAAGAAGAAGAAGTAGAAGAGGAAGAAGAAAAGAAGAAGAAGGATAAGAAAAAGGAGAAGAAGAAGAAAAAGAAAAACAAGTAGAGAAGGAGGAAGAAGAAGAAGAAGAAAAAGAACAAGAAGAAAAAGAATAAGAAGAAAAAAGGAAAAAGAAGAAGAGTAAGAAGAAGAAGAAGAAGAAGAAGCAGAAGAAGAGGGGGAAGAAGAAGAAGAAAAAGAAGAAGAAGAGAAAGAAGAAGAAGAGAAAGAAGAAGAAGAAGAGGAATAAGTAATAGAAGAAAAAGAAGAAGGGGAAAATGAATAAGAAGTAGAAGACAAAGATAAGGAAGACGAAAAACAAAACGAAGAAGAAGAAAAGGGGAAAAGGAAGAAGAAGAAGAAGAACAAGGAGAAGTAAAAGGGGAAGAGGAAGAAGAGACAACTTAGGGATTTGGGATTGGAGGATTGGGATTTAGGATTAGGGATTAAGGTTTGAAGGATTAGGGATTTGAAATTAAAGACTAAAGGATTAATGATTAGGGATTAAGAATTAAGGGATTGATTATTAAGGATTAGTGATTAAAGATTAGGGATTTAAGATTAAGAATTAGAGATTAGAGAATAGTGATTAGGGATAGCAATTAAAGATAAAAAAAAAGAGATGTAGGCTTTAAGATAGAGATTAAGAATTGCTGATTAGAGATGAAGGGAATAGTGATTAAGGATTAGGGAGAAAGAAGGAGAAGGAGAATAGTAAGATAACGAAGAAGAAGGGGGAGGTGAAGAAGTTGAAGAAGAATATGAACAAAGAAGAAGAAGAACAAGAATAAAAAGAAAAGAAGAAGAAAAAGAATAACAATAATAATAATAATAATAAGTAGAATAAGAAGTGACGAAGTAGAGAAGATGGAGAAGAAGAAGAAAAAAAATAGAAGAGGAAGAAGAATAAGAACAAAAAGAAGAAAAACAAGTCGAGGAAGAAGAAGAGGAAGAGGATTAGGAACAAGTAGAAGAAGAAGAAGATAAAGAAGAAGAAGAAGAAAAAGAAGAAGAGGTAAAAGAAGAAGTGCAAGAAGATGAAGAAGCAGAGGAAGAAGAAGAAGAAAAAGAAAAAGAAGAGGAAGAAGTAGTAGAAGAAGAAGAAGAAGAGGAAGAAGAAGAAGAAGAAGAGGAAGAAGAAGAACAAGAAGAAGAAGAAGATGTGGAAGTAGAAGAGGAAGATGGAGAAGAAGGGGAAGTTGAGCAAGAAATGAAAAAAATCCAAGAAGTGGAAAGAAAAAGAAAAAGGAAAGAAGAAAGAGGAAATAAGATGGAAGAAATAAGATGGATGAATGAAGAAAGAAGAAGGAAGATGGAAGAAGAAAAAGGAAGATGGAAGAAGGAAAAAGAAAGAAATAATGACGAAGGAATAAAGAAGTTGGAAGAAGGAAGAAGGATGAAGTTGAAGACGATTAAGAAGAAGAGGAGAAAGAAGAAAAAGAAGAAGAAGAAGAAGTTTAGGAAGAAGAAGAAGCAGAAGAAGATGAAGAGGAAAGGGAAGAAGAAGGAGGAGATGAAGAAGACGAAGAAGAAGAAAAAGAAGAAGAAGTTGATGAAAAAGAAGAAGCAGAAGAAGAAAAAGAAGGAGGAGGAGAAGAAGAAGAGGAATAAGAATAAGAAGAAGAAGATGAATAAGTGGAAAAAGACGACATGGAAGAAGAAGTAGGAAAAGAAGAACTGGAGAAGAGGAAGAAGAAAGAAGAAGAAGAAGAAGAAGAAGAAGAAGAGAAAAGAGCAGTAGACAAAGAAAAAGAAGAAGTGGACGAAGAAGATGAGGAAGTATAAGAACAAGACGAAGAAGTTGAACAAGAGAGGAGGAAGAAGAAGAAGATGATGAAGAAGAAGAAGAAGAAAAAGATGATAAAGAAGAACACGAAGAAGAAGAAGAAGAAGAAGTAGAAGAAGAAGAAGAAGATGAAGAAGAAGAAGAAGAAGGAGAATAAGAAGAAAAAGAAGAAGTAGAAGAAAAAGAAGAAGAAAAAGAAAAGGAGGAGGAAGAAAAAGAAGAAGAAGAAGAAGGAGAAGAAGAAGAAGCAATAGAAGAAGGAGAAGAAAAATAAGAAGAGGAAGAACAAGAAGAAAAAAAGAGGAAGAATAAGAAGAAGAAGATGAAGAAGAAGATGATGATGAAGATGAACATGAAGAAGAAGAAGAATAAGAAGAAGAGGAAGCAAAAGAGGAAGAAGAAGAGGAAGATGATGATGATGATGAAGATGAACATGAAGAAGAAGAAGAATAAGAAGAAGAAGTGAAAGTGGAAGAAGAAGAAGAAGAAAAGGATGAAGATGCAGAAGAAGAAGAGCAAGAAGAAGATGAAGATGAAGAAGCATAAGAGGAAGAAGAAGAAGAAGAAGTGGAGGAGGAAGAAGAAGAAGAGGTAGAAAAAGATAGAAGAAGAAAGAAGAAATAAGAATGAAGAAGAAAGAAGAAAGAAGAAAGAAGAAGAAGAAGAAGAAGAAGAAGAAGAAAGAGAAGAAGCAGAAGAAAAATATGGAAGAGAAGAATGAGAACGTGTAGCAGAAGGAGAAGAAGAAAGAAAAGAAGAAGAAGAAGAAGATGAGAAAGAAGGAGGAGAAGAAGAATAAGAGGAAGAAGAAGAAGAAGTAGAAGATGAAGATTAAGAGGAAGAAGAAGAGGAATAAGAAGTTATAAATGAAGAAGAAGAGGAAGAAGAAGAAGAAGAAGAATAATAAGAAGAAGGGGAAAAATAAGAATAGGAAGAAGAAAAAGGACAAGAAGAAGATGAAGAAGGAGAAGGGGAAGAAGAAATAAAAGAAGAAGAAGAAGAAGAAGAAGAGAAAGGAGAAAAGGAAGTAATAGAAGAAGAAGAACAACAAGAAGAGAATGATGAGGAAGAAAAAGAGGGAGAGGAAGAAGAAGTAGAAGAAGGAGAGGAAGATGAGGAAATAATGGAAGAAGAGTAAGAAGGAGATGTTGAAGAAAAAGAAGAAGAAGAGGAAGAAGAAGAAAAGCAAGATGAGGAATAAGAGAAGGAACAAGAAGAAGAAAAAGTACAATAAGAAGAAGGAAAGGAGGAAAAAGATGGAAAAGAGAAAAAAGAATTAAAAGGAGTGGAAGAAGAAGAAGAAGAAGAAGAAGAAGTGGAAGAAGAGGAAGAAGAAGGACAAGAAGAACATGAAAATGAAGAAGAAGAAGAAGAAGATGAAAAGGAAGAAGTAGAAAAGAAGAAGGAGAAGAAAAGGAAGAAGAAGATGACAAAGAATAAGAACAAGAACAAGAACAACAAGTGGAAGAAGAGAAAGAAAAAGATGAAGAAAAAGAAGAAGAAGAAGAAGAAGAAGAAGAGGAGGAAGTGGAAGAAGAAGAAGAAGAAGAAGAAGAAGAAGAAGAAGAAGTGTAAGAAGAAGAATAAGATGGAGAAGAAGAAGAAGAAGAAGAAGGGGAAGAAGAAGAGGAAGAAGATGATGATGAAGAAGAAGAATAAAAAGGTGAAGAAGAAGAAGAAGAAGCAGAAGAAGAGGCAAAAGATGAAGAGGAGGTAAAGGATGAAGGAGAAGAAGAATGAGAGCAGGAGGATGAAGAAGAAGCAGAAAAAGAAGAAGAGGAACATAAGGAAGAATTGGAAGAAGAAGAAGATGAGCAAAAGGAAGAAAAATGAAGAAGAGGAGAAGGAGTAGAGGAAGAAGAAGAACAAGATGATAAAGAAGAACACGAAGAAGAAGAAGAAGAAGAAGTAGAAGAAGAAGAAGAAGAAAAAGAAAAGGAGGAGGAAGAAGAAGAAGAAGAAGGAGGAGAAGAAGAAGAAGAAGCAGAAGAAAGAGAAGAAGAATAACAAGAGGAAGAAAAAGAAGAACAAAAGAGGAAGAAGAAGAAGAAGAAGAAGAAGAAGACGATGATGAAGATGAACATGAAGAAGAAGAAGAATAAGAAGAAGAAGAGGAAGATGATGACGATGATGATGAACATGAACATGAAGAAGAAGAAGAATAAGAAGAAGAATAAGAAGAAGTGAAAGTGGAAGAAGAAGAAGAAGAAAAAAAGAAGACGAAAAGGATGAAGATGCAGAAGAAGGAGAGCAAGATGAAGAAGAACAAGAGTAAGAAGATGAAGATGAAGAAGCATAAGAGGAAGAAGAAGAAGAAGAAGTGGAGGAGGAAGAAGAAGTAGAGGTAGAAAAAGATAGAAGAAGAAAGAAGAAAGAAGAAAGAAGAAGAAGAAGAAGAAGAAAGAGAAGAAGAAAAAGAAAAATATGGAAGGGAAGAATGAGAAGGTGCAGCAGAAGGAGAAGAAGAAAGAAAAAAAGAAGAAGATGATGAGAAAGAAGGAGGAGAAGAAGAATAAAAGGAAGAAGAAGAAGTAGAAGATGAAGAATAAGAGGAAGAAGAAGAAGAATAAGAAGTTATAAATGAAGAAGAAGAGGAGGAAGAAGAAGAAGAAGAGGAAGAAGAAGAATAAGAAGAAGGGGAAAAATAAGAATAAGAAGAAGAAAAAGGACAAGAAGAAGATGAAGAAGGAGAAGGGGAAGAAGAAATAGAAGAAGAAGAAGAAGAAGAAGAAGAAGAAGAGAAAGGAGAAAAGGAAGTAATAAAAGAAGAAGAACAACAAGAAAAGAAAGATGAGGATGAAAAAGAGGGAGAGGAAGAAGAAGAAGAAGAAGGAGAGGAAGATGAAGAAATAGTGGAAGATGAGTAAGAAGGAGATGTTGAAGAAAAAGAAGAAGAAGAGGAAGAAGAAGAAGAGCTATATGAGGAATAAGAGGAGGAACAAGAAGAAGAAAAAGTATAAAAAGAAGGAGAGGAGGAAAAAGATGGAAAAGAGAAAAAGAATTCAAAGGAGTGGAAGAAGAAGAAGAAGAAGAAGAAGAAGAAGAAGAAGAAGAAGTGGAAGAAGAGGAAGAAGAAGAACAAGAAGAAGATGAAAATGAAGAAGAAGAAGAAGAAGATGAAAAGGAAGAAGTAGAAAAGAAGAAGGAGAAGAAGAGGAAGAAGAAGATGACAAAGAATAAGAACAAGAACAAGAACAACAAGTGGAAGAAGAGAAAGAAAAAGATGAAGAAAAAGAAGAAGAAGAAGAAGAAGAAGAAGAGGAGGAAGTGGAAGAAGAAGAAGAAGAAGAAGAAGAAGAAGTGTAAGAAGAAGAATAAGATGGAGAAGAAGAAGAAGAAGAAGAAGGGGAAGAAGAAGAGGAAGAAGACAATGATGAAGAAGAAGAATAAAAAGGTGAAGAAGAAGAAGAAGAAGCAGAAGAAGAAGCGAAAGATGAAGAGGAGGTGAAGGATGAAGGAGAAGAAGAATAAGAAGAGTGAGACCAGGAGGATGAAGAAGAAGCAGAAGAAGAAGAAGAGGAACATGAGGAAGAATTAGAAGAAGAACAAGATGAGCAAAAGGAAGAAAAATGAAGAAGAGGAGAGAGAAGGAGAAGAGGAGGAAGAAGAAGAAGAAGATGAAGAAGATGAAGAAGAGGATAGATTATAGAGCAGTGGGCAATGGCTTTTTGATTAGGAAGTAAGTATTAGGGATTGAGCATTAAGCATCAGGGAAGGGGATATGGATTTATGGATTAAGGATTAAGGATAAGGGATAAGGGCTTAGGGATTCAGGATTCCAGATTAAGTATTAAGAATTTTTGTTAGGGTTTAAGGATTAGTGATTAGGGAATAGATATTTGGGAATAAGGATTGAGAATTAGGTATTAGGTATTAGATTAGAGATTAGGAATTTAAAATTAGGTATTAAAGGATTAAGGTTTAACTATTAAGGATTAGGGATTATGGATTAGGCTTTAGGGATTATGAATTAGGGATAAAAGATTAGATATTAAGATTAGGAATTAAGGATAAGGATTCAAGATTAGAAACTAGGGATTAGAAACTATGGATTAACGATTAGAGATTAAGAATTAGAGATTAGGTATTAGGTATTAAATATTAAGGATTATGGATTAGGGGTTAAGGATTAGAGAGAAAGTTGAAGGAGAAGGACAAGAGCAAGAAGAAGAAGAAGAAATAAAAGGTGAAAAAGTAGAAGAAAAAGAAGAAGAAGAGAAAGAAGAGTAGAAAGATGAAGAGAAAGAAGAAGAAGAAGAAGAAGAGGAAGATGATGATGAAGAAGAAGAATGGAAGAAGTGAAGAAGAAGAAGTAGAAGAAGAAGAAGAAAAATTAGAAGATGGGGGAGGTGAAGAAGAAGAAGAAGAAGAAGTAGAAGTAGAAACAGAAGAAGATGAAAAAAAGAAAAAGAAAATGAAAGAGGAGAAGAAGAAGAAGAAATAAAGAAAAAAAATTAGAAGAGGGATAAGAATAAGAATAAGAAGGAGGAGGAGAAGAAGAAGATGAAGGAGAAGACAAAGAAGAAAAACAAGTAGAGGAAGGAGAAGAGGAAGAAGATCAAGAAGAAAAAAGAAGAAGAAGAAGAAGAAGAAGAAGAAGAAGAGGACCAAGAAGAAGAAGTAAAAGAAGAAGAAGGAGAAGAAGACAAAAAAGAAGAAGAGGAAGAAGAAGGCGTAGAAGAAGAAGAAGAAGAAGAACAATAATAATAATAATAATAACAATAATAATAATAATAATAATAATAATAATAATAATAACAATAACAGGAAGAAGAAGAAGAAGAAGAAGAAGAATGGAAGAGGAAGAGGAAGGAGAAGAAGAAGAAGAAGAAGAAGATGAAGAAGAAGAAAGTAAAAAGCAGAAAGAAGAAGGAACAAAGAAGATTCACAAAGGAAGAAAGAAGAAGGAAGAAGGAAGAAGGAAGAGGAAAAAGAAAGAAGGAACAAGGAAGAAATAAGAAGGAAGAAGGAATAAGGAACATGGATGATAGATGAAGGAAGAAGAAGAAGAAGTAGAAGAAGAGGAAGAGGAATAGGAGAGGAAGAGAAAGAGCTAGAAGAAAATAAAGAGGAACAGGAAGGAGTAGAGGAAGAAGAAGATGAAGAAGACGAAGGAGAAGAAGAAGAAGAAGAAGAAAAGGAAGAAGAAGAAGAAGAAGAAAGAAAAAATTACAGAAAGAAGTGTAAGGAAACCGGAATAAGAAGAAGTCAATGAAGATGAAGAAGAAGATGAAGATGACGAAGAAGAAACAGAAGAAGAACACGAAGAACAAGAAGAGGACGAAGAAGAAGAAGATGAAGAAGTAGAAGATAAGAGGAAGAAGAAGAAGAAGAAGTTGATGATGAATAGGAAGTAGAAGAAAGAAGAAGAAGAAGAAGAAGAAGAAGAAGAAAAAGAAGAAGAAGAAGAAGTGGAAGAAGAAGAAGAAGAAGAAAAGGAGAATACGAAAAAATAAGTAGTAGAAGAAGAAGAAGAAATAGATGTGGAAGAAGAACATGATCAAGAAGAAGAAGTACAAGAAGAAGAAGAAGCAGAAGAAGAAGAAATAGAAGAAGAAGAAGAAGAAGAGAAAGAAAATGAAGAACATGAAGAAGAAAAGAAGAAGAAGAAGAAGAAGAAGAGGAAGAAGAAGAAGAAGAAGAGGAAGAAGAAGTAGAAGAAGATGAAGAAGAAGAAGAAGAGGTAGAAGAAGTAGTAGTAGAAGAAGAAGAAGAAAAAGAAGAAGAAAAGAAGAAAAAAAATAAGAGAAGGAAAAGGCCAAGAAAACGAAGAAGAAGAATAAGAAAAGGAAAAAGAAGAAGAGCAAGAAGAAGATGATGAAAAAAAGAAAGAAGAAAAAGAAGAAGAAGAAGAAGAAGAAGATGTAGAAAAAGAAAGCAGAAGAGTAAGGAAAGAAAAAGAAGAAGAAGAAGAAGACGAAGAAGAAGAAGAAGAAGAAGAAGAAGAAGAAGAAGAAGATGATGAAGAAGATGATGAAGAAGGAGAAGAAGAAGAAGAAGAAGAAGATGATGATGAAGAAGAAGAAGAAGAACAAGAAGAAGAAGAAGAAGATGAAGAAGAGGAAGAAGAAGAGGACGAGAAAGGGGTAGAAGAGCACTAAGAGGAATGAGAAGAAGAAGAAAAGGAAGAAGATAATAAATAACAAGAAGAAGAAGAAGACGAAGAAGAAGATGATGATGAATAAGGTGAAGAAGAAGAACAAAATGAAGAGGAAGAAGAAAAAGAAGATGTAGAAGAAGAAGAAGATGATGAAGAATAAGAGAAAGAGAAGAAGAAGAAGAAGAAGAAGAAGAGAAAGAAGAAGAAGAAGAAGAAGAAGAAATAGAAGGTGAAGAGGAAAAAGAAGAAAAAGAAGAAGAAGAAGAAGAGAAAGTAGAATAGAAAGATGAAGAGAAAAAAGAAGAAGAAGAAGAAGAGGAAGATGATGGTGAAGGAGAAGAATGGAAGAATTAAAGAGAAAGAAGAAGAAGAAGAAGAAGAAGAATAAGAAGAAGATGGGGGAGGAGAAGAAGAAGAAAAGGAAGAAGAAGTGCAAGTAGAAACAAAAGAAGAAGAAAAAAAGAAAAAGAAAAAGGAGGAGAGGAAGAAGAAGAAATAGTGGAAAAAATTAGAAGAGGAATAAGAACAAGAATAAGAAGGAGGAGGAGGTGGTGAAGGAGGAGGAGAAGAAGAAGAAGATGATGAAAAACAAGTAGATGTAAGGGAATAGGAAGAAGAACAGGAAGAAAAAAGGAAGAAGAAGAACAAGAAGAGAACCAAGAAGAAGAAGAAGAAGAAGAAGATGACGAAAAAGAAGAAGAGGAAGAAGAAGAAGGCGTAGAACAACAACAGCAACAACAATAACAATAATAATAATAATAATACTAATAATAATAATAAAAATAGGAAAATGAAGAAGAAGAAGAAGAAGAAGAAGAAGATGATGAAGAGGAAGAGGAAGAAGAAGAAGAAGAAGAAGAAGAAGATGAAGAAGAAGAAATAAAAGAAAAAGAAGAAGAAGAAGAAAGAAGAAAGGAGAAAGAAGAAGGAACAAAGAAGATTAGCAAAGGAAGAAAGAAGAAGGAAGAAGGAAGAGGAAGAAGGAAGAAGGAACAAGGAAGAAATAAGAAGGAAGAAGGAAAAAGGAACATGGAAGATAGATGAAGGAAGAATAATAAAAAGAAGAACAAGAAGAAGAGGAAGAGGAAAAGTAAGAGGAAGAGGAAGAGGAAGAGGTAGAAGAAAACGAAGAGGAATAGGTTGAAGAAGGAGAAGAGGAAGAAGAAGACAAAGAAGATGAAGGACAAGAAGAAAAAGAAGAAGAAGAAGAAGAAGAAGATGATGATGATGATAAGGAAGATGAAGAAGCAGAAGAAGAAGAAAAAAGAAAAAAAGAAGTGGAACAAGTAGAAGAGGAATAAGGAGTAGATGAAGATGTTGAAGAAGAAGTGGAAAAAGAAGACAAGGAAGAAGAAGAAGAAGTTGAAGACAACAGAAATAAGAAGTCAAAGAAGAAGAAGAAGAAGAAGAAGAAGACAAAGACGAAGAAGAAGAAACAGAAGAAGAACACGAAGAACAAGAAGATGACGAAGAAGAAGAAGATAAAAAAGTAGAAGATGAGTGGAAGAAGAAGAAGAAGAAGATGAAGAAGTTGATGATGAAGAGGAAGTAAAAGAAGAAGAAGAAGAAAAAGAAGAAAAAGAAGAAGAAGAAGAAGTGGAAGAAGAAGAAGAAGAAAAAGGAGAATGCATAAAATAAGTAGTAAAAGAAGAAGAAGAAATAGAGGCAGAAGAAGAACATGATGAAGAAAAAGAAGTACAAGAAGAAGAAGAAGAATTAGTAGAAGTAGAAGAAGAGTAGGAAAATGAAGAACATGAAGAAGAGAGGAAGAAGAAGAAGAAGAAGAAGAAGAAGATGAAGAAGATTAAGAAGAAGAAGAAGAAAAAGCAGAAGAAGAATAGGTAGAGGAAGATGAAGAAGAAGAAGCAGAAGAACAAAAGGAAGAAGAAAAGAAGGAAAAAATAAAAGAAGGAAAAGACAAAGAAGAAGAAGAAGAAGAAGTAGAGAAAGAAAAAGAAGAAAAGGAAGAAGAAGAAGAGCATGAAGAAGATGATGAAAAGTAGAAAGATAAGAAGAAGAAGAAGAAGAAGAAGAAGAAGAAGAAGAAGAAGAAGATGAAGAAGAAGAAGAAGAGGAAGAGGAATAAGGATAAGAATAAGAAGAAAAAGAAAGTAGAAGAGTAAGGAAAGAAAAAAAGAAGTAATTGAGAAGACGGAAGAAGGAAGATGGAAAAAGGAAGAAGGAAGAAGGAAGAAGGATGAAGGAAAAAGGAAGAAGGAAGAAGATGAAGAAGAAAAAGAAGAAAAAGATGAAGAAGAAGAAGAAGAAGAAGACGAAGAATAGGAAGAGGAAGAGGACGAGAAGGAGGTAGAAGAGCACTAAGAGGAATGAGAAGAAGAACAAAAAGAGGAAGACGATAAATAAGAAGAAGAAGAAAAAGAAGAAGACGATAAATAAGAAGAAGAAGAAGAAGAAGAAGACGAAGAAGAAGATGAAGATGAATAAGGTGAAGAAGAAGAAGAAAATGAAGAGGAAGAAGAAAAAGAAGATGTAGAAGAGGAAGAAGCAGAAGAAGAAGAAGAAGAGAAAGAGAAGAAGAAGAAGAAGAAGAAGAAGAAGAAGAAGACAAAGAAGAAGAAGAACAAGAAGAAGGAGAAGAAGAGGAAACCAAAGAAGAAGAAGAAAAGGAAGAAGTCAAAGAAGTAGAAGAAAAGATTATGAAGAAGAAGACGACAAAGAAGAACAATTAGAAGACGAAGAAGTAGCAGTGAGGAAGAAGAAGTAGTAGCAGAAGGAGAAGATCGATGAAGATAGAAGAAGGAAAAAGAAAGAAAGAGGAAATTAGAAGGAATAAGAAGAAAGATTAAGAACAAAGAAGAAACAAGAAACAAGAAAAAAGAAAGAAGAAAGAAGAAGAAAGGGAAGAGAAAGAAGAAAGAAGATGGAAGAAGGAAGAAGGAAAAAGGAAGAAGCAATAAGCAAGAAGGAAGATGGAAGAAGCAAGATTGAAGAAGGAAGAAGGAAGATGGATGTTGAAAGGAATATGGAAGAAGGAAGAAGGAAGAAGAAATAAGAAAGAAGAAAGAAAAAAAGATAGAAGAGAGAAGAAAGAAGTAGAAGAAGACGTGGAAGAAGGTGAAGAAGGGGAAAGGAAAGAAGGAAGAAGAGAACAAGAAGAAGAAGGAAAAGAAGAAGGAAAGGGAGAAGGAGAAGAAGAAGAAGATGAGAAAGAAGGAGATGAAGAAGAACAAAAGGAACAAGGGGAAGAACAAGAAGTAGAAGATGAAGTAGGGAAGAAGAAGAAGAAAAAGAAGAATAATGAGAGGTAGAAAAAAAAGAAGAAGACGATGAAGAAGTAGAAGAAGAAGATGAAGAAAAGGAAGAATGAGAACAAGAAGAAGGAGGAGAGGAAGAAGAAGAATAAGAAGAAGAAGAGATACATGAGGAAGAAAAAATTGAAGAGGATGAAGAAGAAGAAGAAGGAGAGGAAGATAAGGAAGAAGAGAAAGAAGAATAAGAAGAGGAGGAAGAAGAAGAATAGCAAGATAAGGTACTAGGGGAAGAGAAAGAAAAAGAAGAGGTACAAAAAGAAGAAAGAAAGGAGGATAAAGAAGGAAAAGAGGGAAAAGCACAAGAAAAAGGATGGGAAGAAGAAGAAGAGGAAGAATAAGAAAAAGGTAGAGGAAGAAGAAGAAGAAGAAGAAGAAGAAGAAGAGAAGAAGAAGAAGAAGAGGAAGAAGAAGTAGTAGTAGAAGAAGAAGAAGAAGGAGAAGAAGTGAAAGAAGAAGATGAGAAAAAGAAGAAGAAGATGAAGAAGAAGAAGAAGAAGAAGCAGTAGAAGAAAGAGAAGAAGAAGAAGCAGAAGAAGAGGAAGAAGAAGAAGATGAAGAAGAAGAATAAGAAAGAGAAGAAGAAGAAGGAGACGAAGAAGAAGACAAAGAAGAAGGTCAAGAGGAAGAAGAACAAGAAGGAGAAGAAGAAGAAGAGGAAGAAGGGAATGAAGAAGTAGAGGAGCAAGGAGAGGAAGAGGAAGAAGAAGAAGTAAAAGAATAAGAGAAAGAGGAGGAGGAAGAAGAAGAAGAAGAAAAAAAGAGAAAGATGAAGAATATGAACAAGAACAAGAAGAAGACAAGGAAGAAGAAGAAGAAGAAGAAGAATAGAAAGAAGAAGTGGAAGAAGAAGAGGAAGAAGAAGAAGAATAAGAAGATAGATTATGGATTAATGTGTGACAACTTAGGGATTAAGAATTAGGTATTAAGGTTTTGGGATTAAGCATTAGTGAGGGAGGGATTCAAGATTATGTATTAAGGAATAAGGATTAAAGATTAGGGTTTAGGGAATATGATTTAAGATTAAGAATTAGGAATTAAGAATTAAGGATTATGGATTAGTGGTTAGGGTTAGGGTTTAGGGATTAGGGATTAGGAATTGGGATTAAGAATTAGGGATTCCAGATTAGATTAGGGATTACATATTAGGAGTTATTGATTAATGGATTAAGGATTAGGTATTAGGGTTAAAGATTAGGGTTTAGGGTTTATGAATTTGGATTTAAAGATTAGAGATTGAGGATTAGGAATTCAAAACAAGGATAAGAGATTAGGGATTAGAGATTAAGGATTAGGAAATAGAGATTATAGATAAGGTATGAAAGATTAGGCATTAAAGATTAGACATTAGGGATTAAAGATTTGGAATTAGGGTTTAAGGATAAGGGATTTGTTATTAAGGATTATGGACGGTTTAAAGATTAAATATTAAGGATTAGTTATTCGAGATTAGGGATTTGACATTGGGGATTAGCGATTAGGGATTAGAGATTAGAGAGAGGGATTAGAGATTACAGATTATGGATTATGGATGAAGGAGTGCAAGATTAGGGATTATGGTTTTGGGATAAAGAAGAAGAAATATAAGAAGAAGAAGAAGATAGAGCAGAAGAAGAAGATTGAGAAGAAGAAGAAAAAAAAGAAGACAATGATGAAAGAAGTAGAAAAAGAAAGGAAGAAAGACGGAAGAAGAAGAAAGAAATGAGAAGGAAGAAGGACGACGAAAGAAAGTAGAAGAAAGAAGAAGAAAGAAGAAAGAAGAAAGAAGAAAAAAGAAAAAAGAAAAAAGAAAAAAAAGAAAGAAGGAAGAAGGAAGAAGGAAGAAGAAAGAAGTAAGAAGCAAGAAGGAAGAAGGCTGAAGCAAGAAGAAGGAAGAAGGAAGAAGAAAGAATGAAGAAGGAAGAAGATTTAAGAAAGAAGGCAAAAAGAAGAAAGAAGAAAGAAGAAAGAAGAAGAAGAAGAAGGAGTAGGAGAAGAAGAAGAAGAAGAAGAAGATGAAGATGAAGAAGTAGAAGTAGAAGAACAAGAAGAAGAAAGAGAAAAAAAGGAATAAGGAGATGTGGAAAAAGAAGAAGAAGAAGAAGAAGAAAAAGAGGTAGAAGAAAAAAAATAAGAAGTGGAGGCTAATGAAGTAGAAGAAGAAGATGATGAAGGAGGAGGAGAAGGAGAAGATGAAGAAGAAGAAGATGATGATGATGATGAAGATGAAGAAGAAATAGAAGTTGTAGTAGTAGTAGAAGAAGAAGAAGAAAGAGAAGAACTAGAAGAAGAAGATAAGGAAAAAGAAGAACAAGAAGAAGAAGAGGTAGAAGAAGAAAAAAAAGAAGCAAAAGAATAAGAGGAAGAAGAAGAAAGAAATGAGAAGGAAGAAGGATGACGAAAGAAAGTAAAAGAAAGAAGAAGAAAGAAGAAAGAAGAAAGAAGAAAAAAGAAAAAAGAAAAAAGAAAAAAGAAAGAAAGAATGAAGAAGGAAGAAGGAAGAAGAAAGAAGTGAGAAGCAAGAAGGAAGAAGGCTGAAGCAAGAAGAAAGAAGGAAGAAGGAAGAAGAAAGAAGGAAGAAGGAAGAAGATATAAGAAAGAAGAAAGCAAAAAGAAGAAAGAAGAAAGAAGAACGAAGAAGAAGGAGTAAGAGAAGAAGAAGATGAAGATGAAGAAGAAGTAGAAGTAGAAGAACAAGAAGAAGAAAGAGAAAAAAAGGAATAAGGAGATGAGGAAAAAGAAGAACAAGAAGAAAAAGAGGTAGAAGAAGAAAAAAATAAGAAGCGGAGGATAAAGAAGAAGAAGAAGAAGAAGAAGATGAAGAAGGAGGAGGAGAAGGAGAAGAAGAAGAAGAAGAAGAAAATGATAATGATGACGATGAAGAAGAAATAGAAGTAGTAGTAGTAGTAGAAGAAGAAGAAGAAAGAGAAGAACTAGAAGAAGAAGATAAGGAAAAAGAAGAACAAGAAGAAGAAGAGGTAGAAGAAGAAAAAAAAAGCAAAAGAAGAAGAGGAAGAAGAAGAACATCAACAAGAAAAAGAAGAAGAAAAAGAAGAGGAAGATGGCAAAGAATATGATGAATAACAAGAAGAAGACAAGGAAGAAGGAAAAGAAGAAGAGAAAGAAGGAGTAGGGGATGAAGAAGAAGAAGAAGACAGATTATAGAGTAGTGGATGAGGGCTGAAAGATTAGAAATTAAGGATTGGGTATTAGGCGCTATGAATGAAAGGATTTTGATTTATGGATTAGGGATTAAGGATTAGGAATTAGGGTTTAGGGATTAGGGATTTAGAAATAAGAATTAGGAATTAGGGTTAGGGTTTAGGGACCACGAATTAGATAATAAAGCTTTGGGAAAAAGGAATAGGAATTAGGTATTAGGGATTAGATTAGGGATTCAAGAATAGAGAATCGAAATAAGGGATTAAGGATTAAGTATTATGTATGAGTGATTAAGGATTAAGGTTTTGGGATTATGAATTAAGGATTAGAGGTTAGAGATTTTTGATTAGGAATTAAAGGTAAAGATGAGAGATTAAAGATTAGGGATTATGGATTAAAGAATAGGGATTAATGATTAGCAATTAGGTATTAAAGATTAGGAATTAGGAATTAGGGATTAAGGACTATGAAGAAAGAAGAAGAAGGACATGAGTATGAAGAAGAAGAAAAAGAAGGCAAAGTAGTAGTAGTAGAAGAAGAAGAAGAGGAAGAGGAAAGGGACGATGAAGAGGAAGAAGAAGAAGAAAAGAAGAAGATGATGAAGAAGAAGAAGAACAAGAAGAAGAGAAGAAGAAGTAGTAGAAGAAGAAGAAGAAGAAGAAGAATAAGAGAAAGGAGGAGGAGAAGAAGAAGTAGAAGAAGAAGAAATAAAAGAAGAAGGAGAAGAAGGAGGAGAAGAATAGAAAATAGAAGAAAAGAAATAGAAGAGGAAGAATAATAAGAACAAGAGTGAGGAGAACAAGAAGAAGTAAAAGAAGAAAAATGAAGTAGAAGAAGAAGAAGAAGAACACGAAGAAGAAGAAGAAGAAGACAATGAAGAAGAAGAAAAAGAAGAAGAAGAGGAAGAGAAAAAAGAAGAAGGCGAAGAAGAAGAAGTAGAATAAGTTTATAACCATCGTAATAATAGTAATAATAATAAGAAGAAGAAGAATAAGAGAAAGAAGAAGAAGAAGGTGAGGAAGATGAAGAGGAAGAAAACGAAGAAATGGAAGATGTGGACGAAGAAGAAAAAGATGAAAAAAATAAAAAGAAGAAGAAACAAGAAAGATGAAAGAAGAAAGGAGAAGGAAGAAAGCAAATGGGGGAAGGAGGAAAGACAACGAAGAAGGAAGAAAGAAAAAGAAGAAAGTTGAAGGAAGAAATGAGAAGGAAGAAGGAATAAGGAAGACAGAAGGTAGAAGAAGGAAGTAGAAAAAAAAGAAGAAGAAAAAGAGGAAGAGGAATATGAAGAGGAAGAGAAAGATGAAGAGGTTGAAGAAGACGAAGAGGAAGGGGAAGATGAAGGAGAAACGGAAGAAGAAGAAGAAGAAGTTGAAGAAGATGAGGAAGAAGAACAAAAAGAAGATGTGAAAGAGGAATAAGAAGAAGAACAAGAAGAAAAGAACAAGAAGAACAAGAAGCAGGAGAGGAATAAGAAGTTGATGATGATTATGAAGAAGAAGAAGTGGAAAAAGAGGACATGGAAGAAGAAGAAGAAGAAGAAGAAGAAGAAGAAAGGAGAAGAGGACATAGAAGAAGACAAAGAAGAAGAAGAAGACGAGGAAGGAGAGGAAATAGAAGATGAAGAAGAAGAAGAAGAGGAAAAAGAAGAAGTAGAGGAAGAAGATGAAGAAGTAGAAGAAGAGAGGAAGAAGAAGAGAAAATAGAAGAGGTAGAAGAAGAAATAGTGGAAGAGAAAGAAGAAGAAGAAGAAGGAGAAGAAGAAGAAGAGGAAGGAGTAGATGATGAAGAAGAAGAAGAAGAAAAATAAGAGGAAGAAGAATATGAAGAAGAAGAAGGAGAATGAGAAGAAGAGGAAGGAGTAGATAATGAAGAAGAAGAAGAAGAAAAATAGGAGGAAGAATAATATGAAGAAGAAGAAGTAGTGGTAGTTGTAGTAGAACAAGAATAAGAAGAAGAAAAGGAACAAGAAGAAGAAGAGAAGAAGAAGAACAACAAGAGGAAGAGGAAGAAGAAGAAGTAGAATAAGAAAGAAGAAGAAAGAGGAAAGAAAAAAAGTAGACAGAGAGAAGATGGAATAACGAAGTAGGAAGAAGGACATAGGAAGAAGATGAAGATGAAAAGAAGAAGAAGAAGAAAAGGAAGATGAAGAACTGGAAGAGGAAGGCAGAGAGGAAGAGAAGAAGGTAGAAGAAGATGAAGTGCACAGGGAAGAAGAAGAAGAAGAAGAGGAAAAGGATGATGAAGGAGAAGAAGATGAAGAAGATCAAGAAGAAGTAGAAGAAGATGATGAAGAAGAAGAAGAAAAAGAAGAAGAAGAAGAAGAAGAAGAAAATGAAGACGAAGAAGTAAAAGAAGAAGATGAAAAGGAAGAAGAGGAATAAGAAGAAAAGGAGGAGGAGGAGAAAGACAAAGGAGAATAGGAAGAAGAAGTAGAGAAGAAGAAGTACAAGACAAAGAACAAGAAGAAGAACAAGAAGAAGAAGAAGAAAAAGAAGAAGATGAAGAGGAAATCGAAGAATTAGAAGAAGAAGAAGTAGACGAAGAAGAACAAGTAGAAGAAGAAGAAGAAACAAAATAAGTAAAAGAAGAAGAATAAGAAGAAAAAGAACAACATGAAAATGTAGTAGATGAGGAGGAAGAAGAAGAAGAAGAAGAGTAGTAAGAAGAACTGGAAGGAGAAAAAGAAGTAGAAGAAAAAAAGAATGAAGAAGAGGAAGAAAAGGAAGAAGAAGAAGAAGAAGGGATGAATAAGAAGGAGACGAAAAAGAAGGAGAAGAAGAAGAAGAAAAAGAAAAAGTGGAAGAAGAAAAAGAAGAGAAAGAATAAGAAGAGGAAGAGGAGGAGGAGAAGGAAGAAGAAGAAGAAGAAGAAGAGGAAGGTGAGAAAGAATAGGAAGAAGAACAAGAAGAGGACAAGGTAGTAGAAAAAGGAAAAGAGAAAGAACAAGAAGAGAATGAAGAAGAAGAAGAAGAAGATAGATCATAGAGTTTTGGGCGACGTCCTAATGATTAGGAATTAGGTGTTAGAGATTTGGGATAACGTGTTAGGGATGGAGGGATTCAGATTTATCGATTAGGGTTTATAGATAAAGGATTGGGGCTTAGGGATTAGGGATTTGGGATTAAGAGTTAGGAATAAGTCTTAGGGTTTAGAGATTAGGGATTAGGTATTAGGGATTTTGGAAAAAAATTAAGAATTAGATATTAGGGATTAGATTCTAGATTATGGATTAAAAATAAGGTAATAAAAGATTAATGATTTAGTGTTAAGTATTAGGGTTTAAGGATTAAAGTTTTGGGATTATCTATTAGGGATTAGAGATTAGAGATTTTGGATTAGGAATTTAAGATAAGAATTAGGGATTAGAGATTAGGGATTATGGATTAAGGATTAGGGATTAAGAATTTGAGATTAGGGATTATGTATTAAAGATTAGGGATTACGAATGAAGGATTAAGTATTAGGGTGAAAGAAATAGGAGTAGGATAAGAGCAAGAAGAAGACGAAGAGAAAGAAGGAAAAGTAGTAGTAGTAGTAGAAGAAGAAGAGCAAGAAGAAGGAGAAGGATAACATCAAGAAGAAGATGGAGAGAAAGAAGGTAAAGTAGAGAAGGAAATGAGAAGTAGAAAAAGAAGAACAATAATAATAATAATAAAAAGAAGAAGGAGAAGAAAAAAGAAAAAGAAGAAGAAGAAAAAGAAATAGAAGAAGAAGAAGAAAAAGAAGAAGAAGAAGGAGAAGAAGGAGAAGAAGAACAAGAAATAAAAGAAAAAGAAATAAAAGAGGAAGAAGAATAAGAACAAGAAGGTGAAGAAGAAGATTTAGAAGAAGAAGATGAAAAAGAAGAAAAACAAGTGGAGGACAAAGAAGATGAAGAAGAATGGAAAGAAGAAGAAGAAAAAGAAGAACAAGAAGAAGAAGAGAAAAAAGAAGAAGAGAAAGAAGACGAAGACGTAGAATAATAATAATAATAATAATAAGAGGAGGAAGAAGAAGAAGAAGAGGAAGTAAAAAAATGAAGAAGAAGAATAAGATGAAGATGAGAAAGAAGAAGAAAAAGAAGTAGAATGAAGAAGAAGAAAGAAAGAAGATGGGTGAAGGAAGAAAGAAGAAGGAAGAAGGAAGAAGGAAAGAGAAGAAGAAGGAAGAAATAAGGAAAAAGGGATAAGGAAGATGGAAGATAGAAGAAGCAAGAAGATGAAGAAGAAAAAGAAGAAGAAGAAGAAGAAGAGGAAGAGGAAAAGGAAGAGGGGCAGAATGAGGAAGAGGTAGGAGAAGACGAAGAGGAAGGGGAAGAAGAACGAGAAAAGGAAGAAGAACAAGAAGAAGAAGAGGAAGAAGAGGAAGAAGATGATGATGATGATGATGAGGAATAAGTACAAGAAGAAGATGAAGAAAAAGAAAAAGTAAAAGAAAAGGAAGAAGTAGAAGAGCAATGATAAGAAGTTGATGAAGAAGAAGAAGAAGAAGAAGTGGAAAAAGAAGAAGATGAAGAAGAACGAGAAGAAGAAGAAGAGAGGACGAAGTAGAAGAAGAAGAATAGGAAGTAGAGGAAGAAGAGGTCTTCATAGATGAAGAAAAAAAAAGAAAAAGAAGAAAAAGAGGAGGAAGTGGAAGAAGATGAAGAAGAAGAAGAAGAAGAAGAATAAGAAAAGGAAAAAAAGAAGAAGAGAAGAAGAAAGAGAAGTTGAAGAAGAAGAAGAAGTAGAAGAATATGAAGAAGAAGAATAAGAAAAGGTAGAAGAAGAAGAAGAACAAGAAGAAGAAGAAGTAGTAGTAGTAGTATTAGTAGTAGTACAAGAAGAAGAAGAAGAATAGGAAGAGGAAGTTGAAGAAGAAGAAGAAGAAAAAGAAGAAGAAGAGAAGAAGGAGAAGATGAAGAAGAAGAAGAAGATGAATCAAACGAAGAAGAAGAAAATGAAGAAGAGGAACAACAAGAAGATGAACAAGATGAAGAAGGGAAAGAAGAAGAAGAAGAAGAAGAAAAAGAAGAAGAAAAAGAAAGAAGAAAGAAAAAGAAGGAAGAGAGGAGATAGAAGAAAGAAGAAAGAAGAAGGAAGAGAGGAAGAAGATGAAGAAGTAGAAGAAGGAGATGATGAAGGAGAAGAAGAGGAAGAGGAGGTAGAAAAAGATAAGGAGAAGGGGAAGAAGAAGAAGAAGAGGATGGAGACGATTAAGAAGAAGATGATGATGACGATGATGAAGAAGAATAAAATGAAGAAGAAGAAGAAGAAGGAGAGGAAGGGGAAGAAGAGGAGGAGTTTGAAGAAAAAGAAGACAAAGAATAAGAAGAGGAAGCGAAGGAGGAGGAGGAGGAGGAAGAAAAAGAAGAAGAAGAGAAAGATCAGGAAGAATAGGAAGAACATGAAGAGGAGGACAAGGCAAAAGAAGAAGGAAAAGAGAAAGAAGAAGTAGAAGACAAATTATAGAGTAATGGGCGACGTCCTATAGATTAGGAATTAGGTATTAGAATTGGGGATAACGCGTTAGGGAGGGAGGGTTTGAATTTATCGATTAGAGATTAAGGATAATGGATTAGGGTTTAGTGATTAAGGATTCGGGATTAAGAATTAGGAATAAGGCTTAGGGTTTAGATTAGGGATTAGGGATTAAGTGATAGGGATTTGGGGAAAAAATTAGGAATTAGGTACGCGCTTTTAAATTATTGATTAGGGATTGGAAATAAGGGATTAAAAGGTTATGGATTTAGTATTAAGTATTAGAGATTAAGGATTAAGGATTAAGGTTTTGGGATTATTTATTAGGGATTAGAGATTTTGGATTCAGAATTCAAGGCAAAGATTTGCGAATACAGATTAGGGATTATGGATTAAGGATTAGGGATTAGGAATTGGACATTAGGAATTAAGAATTAAAGATTAAGTATTAGAAATTAAGGGTAAAGTATTAGGGAGAAAGTAGAAGGGGAAGGATAAGAGAATGAAGAAGATGAAGAAAAAGAAAGTGAATTAGTAGTAGTAGAAGAATAAGAAAAGGAAGAAGAAGGGGAAGACGAAGAGGAAAAAGAAGTAGAAGAAGTAGAAGAAGATGAAGAAGAAGTACACAAAGAATAAAAAGAAGAAGAAGAATAAAAAGAAGAGGAAAAAGAAGAAGAGGAAGAAGATAAAGACGTAGAACAATGATAGTAATAAAAATAATAATAAGAGGAAAAAGAAGAAGAAGAGGAAGAAGAAGAAGAAGATGATGAAGTAAAAAACAAAGAAGAAGAATAAGATGAAGATGAGGAAGAAGAAAAAGAAGAAGAAGAAAGGTGAAGAAAGAAGAAAGATGAAAGAAGTGAGAAGAAGTCAGAAAGAAGATCGACAAAGGAAGAAAGAAGAAGAAAGAAGGAAGAAATAGGGAAGAAGGAATAAAATAAGGAAGATGGAAGATAGAAGAAGGAAGAAGATGACGAAGAAAAAGAAGAACAAGAAGAGGAATAGGAAAAGGAAGGGGAAGAGAAAGAGGAAGAGGTAGGAGAAGACAAAGAGGAAAGGGAAGAAGAAGGAGAAGAAGAAGAAGAGGAAGATGATGAAGAAGAAGATGATGAGGAAGAAGAACAACCAGAACACGAAGAAGAAAAAGAAATAGAAGAAAAAGAAGTAGAAGAGGAAAGAGAAGAAGTTGATGATAAAGAAGAAGAAGTGGAAAAAAAAGACCAGGAAGAATAAGAAGAAGAAGAAGAAGAAGAAGAAAAGAAGAGCAAGTAGAAGAAGGCAAAGAAGAAGAAGAAGAATAACAAGAGGAAGAAGAGGAAATCGAAGAAGAAGAAGAAGATGAAGAAGAATAAGAGGAGGAAGAAAAAGAAGAAGAAGAAGAACAAGAAGAAGATGAAGTAGAAGAAGTTAGGAAGAAGAACAAGAAGAAGATGAAGAAGAAGATGAAGAAGAAGAAAAAGTAGTAGAAGAAGAATGAGAATAAGAAGAATACAAAGAAATAAAAGAAGAAGAACAAGAAAAAGAGGACGAAGAAAAAGATGAAGAAGAAGAAGAACAAGAATAAGAATAAGAGAATGAAGAATAAGAGGAAGAGAAGAAGAAGGAGAAGAAGAAGAAGAAGAAGCAGAAGAAGAAAAAGAATAATAAGAAGAGGAAGAAGAAGAAAAAAAAGGAAGAAGAAGTAGTGTAGTAGTAGAAGAAGAAGAAGAAGAAGAAGAAGAATAGGAAAAGGAAGTAGAAGAAGAAGAAGAAAATGAAGAAGAAAAGAAGAAGGAGAAGGTGATGAAGAAAAAGAAGAAGAAAAAGAAGAAGAAGAAAATGAAGAAGAGGAATATCAAGAGGAAGAGGAAGGGAAAGAAGAAGGAGAAGGAGAAGAAAAAAAAGAAAGAAGAAGAAAGAGGAAAGAAAAAGGAAGGAAGAGAGATGATGGAAGAAGGAAGAAGGAAGAAGATGACGAAGTAGAAGAAGAAGAAGAAGATGGAGAGGAAATGGAAAGGAGTTAGAAGAAGAAAAGGGGCAGGGGAAGAAGAAGAAGAAGAGGTCGAAGATGATGATGAAGAAGAAGAAGATGAATAAGAAGAAGAAGAAGAAGAAGAAGAAGAACAAAATGAAGAAGAAGATGATGAAGAAGAAGAAGAAGAAGACGAAGAAGAAGAAGAGGAATAAGAAGAAGAAGAAGAAGAAACAGAAGAAGAAGTGCAAGAAGAAGAGGTGGAGGAGGAAGAGGAAAAAGAAGAAGAAGAAGAAGAGGGGAAGAAGAAGAAGAAGATTACAAAGAAGATGATTAAGAAGAAGAAGATTATGATGAAGAGGAAACCAAAGAAGGAGAAATCAAAGATGTAGAAGAAGAAATGAAGAGGAGGAAGAAGTGGAAGAAGAAGAAGAACAAGTAGTAGAAGAAGAAGAAAAAGAAGAAGTAGAGATGGAGGAGGAGGAAGAAGAAGAAGAACAAGAACAAGAACAAGAAAAAGAAGAGGAAGAAGATGAAGAAGAAGAAGAAGAAGAAGAAGAAGTGTAAGATGAAGAATAGGAAGGAGAAGACAAAGGGGAAGGAGAACAAGAAGAAGAAGAGGAAGAAGAAGAAGGAGAAGGGAAGAAGAAGAAGAGGAAGTGGAGGATGAAGAATAAGAAGGACTGGTAGAAGAAGAAGAAGAAGAGTAAGAAGAAGAAGAGGAGGAGGAATAAGAAAAAGAAGAAGAATAATAAGTAGAGAAAGTGGTATAGTGAGAAGAAGAAGAGAATGTAGAAGAAGAAGAAGATGAAGCGGAAGATGAAGAAGAGGAAGATGAAGAAGAAGAGTTCAAGGAAGAGGGAAAGTAAGAAGGGAATGAAGGTGAAGAAGAAGAAGAAAATAGATTATAGAGTTGTCAGCGATGGCTTAAAGATTAAGAATTAGATATCAGGGATTGGGGATTATGTGTTAGGGAGGGAGGGATTTAGATTTATGGATAAGGGATTAAGGATTAGAGATTAGGGATTAAGAATTAGTAATTAGGGTTAAGGTTTAGGTCTTAGGGATTAAGTAATAGGGATTTGGGAATAAAAATTTTGAATATGGTAATAGGGATGTAATTAGTGAATAAGAAGAAGAAGAAGTAGAAGAAGGAGAACCAGAAGAGGAATAAGAAGAAGAAGATGAAGAAGAAGAATGAAAAGAAGTACTAAGAGAAGAAGAAGATGACGAAGAGGAATAGGAAGGAGTAGAGGAAGAAGGAGTTAGGGATTAAGGATTAGTGATTCGGGTCAAGGTTTATAGATTAGGGATTGGTAATAAGTATTTGGGAATTAGGATTAAGATTTAGGGATTAGGGATTAGATTAGAGACCACAAATTTGGAGTTATTGATTAAAGGATTAAGGATTTAAATATTTGGGATTAAGGATTAGGGATTACAGATTAAGGATTACGGTTAGGGATTAAGAATTAGGAATTAGAGATTAAGAATTATGTATTAAAGATTATGGTTTAAGGATTAGGCATTAGGGATTAAGGATTTTTGTTTAAGGTTTAAGGATTAGGGATTAGGGATTAAGGATTTGACAATGGGGATTAGAAATTAGAGGATTTGGGATTATAGATTAGGTTTTATTGAGAAGCGTATATGGGAGTAGGGATTGTGATTTCTAGAAGCAGGAGAAGATGGAGAAGTAGAAGAAGAAGAAGAAGAAGAAGAAGACTATGATAGAAGAAGAAAAAGAAAGAAAGAAGGAGAAAGAAAGAAGAAGAAATAAGGAAGAAGAAAAAAGAAGAAGAAAGAAGAAGAATGAAGAAAGAAGAAAGAAGAAAAAGATAGAGAAAAGAAGAAGAAAGAAAGAAAGAAAGAAGGAAAAAGGAAAAAGAAAGAAGCAAGAAGCAAGAAAGAAGAAGGAAGAATAAGAAGCTAGAAGGAAGAAGGAAAAAAGAAGAAGGAAGAAGGAAGCAAGAAGGAATAAGAAAGAAAGAAGAGGGAAGAATATATAAGAAAGAAGAAAGAAAAAAGAAGAAAGAAAGAAGAAATAAGAAGAAGAAGAAGAAGAAGGTGAAGGAAAAAGAGGAAGAGGATAACGAGAAGGAGGTGTAGGAGAAGGATAAGGAGAAGAAGAAGATGAGAAAGAAATAGAGAAAGAAGAATAAGGGAAGATGAGGAAGAAGAAAAAGAAGTAAATGAAGAAGAAGAAGAAGAATACAAAGAGGTAAAAGAAGAAGAAGAAGAAGTGGAAGAAGAAGAACAAGAAGAAGTACAGGAAGAAGATGAAGAAGAAGAAGGACAAGAGGAAGAAGAAGAAGAAAAATAGGAAGAAGAAGAAGAAGAAGAATAAGAAGAAGAAAAAGAAGAAGTAGAAGAAGGGAAGAAGAAGAAGAAGAAGAAGAAGAAGAAGAAGATAAAGATAACAAAGAAGAAGAAGAAGAAGAAAAGAAGAAAAAGAGGAATAAGAAGAAGAAGAAGAAGAAGAAGAAGAAATAGAAGAAGAAGAAGAAGAAGAAGAAGAAGAAGAAGATTCAAAAGAAGGACAACAAGAAGTAGAAGAAAAAAAATAGAAGAAGAAGAAAAAAAATAAGTAGGAGAAGAAGAAGAAGAAGATGAAGAAAAATAAGAAAAACAAGTAGAGGAAGAAGAAGAGGAAGAAGAATAGGAAGAAGAAGAAGAAGAATAAGAAGATGAAGAAGAATACAAAAAAGAAGAACAAGTAGAAGAAAAGGAAAAGAAGAAGAAGAATAATAAGAAGAAGAGGAAGAAGAGAAGAAGAAGAAATAGAAGAAGAAGAAGAAGAAGAAGAAAAAGATTGAAAAGAATGAGATGGAGAAGAAGAAGAAGAAAAGAAATAGAAGAAGAAGAAAAAAGAATAAGAAGTTGTAGAAGAAAAAGAACATGAAAAAGAAGAAAAATAAGTAGAGGAAGAAGAACATGAAGAAGAAGAAGAAGAAGAAGACGAAGAAGAAGAAAAAAAAAGAAGAACAAGAAGAAGAAAAGGAAAAAGAAGAAGAGAAAGAAGAAGACATAGAAGAATAATAGCAATAGGAAAAAGAAGAAGAAGAAAAGGAAAAAACAAGGGAAAGAAGAAGAAGATAAGGAAGTAGAAGAGGAAGAAAAAGAAGAAGAGGAAGATGAAGAAAAATAAGAAGATGTAGAAAGAAGAAGAAAGAAGAATGTGGAAAGAAGAAGGAAGAAAGAAGGTGGATGAAGGAAGAACGAAAAGGAAGAAAGTAGAAGGAAAAAGGAAGAAGTAAGAAGGAAGAAGGAATAAGGAAGATGAAAGAAGGAAGAAGATGAAGAAGAAGAAGAAGAAGAAGAAGAAAAGGAAGAGGAAAGAAAGGGGAAGAAGAAGAGAGAAAGGTAGTAGAAGACAAAAAGGAAGGGAAAGAAGAGGGAGAAGAGGTAGAAGAAATAAAGAAGATAAAGAAGAAGAAGAAAAAGAAGAAGAAGAAGAAGTTGAGGAAGAAGAAATAGAAGAAAAAGAAGAAGAAGAAGAAGAAAAAGAAGAAGAAGAAGGAGAAGAAGAAGAAGAAGTGGAAAAAGTAGATGAGGAAGAAGAAGAAGAAGAAGAAGAAGAAGAAGAAGAGAAAGAAGAAGAAGAAGAAGAGAAGAGGAGGAAGAAGAAGACAAAGAAGGACAAGAAGAAGTAGAAGAAGAAGAGGAAAGAAGAGAGGAAGAAGAAGAAGACAAGGAGGAAGAAGAGGAAGAAGAGGAAATAGAACAAGAAGAAGGAGAAGAAGAAGAAGTAGAAGTAGAAGAAGAAGAAGAAGAAGAAAATGATGAAGAAGAAGATGGAAGAGAATAAGAAGAAGAGGAAGAAGGAAAAGAAGAGGAAAAAAAGGAGGAAGAAGTAGAAGAAGATGAAGAAGCAGAAGAAAAAGAAGAAGATGAAGCACAAGAAGAAGAAAATGAGGAATAAGAAAAGGAAGAAGAAGAAGAAGAAGAAGAGAGGAAGAAGAACAACAAGAACAATGTGAAGAAGGAGTAGAGGATGGAGAAAAAGAAGTGGAAGAAGAAGAAGAACAACAAGAATAAAAACATGAAGAAGAAGAAGGGTAAGGGAAGAAGAAGAAGAAGAAGAAAAAAAGAAAGAGAAGATGATGATGACGAAGAAGAAGAAGAAAAGGAAGAAGGAGAGAAAGAAAAACAATACGAAGAAGAAAAAGGAAAAAAGAAGAAGAAAAAGAAGAAGTGGCAAAGAAGAAGAAGAAGAACAAAAAAAAAGAACAAAGAGGAAAGAAAAAAGAAGAGGGAAGAAAGAAGATGAAGTGGAAGAGAAGACAGAAGATGATTAGAGGAAAGGGAAGAAGAAAAAGAAGAAGAGGAAGAAGTTGATGATGATAATGAGGAAGAAGAAGAAGAAGTAGAAGAGGAGGAAGAAGAAGAAGAAGAAGAGGAAGATGAGGAACAAGAAGAAGAAGAAGAAGAAGAAGAAGAAGAAGTGGAAGAAGAAGAGGAGGAAGAAGAACAAGAAGAAGAGTAGTAGAAGAAGAAGAAGAAGACAAAGAAGAAGAAGAAGAAGATGAAACTAAAGAAGAAGGAGATGAGGAAGAAGAAGAAGCCAAAGAAGTCGTGGAAAAGAAGAAGTAGAAGAAGAAGAATAAAGCAACAAAGGAGAAGATGTAGAAGAGGAAGAAGAAGAAGAAGAAGAAGAAGAAGACAAAGAAGCAGAAGAGGAAGAGGAAGTGGAAGAGAGGGAAGAAGAAGATAAAGGGGGAAGAAGAAAAAGTAGAAGAGAAGGAAGAAGAGAAAGAAGTAGAAGAAGAAGAAGAAGAAGATGATGATGATGAAGAAGAAGAAGAAGAGAGAAGTAGAGGATGAAGAAGAAGAAGAAGAAGAAGAGAGGAGGGGAGGAAGCAGAAGAAGACTAGAGGAATAAGAAGACAAAAACGTGAAACAAGAAGAGGAAATCTGAGAAGAAGAAGTAGAAGAAGTTGAAGTCAAAGAAGTAGATGAAAAGAAGAAGTAAAAGAAGAAGAATAAGTCCTAAATGAAGAAGTAGTGGTAGAAGAAGAAGAAGAAGAAAAAGAAGTAGAAGAAGATGATGAAGTTGTAGTAACAGTAGAAGAAGAAGACAGAGAAAGAAGGTGACAAAAGAAAGAAGAAGAATATAAGAAGGAAGAAGGAAGATGGAAGAAGCAAGATTTAAGAAGGAAGAAGGTGGAAGGAAGATGGAAGGAGTAAGAAGATGGAAGAAGGAAGAAGGAATACATAATAATAAAGAGGTAAGGAAAAAGAACCAGAAGAAGAAGAACATAAAGGATAATAAGAAGAAGAGGAAGAAGTAAAAGAAGAAGTAAAATAGGAGGAATAATAGAAGATGATGAAGAAGAAGAAGAAAAGGAGAAGCAGTAACACAAGAAGAAGATGATAAGGAATAAGAAAGGAAGAAGAAGAAGAAGAGAAGAAGTAGAAGAATAAGAACAAGAAGAAGACGAAGAAGTAGGGGAAGGAGAAGAAGAAATAAAAAGAGAAAGAAGAAGAAGAAGAAGAAGAAGTAGAAGAAGAACGAGGATGGAAGAAGAAGAGAAGAAGAAGAAGAAGTCGAAGAAGGCGAAGAAGGAGAAGGGAAGAAGAAGAAGAAGAAAAAGAGAAGGAGAAGATGTAGTAGAAGAAGAAGAAAAAGAAGAAGAAGAAAAGGAAGAAGAACAAGTGAATGAAGAAGAAGAAGAAGAAGAAGAAGAGAAGAAGAAGAAGAAAGAGCAAGAAGAAGAAGATCAAGAAGAAGGGATAGAAGATGTTGAAGAAGTAGAAGAAAAGAAAGAAGAAAGAAAAAAGAAAAAACAAAGAAGAAGAGGAAGGAAGAAGGAAGAAGAAGGAAGATGAGAGAGGAAGAAGAAAAAGAAGAACGAAGAAGAGGAAGAAGAAGATGAAGTGGAAGAGGAAAGTAGAAGAAGATAAGGGGAAGGAGATGAAGAAAAAGAATAAGAGGAAGAAGAAGAAGAAGAAGTGAAGAGAAGAAGCAGAAAGAGTGAAGATAAGAAGAAGGAAGAGGAAGGAAGTAGAAGAAGAAGAAGATGAAGAAGAAGAAGATGTGGAAGAAGAAGAGGAGGAGGAACAAGAAGAAGAAGACAAAAAGAAGAAGAGGAAATCGATGGAGGAGAAGAAGAAGAAGAAGAAGTCGAAGAAGTAGAGGAAATAAGGAAGTAGAAGAAGAAGTATAAGTCGACAAAAAAGAAAAAGTGGAAGAAGTAGAACACGAAGAAGAAGAAGACGAAGAAGAGAAAGAGGAAGAGGAAGTGGAATAGGAAGTAGAACAAGAGAAGGGGAAAGGAAGAAGAAAAGAAGAAGAGGACGAGAGAAGAAGAAAAGGAAGAAGAAGAAGAAGAAAAATAAGAAGAAGAAGAAGAAGATGACGAAGAAGAGGAGGATTAAGAGAGTAGAAGAAGAAGAAGAGGAAGAAGAAGAGGAAGAAGAGGAAGAAGAAGAAGAAGAACATGAAATGGAAGAAGAAGAGGACGAGGAAGACGAAGAAGAAGAAGAAAGAGTGTAGAAGAAGAAGAAGAAGAAAGAAGAAGAAGAAGAAGAAGAAGAAGAAGAAGAGGAAACCAGAGAAGTAAGAGAAGAAGAAAAAGAAGTCAAAGAAGCAAACGAAAAGAAGAAGAAGAAGAAAAAGAATAAGATGAAAAAGAAGAAGAAGATGATGATTATGAAGAAGTAATAGTAGTAGAAGAAGTAGAAGACGATGAAGATGAAGAAAGAAGAAGAAGAAGAAGAAGAAGTAAGGAAGAATAAATGAGAAGAAATAATAAGAAAAAAGAGAAAAGAAGAGACAAAACAAAGAAGAAGAATGAAAGAATAAAGAAGAAATAACGAGAAGGAAGAAGAGATAAGCAAGAAGGAAGAAGGAAGAAGGAAGGTTGAAGAAATATGGAAGAAGAAGAAGGATGAAGGAAAAAAATAAGAAAGAAGAAAGAAAAAAGAGTAAAGAAGAAAGAAGAAAGAACAAAGAAGAAGAAGATGAAGAAGAAGTAGAAGGAGAAAGAGAAGGAGAAAAGAAAAAAAAGGAGGAGAATGAGAAGGAGGTGTAGGAGAAGGTTATGGACATGAGAGAGGAGAAGAAAGAAGAAGAGAAAGATGGAGAGGAAGAAGAAGTAATAGAAAGGAGAACAAGAAAAAGTAGAAGATGAATAAGCAGAAGAAGAAGAATAAGAAGTAGTAGTAGTAGAAGAAGAAGAAGATGATGAGAAAGAATAAGAATAGGAAGTGGAAGGAGAATAAGAAGAAGAAGAGAAGAAAGGGAAGATGAAGGAGAAGAAGAAGAGGAAGATTAAGAAGAAGAAGATAAAGATGAGAAAGAAGATGTAGAAGAGGAAGAAGAACAAAAGGAAGATGAGGAAGAAGGACAAGAAGAAGAAGAAGTAGAAGAATAAGAGTAAGAAGAAGAGGAGGACAAAGAAGAAGAGCAAGATGAGCAATAAGAGGAGGAGGAAGAAGAAAAAGTAAAAAAGGAAGGGAGACGAGGAAAAAGAAGGAAAAGACAAAAAAGAACAAGATTAAGGGAAGAAGAAGAAGTCAAAGAAGAAGAAAAAGTAGAAGAAGAAGAAGAAAAGTAGAAGAAGAAGAAGAAGAAGAAGAAGAAGAAGAAGAAGATGAAGAAGATGATGATGAAGAAGAATAAGAAGAAGAAGATGAAGATGAGCGGAAGAAGAAGAAGAGGAGTAGAAGAAGAAGAAGAAGAAGAAAAAGAATAAGAAGAAGAAGAAGAGGAAACCAGAGAAGTAAGAGAAGAAGAAAAAGAAGTCAAAGAAGCAAACGAAAAGAAGAAGAAGAAGAAGAAAAAGAATAAGATGAAAAGAAGAGAAGAAGATGATGATTATGAAGAAGAAGTAATAGTATTAGAAGAAGTAGAAGATGAAGAAGATGATGAAGAAAGAAGAAGAAGAAGAAGAAGAAGAAAGTAAGAAGAATAAATGATAAGAAATAATAAGAAAAAAGAGAAAAGAAGAAGACAAAACAAAGAAGAAGAATGAAAGAATAAAGAAGAAATAACGAGAAGGAAGAAGAGATAAGCAAGAAGGAAGAAGGAAGAAGGAAGGTTGAAGAAATATGGAAGAAGAAAGAAGGATGACGGAAAAAAAATAAGAAAGAAGAAAGAAAAAAGAGTAAAGAAGAAAGAACAAAGAACAAGAAGAAGAAGAGGGGAGAAAGAGAAGGAGAAAGAAGAAAAGGAGGAGAATGAGAAGGAAGTGTAGGAGAAGGTTATGGACATGGAGAAGGAGAAGGAGAAGAAGGAAGAAGAGAAAGATGGAGAGGAAGAAGAATAATAGGAAGAAGGAGAATAAGAAAAAGTAGAAGATGAAGAAGCAGAAGAAGAAGAGAATAAGAAGTAGTAGTAGTAGAAGAAGAAGAAGAAGAAGAAGAAGAAGATGATGAGAAAGAATAAGAATAAGAGAGTGAAGGAGAATACAGAAGAAGAAGAAGAAGAAGAAGAAGGGGAAGATGAAGGAGAAGAAGAAGAGGAAGATTAAGAAGAAGAAGATAAAGATGAGAAAGAAGATGTAGAAGAGGAAGAAGAACAAAAGGAAGATGAGGAAGAAGGACAAGAAGAAGAAGAAGCAGAAGAATAAGAGTAAGAAGAAGAAGAGGACAAAGAATAAGTGCAAGATGAGCAATAAGAGGAGGAAGAAGAAGAAAAAGTAGAAAAGGAAGAGAAGAGGAAAAAGAATGAAAAGACGCAAAAGAACAAGATTAAGGGAAGAAGAAGAAGAAGTCAAAGAAGAAGAAAAAGTAGTAGAAGAAGAAGAAGATGAAGAAGATGATGATGAAGAAGAATAAGAAGAAGAAGATGAAGATGAAGAAGGAAGAAGAAGTAGAAGAAGTACAAGAAGAAGAAGAAGAAGGAGAAGAAGAGGAAGAAGAATGTGAGCAAGAGGAAGAAGAAGAAGAAGAAGAGAAGTAGAAGAGAAGAAGAAGAAGAAGAAGAAGATGGAGAGGAAGAAGAAGAACAGGAAGGAGAAGACAGAAGAAGAAGAAGAAGAGAAGGAAGAAGATGAAGAAGAAAAGGAAGAAGAACAAGGAGAAGAGAGGAGGAGGAAGAAGAAGAAGATGAAGAAGAAGATGAATAAGAAGTGAAGGAAGAGAAGAAGAAGGAGAAGTGAAGAAGAAGAAGAAAGAAGAAGAAGAAGAACAAGGGGAAGAAGAAGAAGTGAGGAAGAGAAGGAGGAGGAGAAGAAGAAGAATAAGAATTGAAAGAGGAGATAGAAGAAGAATAAGAAGAAGAAGAAGAAGAAGAAGAAGAAGAAGAAAAAGAAGAAGAAAAAGAGGAAGATGAGAAAGAATATTAAGAAGAAAAACAAGAAGGCAACGAAGAAAAGGAAGTAGAAGAGAAAGAAGAAGTAGAAGAATGCATATTACGGATTTGTGTGTGATGACTTAGGGATTAAGAATTAGGTTTTACGGATTGGGGATTAGGCGTTAGGGAGGGAGGGTTTTCAGCATTATAGATTAGGGATTAAGGATTAGATATTAGGGTTTAAGCGATAACTTTTTAGGATTAATAATGAGAAGCTAAGGATTAGGGATTAGGGTTAAGGATTAGGGATTAAGGAATATTGATTTGGGAATTGGGATTAGAATTAGGGATTAGCAATTAGATTAAGGATTACAGATTAGAAGTTATTGATAAAGGAATTTTGGATTAAGCATTAGGGATTAACGATTTGCATTTAGAGATTAGGGATTGGGAGTTAGAGATTATGAATTAGGAATTAGAGATTAGAGATTTAGGATTATGAATTCAAAAGAAGGACCAGAGATTAAGGGATTAAGGATTAAGGGATTAAATACTATAGAGATTTGGGATTAGGTATTGAAGATTAGGGATTAAGGATTAAGCATTAGTGATTAATGATTTAGGATTAGGGTTTAATGTTGAGGGATTAGGGATTTAGAATTCGTAATGGATTAAATATTAAATGTTAGGGTTTGGTTACCAGGGATTAAGAATTTGATAATGGGAATTAGCAAACGAAGATTAAGGCTTCCGAATTATAGATTTAGGATTGGAGAATAAGAAGAGAGGGAATTATAGACTATAGATTAAGGATTACAGATTAAGGAGTGCAGGATTAGGGATTGTGGTTTTGGGATAAAGATTAAGAAGAAGAAGAAGAAGAAGAAGATAATGGAGAAAAAAAGATGATGGTGATGAAGAAAGAAGCAGAGAAAGAAAGAAAGAAAGAAAGAAGAAAGAAGAAGACAAAAATAGAAAGAAGAAAGAGAAAAAAAAATAAAAAAAATAAAGGAAGAAGGAAGAAGGAAGAAGGAAGAAGGAAGAAGGAAGAAGGAAGGAAGAAGGAAGAAGAAGAAGAAAGAAGAAAGAAGAAGAAGGAAGAACAAATGAGAAAGAAGAAGGAAAAAAGATAAAAGAAGAATAGAAGAAGAAGCAGAAGAAGAAGGAGAAGGAGAAAGAGAAGAAAAGAAGGAAGAGGAGAACAAGAAGGAGGTATAGGAGTAGAAGATGGAAATGGAGAAAAAGAAGGCAAAGAAGAGAAAGAAGAAGAGGAAAAAATAAGAGGAAGAAGAGGAAGAAAAAGTAAAAGATGAAGATGAAGATGAAGAAGAATAAGAAGTAGAAGAAGAAGAATAAGAGGAAGAAGAAGAATATAAATAATTAGGAATTAAAAAAGGATTAGAGATTAAGGATTAAGGATTAAATACTATAGAGATTCGAGATTAGGTATTAAAGATTAGGGATTGAGGATTAGGCATTAGTGATTAAAGATTTAGGATTAGGGTTTAAGGTTTAGGGATTAGGGATTAAGAATTCGGAATGGATTAAATATTAAATGTTAGGGATTTGGTTATCAGGGATTACGAATTTGACAATGGGGATTAGCAAACCTAGATTAAGGATTAGGAATTATGGATTTAGGATTGGAGAATAGGGAGAGAGGGATTACGAACTATAGATTAGGGATTATAGATTAAGGAGGGTAGGATTAGGGATTATGGTTTCGGGATAAAGATTAAGAAGTAGAAGAAAAAGAAGATAATGGAGAAGAAGAAGATGATGGTGATGAAGAAAGAAGTAGAAAAAGAAAGAAAGAAAGAAAGAAGAAAAAAGTAAGAAGAAAAATGAAAGAAGAAAGAAGAAAAAAGAAAAATGAAAGAAGAAGGAAGAAGGAAAAGGAAAAAAAATGAAGCAAGAAGCAAGAAGGAAGAAGCAAGAAGAAGAAGGAAGAAGGAAGAAGGAAGGAAAAAGGAAGAAGGAAGAAGAAAGAAGAAAGAAGAAAGAAGGAAGAACAAATGAGAAAGAAGAAAGAAAAAGAAAAAAGAAGAAAGAAGAAGAAGAAGCAAAAGAAGAAGAAGGAGAAAGAAAACAAAAAGGAGGAAGAGGACAACAAGAAGGAGGTGTAGGAGTAGAAGATGGAAATGGAGAAGAAGAATGCAAAGAAGAGAAAGAAGAAGAGGAAGAAGAAGTAAAAGATGATGATGATGATGATGAAGAAGAAGAAGAAGAAGAAGAAGAAGAAGAAGAAGAAGAAGGAGAAGGAAGAAGAAGAAGAAGAAGAAGGAAGGAGAAGAAGAAGAAGAAGAAGGAGGAGAAGAAGAAGAAGAAGAAGAAGAAGGAGGTGAAGAAGAAGAAGAAGAAGGAGGAGGTGAAGAAGAAGAAGAAGAAGAAGAAGAAGGAGGTGAAGAAGAAGAAGAAGAAGGAGGAGGTGAAGAAGAAGAAGAAGAAGAAGAAGAAGAAGGAAGAAGAAGAAGAAGAAGGAGAAGAAGGAGAAGAAGAAGAGAAGAAGAAGAAGAAGAAGAGAAGAAGAAGAAGAAGAAGAAAAAGAAGCAGAAGAAGAAGAAGAAGAATAAGAAGCAGAAGAAGAAGAAGAAGAAGAAGAAGAAGAAGAAGAAGAAGAGGAAGAAGAAGATGATCATGAAGAAGAAGAAGAAGAAGAAGAAGAAGATGAAGAAGAAGATGAAGAAGAAGAAGATGAAAGAAGAAGAAGAAAAGAAGAAGAAGAAGAAGAAGAAGAAGAAGAAGAAGAAGAAGAAGAAGAAGAAGAAGAAGGAGAAGGAGAAGAAGAAGGAGAAGGAGAAGAAGAAGGAGAAGAAGAAGAAGAAGAAGAAGAAAAAGAAGAAGAAGAAGAAGAAGAAGAAGAAGACGACGACGAAGAAGACGAAGAAGAAGAAGAAGAAGAAGAAGAAGAGGACGACGACGACGACGAAGAAGAAGAAGAAGAAGAAGAAGAATAAGAAGAGAATAAGAAGAACAAGAAAAAGAAGAGGAAGAAGAAGAAGAAAAAGAAGAAGTGCAAGAACAAGAATCAAAATAGAAGAGGAAGAAGAAGAAGAAGAAGAAGAAGAAGAAGAGGGGATGAAGGAAAAGAAGAAGAAGATGAAAGGGAAGAGGTAAAAGAAGAGGAAAAATGTAGAAGAAGTAGTTGTAGAAGAAGAAAAGGAATGAAAAAGAAGAGAAGGAGAAGAAGAGAAGAAGAGAGGAAGAAAAAAGAGAAGGAAGAAGAAGAGGAAAAAGAGGAAGAACAAAAAAAAAGAAGAAGAAATGAAAGAAAAAGAAGGGGAGAAGGAGGAAGAAGAAAAGAAGAAGAAGAAGAAAAGGAAGAAGACGAAGAAGAAGTAGAAGAGGAAGTTGAAGAAAAGGAATAAAAAAAGGAGAGAAGAAGAAGAAAAAGAAGAGGAAGAAAAAAAGGAGGTAGAAGAAGAGGAAAAAGTAGAAGAACAAAAACAAGAAGAAGAAATGAAAGAAAAACAAGAGGAGAAGGAGGAAGAAGAAAAGGAAGAAGACGTAGAAGAAGTAGAAGAGGAAGAAGAAGACAACATAAAGGAAGAAGAGGAAGGAGAATGGTAAGAAGAAGAAAAAGAATAGAAAGAAGAAGAAGAAGAAGAAGAAGAAGTGGTAGAAGAAGCGATAGAAGAGAAAGAAGAAGAAGATGAAGAGGAGGATAGTTAAGAAGACGAAGAAGAAGAAGAATAAGAAGATGAGGAAGAAGATGAAGTAGAAGAAGAAGAACAAGTGGAAGAAGAATAAGAAAATGACGAACAAAGAATAAGAATAGAAGATGAAAAAGAACAAGAAGAAGAAGAAAAAGAAGAAGAAAAAAGGAGAAGAGGATGAAGAAGAAGAAGATGGAGCAGAATATGAAGAGGAAGATGAAGAAGAAGAAGTGGAAAAAGAATTGGAAAAAGTTTAAGAAGAAGAAGAACATGAGGAAGGAGAAGAAGAAGAAGAAGAAAAAGAAGAAGAAAAAGAAGAAAAAAAAGAAGAAGAAAAAGAAGAAGAGAGGAAGAAGAAGGAGAAGAAGAGGAAGAAGAAGTGGAGGAGGAAGATGAGAAATGATAGCAAGAAGAAGAGTAAGAAAAAGAAGTGGAAGTAGAAGAAGAAGAAGAGAAGAAGGAGTAGAAGAAGAAAAAGTAGGAGAAGACAAAGAAGAAGAAGAAGAAGAAGAAGAAGAAGGGAAAGGAGAAGAAGAAGAAGAAGAAGAGGAAGAAGTAGGAGAAGAACAGGAAGAAGAAAAGGAAGAAGAAGAAGAATAAGCAGATTAAGATGAGGAAGACAAAGTAGTAGAAGAAGAAGGCGAAGAATAAGATAAGGAATAAGAAGAAGATAATAATGATGATGAGGAGGATTAATAAAAAGAAAAGGAAGAAAAGATGAAGTAGAAGAAGAAGAACAAGAAGAAGACAAGAAGAAGAAGAAGAAGAACTAGAATAAGAAGAAGAAATAGAAGAAGAAGAAGAAGAAAAATAAGAAGTTGAAGTAGTAGTAGTAGTAGAAGAAGAAGAAGAAGAAGAAGAAGAAATAGAAGTGCAAAAGAAGAAGAAGGAGAAGAATAAGAAGATGAAGTAGAAGTAGAAGAACATGAAGAAGAAGAAGGAGAGGTGGAAGAAGATGATGAAGAAGAAGGCAAAGAAGAAGAAGAAGAAGAAAAAGAAGTAGAAGAAGAAATAAAAAAAGAAGAGGAGGAAGAAGAAGAAGAACATGAATAAGAGGGAGGAACAAGAAGAAGAGGAAGGTGAGGAAGAAGAGAAAGAAGAAGAAGATGAAGATAAGGCTGATGAAGAAATAAGGGAAGAAGAAGAAGAGGAAGAAGAAGAAGAAGAGGAAGAAGAAGTAGAAGAAGAAGAAGAGAAAGAGGAGATGGATTAGAGATTATGGATTAGGGCATATGGATTGGGGATTATGGGATAAGGAAGGAGGGATTAGGGATTAAGTATAAGGGAATATGGATTAATGATTAGGGAGAAAAGGATTTGTGATTGAGAAT